>CM076578.1:1220932508-1221269790 GCA_034641835.2 Pinus albicaulis
ATACTGGTCAAGCTCAGAAAGCCAAAAAATGAAGAAACTCAAAAAAGTCACAGGGGTGGCGCGACTGTGGCCTTGAAACTAGCGCCAGAGGCCGATTGGCGCGACACAGACAAATGCAACAAGCGCCAAGTGGCGCGAATGTCGGGTTAAAACCCGCGCCATTCGAGTTCTTCAATAAAAATTAAAAAACAAGCTATTCTAAAAGTAGACCAATACAAGCTAAGCAAACCAAGAGGCTAAAATAATGAAAGAATCCAACCCAGAAGGTTCATCAAGCAAGGAGAAACAATCAAAGCGAACCAATCATAAACGAGACAAGGAAAACCGGACGATCCCCAGTGGAGTCGCCAATTTGTTGAGGAGGTAAATCCCCTCTGCGGACAGAGGCGATCCCTACTAGCCCAGCAAGGGTCTAGCAACAAACAAACAATGCTATGACGCAAGCTCCTAGTTACGAATGAAAGACTTGGGATAAGAGCCTACCTGGATTCCAACGCTAGATCTGAAGAAGAGATGTCCCCGTCCTTCAGCCCTGGCAGATCACAATCCTTCCACGATCTCCGTGGATGAACACCTGCACACAGAAGAGATGAACAGATACATGCATAGGAACTAGCATACGTAGCTAAACATCGGTCAGAAAAGATATTACTCGCATTAACATGATGGAAAAAGGAGTGGAACCATAATCATAGTCATCTATTAAAATGATAAACGAATAGAAGTTACAACCAAGTTCTGACGTCGCAGCTTCCTTCGAACGGGTCTCCGGTCGTCCGCGTCTCGCAAAGCTCGCCAAGGGAAAGGGAAACCTCTCCAGAGTCTCGTAACAATGGTCTCCTCGCTTAAATGGGCCTTAAGGGAAAGAAGGGATTCTTTACAACACAAAGGCACTTGGGAATAGGGAGATGCAAAGCTTCAGCACTTCAAGACTAGCTTGCCATGGATTTGAGCAAGCTTATATAGATGGGGAAGGAGGGAGTTGGGATCCCTATTATTATGGGATTAGCCCTATCAACAAGGAAGGTTCCATGGGAGGTGGCAAAACCAATTCCCTTCCATAGAACTCCCGCAGCCAAACCTCCCAACTCAAGATAGGCAGTGGTTTGTGAGTTTGTTTGAACTCAACTTCCGCCATCCATATTTAAAAAACGGTCCCTAAAATGGGTGGCGCGATTGCTGCTCTATGACAGAGCGCCAAGTGGCGCGACCTCTTTACAGGATTTCCCTGATTGGCGCGAGCACTGAACTGTCTACCCGCGCCAATGCAAAAAGAGCTGTTTTTCATGGATTTTGCAAGGAGATGTCTCAAGGGGAAATGAAGCTCATACTCAGAGGGATGCATTGATGATGTTTTCAAGGCATGAAAGTGTTCACAGGTCACATAATGGGTCCTCCATTGTGCGGGACGGGGAATGGTAGGGACGGTGACAAATTACTGTGTAACACGTTGCGATGTTGATCTCCCTTTTGTTTCATTCGATTATGTGCCAAAGTGAGGTTATCCTTTAAGAGATGGAGAACTTGTTGTTGATGCTTGATGTGATCTTCCACTGCTTGAACCTTAGAATTTTCTCTTAAATATGATGTGATCGACGGTGGATGGTATCCATAAAGTTCCATAAATGGGGTCATTTTTGTTGCAGTATAGAAGGAAGTATTATACCATCATTTAGCCAGAGGTGACCACTTGACCCATTGTGTCTGTTTATCAGATACAAAGCAACGAAGATGTCCTTCCCAACATTTGTTCACTATCTCAGTTTTCCCATCATTTTGAGGATGATATGATGAGCTATGAGCTAACTGAGTACCAAAAAAAGAAAATAATTTCGTCCAAAAATTTCCTGTAAAATTGGGATCTCTGTCGCTTACAATGATCTTTGGGTTTCCATGTAGCTTTTGAATTGTTTCCATAAATGCAGTAGCAACTGTACTGGCTTTAAATGGATGAGATAATGCACAAAAGTGTGCATACCTGGTAAGTATGTCAACTATAACCATAATGACAATATTTCCTTCAGACTTGGGTAAACCTATGATAAAATCCATTGAAACCTCCTCCCAACGTTGACTTGGAATGGATAAAGGTTGTAACAGACCTGGGGTCTTAATTTTCTTAACTTTATTTTGTTGGAAAACCAAACATTCTTCCATAAACTTTTGATTATTAGATGTAAGTCCATCCCAAAAAAATTCCTTCTTGATCGTGTGGTAAGTTTTTAAAAATATTGAGTGCCCTCCTAAGGGAGAGGTGTGCAATTCCAAAATAATATTTTGTTTGATTTGGGAATTCTTACAAATATATAAGTGATATTTGTACCATAATGAATAAATTTTCCAGCTAAATGTTTCAGATGTACTGGGATCTTGCCGCAAATTTTGAATGAGTGTCCACACCTCTTCATCATTCTTCCATTCATCCCTTGCTTCGGTTATCCACTCAAGTTGGATAATATAAATGGCATAAAGAAATGCTTCCACACCCTCATCCTTTCTTGAGAGTGCATCTGCAACAACGTTTTGCTTCCATTTTTTCTAGATGATTTCAAAGTCATAACCCAACATCTTTGTGACCCATTTTTTATTCTCTTATGAAGATAATGTTTGTTCCAATTTTTTTTTAAGACTATCATGATCTGTTTTTACCTTGAAGTGTCTTCCCATTAGGTAAGGTCGTCATTGCTTAGTGTATGTAGTATTACCAAAATTTCCTCCTCATAAATATGTTTTTGTAAATACTTTCCTTTAATTGGACGACTTTCAAAACAATGGGTCTTCCTTCTTGCATTAAAACTGCACCAATTCCATTTCATGAGGCATCACATTCCACAATAAAAAAAATTGTGAAGTCTAGTGTAAGTAAGATCGGTGCTTGGCACATTGCCTCTTTAAGATGTTCAAAGGCTTTAGTTGCTTCTGGAGTCCAAGAAAATGCATATTTATTCAATAATGATGTTATAGGTGATGATATTATCCCATAATCCTTAACAAACTTGCGATAATACCTTATTAACCCTAGAAATCCTCGAAGATGCTCTATGGTTGTGGGGATTTTCCATTCCTTAATGGATTAAATTCTTTAGGGTCTACCTTAAACACCCTTATGAGATACAATATGACCCAAATATTCCACCTCCTGTACTCCAAAGAAACATTTGGAGGTTTTTGCATATAATTGTTTCTCCTCCAATAGTTTGAGCACCCTATCAACATGTTGCACATGATCCTTCCAAGACTTGTTGTAGATTAGTATATCATCAAAAAATACTAACACAAATTTTCTAAGGAAAGGTTTGAAAATGGAATTCATCAAACCTTGAAATGTGGAAGGTGCATTATTTTCATAAATAAATTTCCAAAAATGTCATTTTTCCTTTCCAAAGCCTTAGCCATTTCCTTTTCCAATTTCCCTAGCCATAATAAACCAAATGAACACCCACACTAGGATGTTTCACCCAATATTCATCTTGGAAACATATCCCATGACCTTGGTTTTGTATTTTTTTTACATGGATTTTTAACCAGGGTTGTTACATAACCCTCCCCCTTGGGGGAACACCGTCCCCAATGTTCAATGACACCTACAACTAGCAAGACTACCAAAAAACAAAACATACTGCCCATGGAGCTTTATAACACAACTCATTGCAGTATTTACAATGACCACTACTAAAAACATGAAAACTTATCTCTTACTGGATCTTTATAACACCCCTCATTACATTATTTATAATAAAAACCATATATACAACCATACTGTCTATAGAGCTTTATAAATCTAGATCGATACAATATTTACAATAATATACACATATGCGCATTTTTTCAACCAAAAAATAAAAGGCTATGATGTTTGTATCTGCAATAAGGGAATATAGAGGCTCACACCTCCACCCTCAAAAGTAGTACTAGGATTCACCTCCTTCCCAACAAGTCCAGAATCCACTACTAGAGTCATACCTACATCCAATTTCCAGCGCTACAATCTTGCGTCACTTTTCCTCTCAATGAACAGTTATTTACTGATTGTTCCAGGGCACACTCCCAATGTGCATTTGATTCCATCAGGAAATGCTAATGACAAAAACAAATCCATCCCCAAACCTTCCCTTATCTATTACATAGTCCCTCGGGAAATCCGATCACCCCTTTTGTGTAGTCACTCACCTTCCAATTTCCCTGACATCCCCTATCCTGGGCGTTCCATCCCTTGGAAAGGCATCCTCACATTGGAAGATAAAAAAAACCAAGGCATATACCTACCTCAAAACCATCATGTTGGTCATAGAATGCTCATGACAATCAATGGAGACTATTGGGTACTAGTGTCCAACAATGGTCCTACTCTTGAAGTGCTTTACCAACATATTGTTGCTTGTTTCAATTCCTTTGTCGATGTTACTAATTCTTGCAGTCAGTTCCAACCACCCAACTAAGAATTCCATGCTTTCCTGCACCAATCACATAACAATCATTATATTCAAAATAAATTGAAATAAATTCACATCATACCTTATTGGTACTTTGTCAACAAGGTACACTTGCAATTTCGTTCACTTCCTGTCACAACAAGTCAAACTAGCTGTTTGATCAAATCATCATGTATAAACATATCACATCCGGTTAGATTGAAACATGACAATCATAATCAAAATCATATATGACATGTAACCATCATATATCATAATCATAGATCACATATAATCATCATAAACCATAATCATAGATCACATATAATCATCATAAACCATAATCATAGATCACATGCATAATTAAAACTGAAATAAAATATTGATACTTATCCTTTCTGTATGCACATTGGATTGGTTGCCACACCCAAAAAACACCCAGTTCCTTCTCTTCAACCACGTACACAGACATACAATGTACATCACACACAACATATAGCACCATACAATACACGCTCCTACACCTTACATACAACACATACACCTACATATGGCGTACAACACAACACATACACCTAAATATGGTGTATGACACAACACATACACCTACACCCAGTGTACGACACAACACAATACATACACCTACACCTGGTGTACAACACAATACATATATATATACAGAGTACAACACAACAGGTACACATGTCGCAATACCACAACTACACGATGCACATTCACAGTGCCACACGTATCCAAAACAACATGTACAACATGCACACAATACCACATATGCACAACACAACATGTATGACATGCACACAATACCACATATACAACATGTACATAGTACCACCTGTATGCAGTACCACCTTTATACAATACCACTTGTGCAACATGTACACAACACCACCTGCACAACGTGTAAACAACACCACATGTAGACAACACCATATGCACAACATGTACACAACACCACATGCACGACATGTACATAGCACCACTTGCACACAACACCCCATGTACAACATGTACGCGGCACCACAACCACACAACACCACATGTATAATCATACACACAACACTACATGTACATAAAACCATATGTAAAACATGTACACCACGCCATATGTACACAACACTGCATATGCAACATGAAAAAAGCAACATATGTACATAGCACCACATATCCAACATGTACATAGCACCATATGCACACAACATCGCATATCCAACATGCACATAGTACGATATGTACACAGCACTACATATCCAACATGTACATAGCACCATCTATCTCAAACACTACATAAACAACATATACATAGTATCATATATACAAAACAGTATTACTTCGCGTCCATAGACCACACACTGACTCTACCAATAAACCTTTCTTCTAGGGTCCTTTCACTATTCATGCATGTTCTAGCATGCCACCAATCACATTGCTTCCATTCTGATGATGTATCCCTCAACGTTACTTGTCCATAACATAAACATAGGAATAGTACAAAAATATAATATCAATCCATATCCACACGATAATGACCTCATAGATCTATCAGGGCTATTCTTCCCACTTGATTCCTCATAGTCAGGACCCTCTTCATGCCATTCACCTACATAAGGAATAGAGGAGCGGAATGAAATGAGAGCACAACAATCGTTGGATCTTAAGGATCAACGAACGAAATCAAAAGGCGAAATGCGGAATGTATGAAGAAATGAGTGGATACGATTGAAACAACAGAAAAGGAAGGTTCGAAGAGGAATTGAAGTAAAACAGTGAAAATCGGGTGAAAATCCGTGTTAAACATGTTCGAAATGAAAATTTGAAGAAAAGCGGTTTTGGAGAAAACCGTCCACTATGTTCGCACCGCTTTTGAGTCGTGAGCGGTTTTAATCCAATCAAACACGATCGAATGATATTGCGACACGTCACGAGCGCAATACCACCAATTTTGCGTCGCTTTTGGTTGATAAACTATGGAGGTGGAATGAACGCGATTGTCGTCCAATTAGATCTGTGGGAGATTCGATGGTGTTCGCGTTGGTAATTTCGCGAGGTTTAAAACAAGCCATGGACCCAACATTTTATGCAGCAGAGTTTTATTAAGGTTTGGAATCTGGTTATATGAGGCCGAAAGGCTTTAAACATTGTTTAAAGCACAGTATAATATTACATTGCCGAGGGTTTTAAATATTCATTTCTGAAGGTTTTAATATTATTTCCGAAGGTCATTACATATTATAATGTGCATTATAATATTTCCGAAGGTCTAAGGATTCTGAAGGTTTAACATTGTTTTAAGGGTTAACATTGTTTTAACATTCATAAACAGTGTGAGTGGTTTTTGCAAACCAACAAATGGTTTTCGCATGGGTAAGACTTGGTAAGTGGTAATTCCCTGAATGAATGCGATACACCTCCGCAAGTGACACGTGGATGTTCAAAACCACTTATTTCGTGTGCCTTGGAGCCGTTAACTGTCGAAGGTGATTTGGACACGATATTCGTTGGATTAGAAGCATTGCATTTTAGGTGTGTGTCCACCGTTAGATGAAGGAAGCAGATAGATCGATTAAACAAAGTGGAAGGGTGAGTTGGAAATACTGTGGGACCCAGACATAATGTTATATCAGCAGTTGATATTATAACCAAGGTAAGAACTTTATTAAGTGGAGGTTATATAATATAATTGACGGAATAAGTGGATTGGTAAAGTTGTGGCCGAGAACATTTATGTATATTGATACCTTTGATAAACTTTATCAAAGTCGAAAGTATAAAACACATTTCCATATGATGGTTGGTAAATGTGGGCCGAAATATTTATATTGCTATTATTGACTTCTTTGGTAATTTAACCAAAGTTGATATATTGATTTGAATTTCATGAGACAGGTTTATCATGGTTTATAACCATATTTCTTTGAAAAGTAAGATTGACTGTCAGGAATTCTGTGGGCCTGGATATATATTATAATGTTGATATCTTGTGTTTAAACCAAAGTATATAAAAGGGCGGAATGATCAAAGGTGTGGGACCGGCACGATCAATGGATGAGATTAAAGGAGATAGACGGTAGAGATTATATCGGACATTGCAAGAAAATGCGATAGCCACTGGATAGATGCGATGCGATGTGATCGCATATCACAATCGACGATGCTCATGTGATAAGAATTCATAAATCGTAGAATTTGTGATGCGATGCGATGGATGCAAAGCGATGCGATGCAATGTGATCGCATATCTCAATTGGCAATGCTCATGTGATAAGAATTCATAAATCGTAGAAATTGCGATGTAATGGATAGATGCGATGCGATGTTATTGCATATCGCAATCGGCAATGCTCATGTGATAAGACTTCGTAAATTAAGTTGCGATGCGAAGTAGCGATACAACTTGGTGTGACCCTTCACATATCGCATATTGAGAGATCATATGGACGAAGGCACATGGGATAATTGAATCGCCGAAGTGCAATAAAGAAAGTGGACACGATACAAATCGAATCTGAAACCTAAAGCATTTCAAGTCCGAAAGTATGTGGATTTCCTTTGTTAAATTGCTTTAGAGAGCAAAGGAGGATTATAACGTAAAACAAAAGGAAAAGGTTGAACACAGCAAGGAAAGGCTCGCACAATTAAAAGGACCCGTTCCCGTGCAGAACAGTTAGAAATATAACAGAAGGTAGAGAAGATAAAGGGACAGTAGGCAGAGAAGACAAAATAATCAGAAAACCAAGAGTTGAAAGGGCTGAATTGAAATATATTTGTTGTAACTATAAATGTAAATGAATTAATTATTTTTGTTGTATGTGATGCAAAGGCAAGTCTCTGCAGGCAAAGCAAAACTCCAATTTGATACTGTAATAATTGTATATATTGTTGTAACATCTTGAATATGATGAGAAAGAAAATAAGAAGGTGGAAGGAAAAGAGTCATACCTGTTCATTTCGAATTCCCCGTGGAATGAAAATAGTTATGAGGTAATCCCTATAAATAATGTTACCAGCATATGCATAAAGGGGTTGTTAGAATGAAGAAAGAAGTGAGAAAGATTAAGAAGAAGAAGGAGAAGACATAGAAGCTGTGAAGATCCAAGGATTAAGGCAGATATGAAGGGTGGAGGACAACAGTTAAGAAGGAATATAACAGATCTGATATCCAGGTAAATCAACATGTGTTTTCATAGTAGTGTGAGGAATTTGGTGCTTCCATATCAAGTTGTAGCTTGATAGATGTCCAGTTGTAGCTGGATGAGGTAGGAGCCTTCTAGAGGTTGTAGCCTGCAGAAAATAGATGGGAGTTGGAGCTTCCTTGCAAGTTGTAGCTTACACAATTGAGGTAGTAGCCTCCTGTAGGTTGGAGCCTACATAAAATCAGTGGTGAGAGGGAGTTGGAGCTTTCCTTTACATCACAACAATAATAAGATGTGGTTTTCTCCCTTATGGGTTTCCACTTATATCTGTTGTCTATGTGCATGATGATTATGTGTTGAAATTCTATATTTAATCTACTTAATACCTGGTGCTCACTTATTAAGATTGGTGTTCCATTGTATATTAAGTTGATCACGAATTGAAGATGTAAATAAGTATAAAAGAATGTTTTACAAGACCATGACTGCATTAAACCGATTCAACCCCCCTCTCAGTTTAACCAAGGGTTCAAAAATTGGTATCAAAGCAGGTTCCTTCTGTATCAGTTTAACAACTGGAAGGAGATCCTAGGTCCCCAAGATGGCTAGTCTAGAAGGATGCTCAATAAATAAATCCCCTTTGTTCACTGGTACAAATTATGCCTTCTGGAAAATAAGAATGAGGACGTACATAATGTCTCCAGGAATAGAAGTTTTGGCTGCTGTGGAATTGGGATATGCCCCAAAGGAGTCTGACTCAGAGAAAGACGCCAAACTAGATTTTGTAGCTAATGCAAAAGCCATGAATGCTCTCTTAAGTGGTTTGTGTGAGGCATAATTTATCAAAGTAATGCACAACAAGACTGCCAAATAAATATGGGATACATTAGAAACTATCGATGAGGGAGATAAAAAGGTGAAGGCTACCAAGCTACAAGTCTATAGAGCTCAATTTGAAAATATAAAATTGAATAAAGAAGAATATGTTGCCAGCTTATTCTTAAGGGTTGCAGAAATTGTGAATAACATGAAAGCTCTAGGAGAAACCATTAGAGAATGTGTAATTGTTCAAAAGATATTGAGATCTTTATCATCTAGGTTTAACCCCAAGGTTTCTACCATAGAAGAAACAGCTGATTGGGAAACATTGACCATGAACCAATTACTTGGAAACTTAATAGCCTATGAGATGAGACTTCCACAGATAAGTAAAATGTGAGGGAGGAAGCCTTTAAGATAGAGAAGAGCAAATAAGAAAAAGAAGATACATGCTCCTGCTCTGATGAAGAAGAGGCCAAATTTGTCAGAAGATTGGATAGAGGCTCAGGCAAGTATAAAGGTAAACTTCCATTTAAATGCTTTAACTGTGGAAGAGTTGGGCACTATGCATATAAGTGTCCTCTTAAGAAAACAAAGAATCAGACTCAAGAGACATAGAAAACCAAAACAAATAACTAGCAGAAAGGGAAGAGATTCAATAGAAGATCATTTTATGCTCAACAAGATAGAAATGCATCTGAAAACTCAGATGAATCCTCAAATGAAGAAGGAACCTCTAAATTTGTGTTGATGGCCAAGGAAGAGTATGAAGGATTCCTTCTAGAAGATGAGGAAGAAGGTGAGGTAGATCCTGAGGGGGAGCTAAGAAGTGCCCTAGAGGAAACAGATAGACTTAAACTCAAGTGCAGAAAACAGAAATAAATTCTCCTCAAATGTGTAAAAGAGGTACCAAATTCAGAAGACCTCATTCAATTGAAAGTAGAACTTGAAGAAGCTAAGAAGGTGGAAGACATTCTGCTAAAGCAAATTAAAGATAAACATCAGGAGCAAGAAAAATTGGAAGAAGAAGTGGTATGGCTGAGAAAGAAAATAGAAAACACCCAAAGGGAATTATCAATGAACACTCCTCGAATTACAATCACTGAATAGTTGGAAAAGATTATTAATGCTCAAAGGTCTCCTCTCATAAAGGTTGGGATAGGATATGAAGGAGAAACCAGTAAGTCCAAGGTAGAAGATAACAAGAATATCATTTTTGTAAAAGCTGTAAAGGATAATGAAGCAGCTCAAAAAGGAACTACATAGGTAGAAGCCAACAAGAACTTGATGTGTGATGAAACAAACAGAAACAAGTAGCAACATCAAGAGACAAAGAATGAAATGAAGAAACAGTCAGCTGAAAAAGGCTCTTACAATCCTAAATATGAATTGAATAAATTCGAAAGCTGTCAAAAGAGATTCTTTCCTCCTATGAGAAATATCACTTGTTTTGTCTACCACAAGCTGGGACATATTGCTGCATACTGTCAGAAAAAGATAATCAATTTCAACCAGCAAAAGTTACAGAAATTGAAAATACTACCTCAAGCAAACAAATGGAGAGGACAACCCTTCACCAGGTACACTAATCTTTTCCATGGGTAATGTTTTTTTTGTAAGGGGTTCGGCCATAAATCCATGGAGTGTAGAACATATGGACAAAGACTGATGTTCAAAACCCCAAGAATATTTATGAACAATGGAGAGTTCACTCGTACACATAATCCATTTAAAAATATAATCAAATACTTTGTATGCCATAAAATCAGACACATGTCTTCCAAATGTCCTCTCAAAGAATGTGGTCCATCTTCTCAGAAAAGGTGCCAAACCAATAGCTGCCTGCAGTGGAAAAAGAAGTTGAATAAGTGTGACCTGGCTCTAATAGCCCAAGATCAGAAAAGCCAATGGTATTTGGATAGTGGATGCTCAAAGCATATGACTGGAGATAGAAGCAAGTTTGTAACCTTTGATGAAAAGAAATCTGGAAATGTAACATTCGACAATGATAAAGCAGGGAAAATCAAAGGAAAAGGCTCAGTCAGTCTAAATAATGGAAGAGGAAAGGCTCAAGATGTACTATTTGTGGATGGGCTGAAAGCCAATATGCTAAGTGTTAGTCAAATGTGTGATAAAGGTTGTGAGGTCCTTTTCAGAGCCCAAGATTGTGAGGTAAGATCAAGCACCACTGGAAAGACCTTGATCTAAGGTGTTAGAACAGAAAGTAATGTCTATATAGTGGAAGAAGAGAATGAATCATGCCACATAAGAAAACTTGATGGATCATGGTTATGACATAGAAGACTAGGACACCTAAAATTTGACCACATCATCAATCTGAGCAAGAATAATGCAGTCAGAGATATGGCAGCAATAAAGAAGCCTTCAAATACCATATGTAAATCTTGCCAATTGGGCAAACAGACCTGCACATCGTTCAAGACCAAAGATAAACTATCAAAAAGTAGGCCACTTCAGCTTGTACACATGGACCTGTGTGGACCTTCAAGAACTAAAGCACCAAGCGGAGAATCTTATTTCATGTTGATAATAGATGATTTTTCCATAATGACGTGGGTAGAATTTCTCAAATATAAATCTTAAGCACTTGAGAAATTCAATATATTCAAGGCATTGGCAAAAAATCAAACAGGATGAGGGCTAAAGTGCATCAGATCAGACAGAGGAGGTGAATTCACAGACTATGATTTTGTTAGGAATTTTGCTTCTGTGATCCATAAATTTTAATTGAGATCTTTCGGTGAAAATCACATCAAAACATATTTGGTCGACGCATTTCGAACCAGCCAATGTGGTTCATCATCAGGACAAGATGAAGAATCTGATCAAGAAACCCCTTTAAATAGAAATTAAAGCTCTCACTAGCCGTTTGTAGTACACCTCAACAGAATGGAGTGGCAGAGAGGAAAAATAGGTCAGTACAACAGATTTCCAGAGCTATGATGCAAGAAAGTAACATTCCCCAAATCTACTGGGCAGAAGCAGTACACACGGTTGTTCACATTCTCAACAAAGCTCATCTAAGACCAAATTGTGATATGACTCCTTAAAGATTATGGCATGGTAAACCAGCATCAATCAAGCACTTTAGAGTCTTTGGAAGCAAGTGTTTCATAAAAAATAATGATGAAAAACTAGGGAAGTTTGATGCAAGAGCTGATGAAGGAATATTTTTAGGATATGCATCCAAGAGTAAGGGTTATAGGTGCTACAACAAAAGACTTCACAAAATTGTGGAAAGCATTGATGTAAGATTTGATGAAGATCTACCAAACAGAACAAGAAGCACAAGATGCAACAATCCTCCAAATGATCATGAATATGAGAACCAAGATAATGATGAATTGAGAAAACAACAAAATATACTAAATTAAACTCAAAAGGTCCCTCAAGACACACTCAAAAGGACCATCCAGAAGATCAAATCATTGGGGACAAGAGTGTGGGAGTCTAGACAAGAAGACAACTTGTTGAACAGATAGAAGAAGTATACCTAGCCATGCTATCTCAAATAGAGCCAAAGAAGTTCGAAGAAGCCAACAAAGACAAAAACTGGGTAAATGCTATGAATGAAGAACTGGACCAAATTGAGAAGAACAATATCTGAGAATTAATTCCAAGACCCATTGGGAAAAATGTCATTGGCACTAAATGGATATTCAAGAATAAGATGAATGAATAAGGGCAGGTAATCAGAAATAAAGCCAGACTTGTATGCAAAGGATATTCACAAATTGAAGGTCTTGATTATGATGAAACCTTTGCCCTTGTAGCCAGAATGGAAGCAATCAAAATGTTTTTGGCCTTTGCATGCTATCATGATTTCAAGGTATATCAAATGGATGTGAATTCTGCCTTCCTGAATGGAGATCTAGAGGAAGAAGTCTACATGGAACAACCTGAAGGATTCTTATTAACAGATAAACATGACTATGTGTGCAGATTAAAGAAAACCTTATATGGCCTGAAACAAGCTCCTCGTGCATGGTATTCAAGGCTGGACAAATACTTGCAAAAACAAGGGTTCAAGAAAGGAGGAGTAGACATCAATTTGTACATAAAGGCTAATGATAATGAACTCTTGATTGTAGTAGTGTATGTAGATGACATCATGTTTGGTAGCAACAAAGATGAGTTAGAAAAAGGATTTGCTGAAGAAATTAAATCGGAATTTGAGATGTCTATGATTGGAGAGCTCAACTTCTATTTAGGACTTAAAATTCAACAAAAGAACACAAGAATATTCATTTCGCAAGAAAAATACTTAAAAGAAATGTTGAAAATATTTCAAATGGAAGACTGCAAACCTGTGTCAACTCCCATGATCACTGGATGCAAACTATGTGCTAATGATGGATCAACAGATGTAGATCAAAAAAATTACAAAATCCATGATAGGAAGTCTGCTATACGTAACAGCTTCTATACCAGACATTATATTGGTAGTAGGACTTGTGGAAAGATATCAAGAAGCACCAAAACAAAATCATTTACTTGCAATCAAGAGAATATTTAGATATCTTCAAGGAACTTCACATTATGGCCTATGGTATCCAAAAGGAAAAAGCTTCACATTGACAGCATACACAGACGCAGATTAGGCCAGCTGTGTGGATGACAGGAAAAGCACAAGTGGAGGTGCATTTTATTTGGGAAAAAGTCTAGTGGCATAGCTAAGCAAGAAGAAAAATTCTATCTCTCTATCTACAGCAGAAGCAGAATACATAGCAACAGCAGCATGTTGCACAAAAGTAATGTGGATGAAACAAACTCTCCAAGACATGAAGGTAAGCAATGATGAACCTATTTATATCAAATGTGACAATACAAGTGCAATGAGTATATCAAAAAATATTGTACTTCATTAAAAAACAAAGCACATCCCAATAAAGTACCACATCCTCAGAGAACAAGTAGCACAAAAATTAGTGAAGTTGGAATATGTACCAACTAAGGAACAAATAGCAGACATATTCACAAAACCTCTTGTTAAAGAACCATTTGAATATCTAAGAGACAAACTAGGGGTAGTGTCTACAGATGTTACTCTCTAACATGATCATAAATCAGAAATAAAAAAAAGGGGGTTGCATACAAGAAACAGGATCAGTGCATAAGACAAGAGATAGTCAATATATGATAATAAAGCATCATTCCAGGGGGAAAGCAGTCAATAAATTGTCAAAAAAGAGCTAGAGAAATGGAGCAGTGCATGGAACAGGTCCTCAAGATCAGAGTATTATGAAAATATAGAAACCACACTAGGAAAAGTGCAACCCTTTTCCATTGATGTCAAAGGGGGAGGAAAAGCAAGCAAAAGAAGAAAGGGTATTCTGTAAAGCAGGCAGAGGAAGAAAGACAAGATACTTCTTTGAATGAAAGGGGAGGAAGTCCTGAAGGAAGTATGGGAGTATTGGTGGTTGTGTTGCCATCAATACCAAAGGGGGAGACTATTGGAAATATTATCATTGATGGCAAAGGAGCACAAAGGAGCAATGCTAAGACAAGGGAGAAGATCATATTAAGAAAGGCCATTGATTAGAATATCAGGCCACAAAAGAACTCCTATGTAAATATTTACTGTTAATACAGAGAACAGGTTCCAAATTCATTGATTGAATTCTTGATTTAGTTTTAACTCAAGTGAAAATCAGGGTTTGGCACAATGTATATGTATGCAGATGAATCGGGCAAATTCAAAGGGAAGTTATGAGACTGTGTGTTTAAGAAGTGTAACATTCAATGAAATAGTGGTAGAAGCAGAAATCTCTGGTTATCAGCATAACTTAGGGAATAGAGGAGCGAAATGAAATGAGAGCACAATAATCGTTGGATCTGAAGGATCAACGAACGAAATCGAAAGGCGAAATGCGGAATGTATGAAGAAATGAGTGGATACGATTGAAAAAGTGGAAAAGGAAGTTTCAAAGAGGAATTGAAGTAAAACAGCAAAAATCGGGTGAAAATCCATGTTAAACGCGTTTGAAATGAAAATTTGAAGAAAAGCGGTTTTGGAGAAAACCGTCCACTGTGTTCGCACCTCTTTTGAGTCGTGAGTGGTTTTAATCCAATCAAACGCGATCAAATGATATTTTGACACGTCACGAGCGCAATACCACCCATTTAGTGTCACTTTTGGTTGATAGAATACGGAGGTGGAATGAACACGATTGTCGTCCGATTAGATCTGTGGGAGATCCGACGGTGTTCACATCGGTAATTGCACGGGGTTTAAAACAAGGTATGGACCCGACATTTTATGCAGCAGAGTTTTATTAAGGTTTGGAATCCGGTTATATGAGGCCGAAAGGCTTTAAAAATTGTTTAAAGCACAATATAATATTACATTGCCGAGGGTTTTAAATATTCATTTCTGAAGGTTTTAACGTTATTTATGAAGGTCATTACATATTATAATGTGCATTATAATATTTCTGAAGGTCTAAGGATTCCGAAGTTTTAACATTTTTTTAACATTCATAAACAGTGTGAGTGGTTTTTGCAAACCAACAAATGGTTTTCGCGTGGGTAAGACCTGGTAAGTGGTAATTCCCTGAATGAATGCGATACGCCTCCACAAGCGACACGTGGATGTCCAAAACCACTTATTTCACATGCCTTGGAGCCGTTAACTGTCAAAGGTGATTTGGACGCGATATTCGTTGGATTAGAAGCATTGCATTTTAGGTGTGTGTCCACCGTTAGATGAAGGAAGCAGATAGATCTATTAAACAAAGTGGAAGGGTGAGTTGGAAATACTGTGGGACCCGGACATAATGTTATATCAGCAGTTGATATTATAACCAAGGTAAGAACTTTATTAAGTGGAGGTTATATAATATAATTGACGGAATAAGTGGATTGGTAAAGCTGTGGCCGAGAACATTTATGTATATTGATACCTTTGATAAACTTTATCAAATTCGAAAGTATAAAACACATTTCCATATGATGGTTGGTAAATGTGGGCCAAAACCTTTATATTGTTATTATTGGCTTCTTTGGTAATTTAACCAAAGTCGATCTATTGATTTGAATTTCATGAGACGGTTTTATCATGGTTTATAACCATATTTCTTTGAAAAGTAAGATTGACCGTCAGGAATTCTGTGGGCCCGGATATATATTATAATGTTGATATCTTGTGTTTAAACCAAAGTATATAAAAGGGCGGAATTATCAAAGGTGTGGGACCGACGCGATCAATGGATGAAATTAAAGGAGATAGACGACAGAGATAATATCGGACATCGCAAGCGAATGCGATAGCCGCTGGATAGATGCAATGTGATGCAATCGCATATCGCAATCGGCGATGCTCATGTGATAAGAATTCATAAATCTTAGAATTTGTGATGCGATGGATAGATGCGATACGATGGATGCAAAGCGATGCAATGCAATGCGATCGCATATCGCAATCGGCGATGCTCATGTGATAAGAATTCATAAATCGTAGAATTTGCGATGCGATGGATAGATGCGATGTGATGCTATCGCATATCACATTCGGCAATGCTCATGTGATAAGAATTCGTACGTTAAGTTGTGATGCGAAGTAGCGATATAGCCTGGTGGGACCCTTCGCATATCACATATTGGGAGATCAGATGAACGAAGGCACATGGGATAAATTAATATCCGAAGTGCGATAAATAAATCAGACGCGATACAGATCGAAGCTGAAATCTAAAGCATTCCAAGTCCAAAAGTATGTGGATTTCCTTTGTTAATTCGCTTCAGAGAGGAAAGGAGGATTATAATGTAAAACAAAAAGAAAAGGTTGAACACGAAAAGGAAATGCTCACACAGTTAAAAGGACCCATTCCCTTGCATAACGGTTAGAAATATAACAGAAGGTAGAGAAGATAAAGGGACAGCAGGCAAATAAGACAAAATAATCGGAAAACCAAGAGTAGAAAGGGCTGAATTGAAATATATTTGTTGTAACTGTAAACGTAAATGCATTAATTATTTTTTTTGTATGTGATGCAAAGGCAAGTCTCCGCAGGCAAAGAAAAACTCCAATTTGATACTGTAATAATTGTGTATATTGTTGTAACATCCTGAATATGTTGAGCGAGAAAATAAGAAGGTGGAAGGAAAAGAGTCATATGTGTTCATTTCGAATTCCCTGTGGAATGCAAACAGTTATGAGGTAATCCCTATAAATAATGTTACCAGCATATGAATAAAGGGGTTGTTAGAATGAAGAAAGAAGTGAGAAAGATTAAGAAGAAGAAGGAGCAGAGAGAGAAGATGTGAAGATCCAACGATTAAGGCAGATATGAAGGGTGGAGAACAGCAGTGAAAAACGAATATAACAGAGCTTATATCCAGGTAAATCATCATGTGTTTTCATAGTAGTGTGAGGAAGTTGGTGCTTCCATATCAAGTTGTAGCTTGATAGATGTCCAGTTGTAGCTGGCTGAGGTAGGAGACTCCTGTAGGTTGTAGCCTGCAGAAAATAGATGGGAGTTGGAGCTTCCTTGAAAGTTGTAGCTTGCAGAATTTAGGTAGTAGCCTCCTGTAGGTTGGAGCCTACAGAAAATCAGTGGTGAGAGGGAGTTTCCACTTATAACAATAATAATATGTGGTTTTCTCCCTTATGGGTTTCCACTTATATCTGTTGTTTATGTGCATGATGATTATGTGTTGAAATTCTGTATTTAATCTGCTTAATACCTGCTGCTCACTTATTAATATTGGTGTTCCATTGTATATTAAGTTGATCATGAATTGAAGATGTAAATAAGTATAAAATAAAGTTTTACAAGACCATGACTTCCAGTCTCAGTTTAACCAAGGGTTCAACACATACATACATACATACATATATGCATATATAAACATTAACATAATCATAATCATAACATAATTACGAGATATCGTAAGGTCAAGGTTAAGAGAAATCCCTTTATGCATGCACAACATTGAGAACAACATTTCCCAACATAACCAAGGAATATAATGCCTCAAATCCCTTTTACTCTACCTTTCATGTTACCTTTCTCATGATTTTCTTGACATCATCCATTTATCCCGATGGACCCAACCAAGTCAACCGACTGTCATACTCTTGCCTTTAAATGCCTTTACTCATGCATTGATCTTCATCTAAGTCTTGGATTACCTGTTGGATTTCATTCAGCTCTCCCCAAACTCCATCAAATTTACTCCTTCCCAACCAATTCCCAAGACCATCAAAACATAAAAGGCAAGAACAAAATAAAACAAGAAGAAAACCAATAGAAATATTACACCACAAACAAAGTTTCATGATCATGCACTAGACGCAATCAAGACCGCAAATCAAGTGCAACAACCACAAAATAGCAAAAGCAGAAAACTAGCAACAAACACCATGACTTAATCCCCATGGGTTCCTAATGCTTCCAAAGAAAATATCAACCTTAGTCTTCTTCAAGATTTCATGGAAAACTTTCTTTCTAAGTAATCCCTGCATCATACTTCCATAAATACATAATTTTCAGTGTATAAATAAATATAAAAACATACTAGTTATCTTAACTTGTTATTGCCTTGTACCTAAACACATCCATGCCATCTCTCAAGGGACTCCAATTCCCTTGAAAAATATAGCTATAACTAGACACTAGCTAATATACATGTCAAATACATGTTCATTAATATAGCACATATCCACATAATGTCAAACAAAATCAAATTTAAGAAGACTTCATATATGCAAAGCACTCATTCGTTTGGAATTGTGGTTTCCAAACATTGACAAAGGAATTCTTACCTAATTCCTTTATTTTACCATTTACCTTGTTGCAATCAAGTCTTACTATGTCCTTTCACATCACCCATATATAACCACTCAATTGTTACCTTGTAACACTAATACCAAGCATGTTACCCTGCAACTGCTCACACATGCCGATCACATGTTCCAAAGATCAAGACAATGTATCTATTAATTTGAAATCAACCTTTACCAAGTCTAACATCCATTTCATAATCAACAATCAACTCACATTCATCATTCATAACACATAATGCTACAACTATGACCTACTTACACTCAAGTATATATCATCTATCTCAACACATGATGTGTTAGTACAATAGTCTTAAAACAAGATCATTCCTCCATGCAATCTTGCAGACGCATACTTATATCATGCAATTAATCAAACATTCAAATAATATATAGATGACATAATAGACACAAAACACTAGATTTACGACATAAACAAACACTCAAACACCAAATAGATGACATAAGCAACTCATACCTCAATGTATCTCATGGGAGGCTATCTTGTCTGCACAATCAATCTATATTAGCATGATATAACTTCACAACACATCAACTCAAACATAAATAATGTCATGATGTCCATAACAATATCTAGCTAACATTTACACATCATAAACTCGTAACCAATTGTCATTCATGCATAACAATCACATATGCACATTCAATTTGGATTAGTACAACACAATATCACAAATATATCATCTCATACCTAAATTTCATAATCATAACCATCTACAAATACCAATATAGATCAACACGATACATATAACATCAAGATCTTAATGCAATAACCCTAATCATCAAGTTAACTATCATATAACAATCAATAATTTGACATATAACATGCTTCTCAACAACATATAACATAATCATCAAGTTAACCAACATAAAACAAAAACAATGCATATAACATCAAGTTACTATAATTCATGCATATTCAACACATGTGCATATGACCTCACTGATCCACTAGCATCTACCATGCATGTAACCACAAAAACAATAAAATGATAAACATGTATATAACCCTAATGCATATGACAATCCATTAACTAACATACCTGCATGCCAAACATACAATACATGTATGACGATTTTCTCTTACCCCAAAGTCTAGTGCTACAATCTACATATCATGCTCTATCTTAGCCAACACATCAACATCATAACATACTAGCAGCATCATGATGACATAAATTACAACAATGACCTCACAATGCATGTTTGGCCTACTATACATGCATAACTATAACTATGATAATGCATGTATAACAACATACAAACACTGACATGCATAACAAATACATATACATCCGACATGCATTCATGACAAACACATCCCAACAACAACATCATCAATTCCTACATGAAACAAAATTGTAACAATGACCACCACCATGCATACACAACAAGCACATAGTCCACAACAAAAAGAACACATATGCAACTGACATGTATGCATGAAAAACACATTATTCCCATTCAGTCCAAGTGTTGAACCATACTCGAATACCACCCTGTAACACCCTCCTCCCACATCTACCCAAGTAACCAACCAACCGGGGTAAACATGTGACGAGAGGATACTATGATCTTTCAACTCCCCATGTACAGTTAAGGAAGTGGAACTGGCACAATACAACCAATTTGACCTTTTACACATGCAACAGAACCCCCGAGAGCCATCCAACCCTTCCAGGTCACTAGCCCCTGAGACAACTTGATGTTTTGATGCATTAAAGCCTTAGTCGCTCCCTCGACATGGGCATGCATGCGATTAGGACCCTCGAGTTGCTCCCACAACAAGGCATGCCTACGACTCGGGACTTTTCCAGGTAGTTGTGTGCCAAAAACTTTGAATTTTGTGCCACTTTTTCAAGGCCGTGACGTAGGCCACTTCCCAAAGCTCCGTGAAACTTCAAGAAATGAAAATTTACATCGAAAAAATAATACGAATGCAAATACTTGAGCAAGGACTTGATTGAACCCTACTGTCCATGACAGGCATTTCGTCAAACATGTCACAAATATAAATTCTACAGGTTTAAACAACATATATGAGCATAGGGGTCTCCTACTTATCTGAGAATCGCTAAGAAGCATTGGTTCCTTATCACATTAGTTGCATTATCATATATTAGGTCATACATTCATTGCTCATTCATTTAAAAATAAAAACATGATGACAACCATACATTTTCACTCTCATAAAGCATATTCATAACCAACATATAAACAACAAAAATAATAAGGAAACAATAGCCATATATTCCACAAATGAATCAATACTTTTACACATAAAATAATAAGGAAGGGAATTCTTATTGATGAATGAAAAATCCAACCTGATATGGGACTACCTTGTTCCACTCGACCATAGATTGGTTGAGCCAAATCTCTCTTCAAACAATCACCCCTGTGCCATATTTCAAGTATGAATGTGGGACTCATAACCGAAAATAAGAACAGAATGAGCATGGATGCCACCATATTTATCCACATACACCATGAGGAATTTTACTCTCTCCTAGTTCCTAGGATTTACCATAACCCATAGTCTAATTCAGAGGTTACTAGCCCATGATCGAGACACCACCCTCCAGGATTTCTCATATACCCATATCGAGATTCCTAGGCCCAATGAAGGGAAACCACCTCTAGGCTTTACTGTACATCCCGCAATTCATCGGTCGAGGATTCTTAGGCCCACCAAGGCACACAATAGATGGATTTAGTGCAACCCACAGTTTGGTTTAGGGGTTACTAGGCCAGTGGATTTACTGCAATCCATAGTCTGGTTCAAGGATCACTAGGCCATGTGTTCTTCCTTTCACATATTCACCTCACTCAGCTTTGAATCCATCCATAAATATAGCTCCACCAAAACATGAGAAGACATCACCTCAAGGCTATCCAAAAATTGCAAGGAAAGGTTGAAAAACATTGTCACACCTGGAAAAACCCATGCCAATGGCAGCAAGAGAATCAAGAACACACATGCATAACCATGCATTCAAAATATAGCAAGTAAATCACACATGAAAATTGATAATTGTAGTTTCTTGATCCTGTTCTTCCTTGCTTGAACTTTTATTCCTCTTTTCCTTCTTTTTCTTTCTTGATCCAATGTTGAAGTGCTCCAAGAAGACTCTAAGTTTCCAAGAGTGTGAGAGAGAGAATAGAGAGAGAGAACTCCAAAACTGAACTGGAAAAAGGTACCAAGCTATCCTTAGAATCCTTTTTATTAATGTGGCCTCTATTTTTTATGCACAACTACCATAGGGTCTACATTATTTTAATTAAAAAGATGCAAAATAGAACTAAAAATCAAATGCACATCAATCTCTTCCAGAAATTAATTAATAAACAAAATATTTACAAAGAATTTGGCCACATGCTTGGCCTCTCCTCACACTCTCACACTCTTCTACATCTACCCTACCTACATTCCTCAGGATATCACCTAATTATACAAATGGATTAGAACCAAATAAGGTTCTAGATCCTAAGCCAACTCCCAAAATATCTCTCATAATCCCTATCATCTCTCATCTATCTCTAAAATATCTCATTCAATCCCTTATCCCTAGATAAGAGCTAACTATCCAGAATCCTCTCAACCCTCTCGAATCTTCTCCTATTTACAATTATTCCAATTCTCTCCTAAAAACCATAGGAAAATACATTAATTAATTAATTCCAAACTTACAAACTAATTAATTTAGTAAATGAATAACCCAGGGTAGATGCTCCTGCATCAATTTTATTCATTTTCCGTCACTTTCCTTCATTTTTCTCCTCACATGCAACATGTGACCTTTCACCTTCCTTTTCTCCTAATTTCCATTATTTTCATAAATAAATTACTAAAAATTCCATTTTACCTTTCCAAAGCCTTAGTGATTTCCTTTGCCAATTTCCTTAGCCATAATAAACCAAATGAACACCCACACTAGGATGTTTCACCCAAAACTCAGCTTGGAATACGTGTCCCATGACCTTGGTCTTATATTTTTTTTACATAGATTTTTAACCACGGTTGTTACACCTGAAAAGGGAATCTCGGTCGTGGGTAAGAAGGAGGAAGAAATGAAAGTTATAAAAGATATAGATTTCATTCTTCAGTATTATAATGATCCTTCAGACCCTCTATACTTCTCGGATTCATACTGGACCAAGAACATTGAACCAGAGGGGGAAAGAAGGGAGATTCTCCAATCGTAGGAAGAACATATCCGTATGAAAATTTGGGCAACTTGGATTAAAGTTAGAGACAAAAACCACATATTCTCCAACATGAAATTTAATATCAAGAAACATTTTAACTCCATTAGGAAGGTATCGGATGTTACATGTAACATTCACTGCACACAATGGACAATGGAACAGGTGGTTGTTTCGCATTTTAAAGAACAATTCAAGGCCCAAGAGCATGCATTATTGTCACAAATGGATTATATTGCTCATGTCCCCAACATGTTCTTTGTGGAGGATAACGATAAACTGGGACAACCAATTTCAAGGGCAGAATTGATAGAGATTTTTAAGGAATGTACGAAGGAGAAGAGCCATGGATCAGACAGGTGGGGGTAGAATTATTTCTACACTACATTAAGTTGATGATACCAGACCTATTGGCGGTAGAATAATAATAAAGGATACAAGGATTCATATTGGGGGCCATCAATGCCACATTCATCACATTCATACCAAAGCGGGAGAAGCCAAGGACCTTTGTTGATTTTAGACTAATATCCCTTTGCAATTCCATGTATAATATGATATAAAAAATGATAGCATGCAAGCTGAAATGGGTGTTGTCGAAGCACATTACAGAGGAACAATTTGGGTTTTTGGAAGGTAGATGGATTTAGGATACCATTGGTATCGCACAAGAGATGATTCACTCTATAAAATCTCGGAAACAAAAATTGTGTCTTCTCAAGGTAGACCTAATCAAGGCATACGACTACGTAGATTGGGAGTTCCTAAAAATGATCATGATAAAAACAATTATTTCACTGCAGAACATAAAATGGATTATGGCATGTATTAAAACCACTAATTTTTTTGTCATTATTAATGATTTTCCTACACATTTCTTCAATGCACATATAGAACTGAGGCAAGGTTGTGCTTTGTCCCCTCTGCTCTTCCTTCTAGTAATTGACTACCTTAGAAGAAAAATAAGGGAAGAAAGGGACAATGGACTTATTACAAGGAGTAGAGTATCCAGACAGCATGCCATAACACATTTAATGTTTTTTGATGATTTAATATTGAGTGGTGAGTCCTCTACTAGTGAATGGAAAAATATAGAAATCATGATTAAATATAGGATTATGTATGAATGAAGGAAAATATATTTTGGTACATGATGACAGAGAGGAAGCAATAGCAAAGGAAATATGTGACATATTTGGAGTTATATCTACCCACCTTGACGAAGGTTTTGTATACCTAAGGTTCAGATTGAAACCGAATGGATATTTCAACAAGAATTGGGAATGGATGATTGAAAGATTTCACAAAAAATTGGATAGTTGGAAACATAGGTGGTTGTTGATGGGAGGAAGATTGATTATGTTGAAATTGTTTCTCCAAAATATATCGGTATAATGGATGCACCTGTTTTTATTTCCCTATGATATAATACACAATATAGAAGCTATCATGGGTCACTTATTATGGGTTGGATCACATCTCAAAGGGAAAATACACTTGGTTTGGTGGACAACATTAGCAAGGCCTGTTGAGGAAGGAGGATGGGGGGTAATAGATACTTCTACTTTCAATAAGGAATTTATTATCAAAAATATGTGGAGGTCCATGTCAGGGAGTGTTATTTTCCCAATCATTATAAAATATAAATATATGTATGGTCTAATTTTCACGGCGTGGATAAGCAACGGGGCCAGGAAGAAAACATGTATATCTTACATATGGAGAAACTTGATTAAAATTTTACAATGGTTGTTGGGATTTATTCAATGGCAGGCTGGAGATGGAACTGAGATAAACATTGGATTAGATGTTATCATGGGGATGAATGGAAACCATTATTTATCAGTATAAATTATTAGCTTCGTTTGCAATAAGGTATCATCCTCCTCCATCAAATCCATCATCAACGCATTAATAAAATCTACCATAAATTTTGGAGCAGGGTTGAGGATATAAGGTTACTAGAGGAATATGTAGAGGAATGGGAGAGATATATAACACAACTTATATCTACAGGAATCAGTCTCAATGAACAAGTGGACCAAATGATATGGGGAGGAAATTTTTAAAATGAGTCTACCAATGGTCAAAGATATATATCAAAGGTTTCCTAGATTTGAGAGGGATTTAAATTTTCACAAATGGTTCTAGCCTGTATGGAAATAGAATCTTCCAAACAGAATAAAATTCTTTAGTTGGTTGGCAGTACATGACCGTATCTTGACCTAGAGAAACCTACAAAAACTTGGATTTATTGGTCCTGGCATATGTCCTCTTTGCATGTTGCTTCTCACGTGTTCTTATGTTATGGCGATATGGGAATGTTTCATGGAGTTATTGAAAATAAAAATAGAGGGACATTATCAATCTATGGTTTTTTATCTTCTATCTTGGTTCAAAACTCATAAAATATTCAGAACCCTTCCTTTTTACATTATATGGTCCATATGGTGCAACAGAAACACACTTATTTTTTTATAAAAAATGTGTAGTGTTACGGGAAGACGTAATTAAGACTATTTCATATTACAATGAAATTGGTCCAATGATGAAGAACCACGACTACAAAACATGCAATTACAAATAAATTTGGCGAGAATTCCCAATGGGTTTCTTTGATGGAGCAAGAAATAAGAGGCAATGTGGGTGCGGAGGAGTCATTGTCATAGAGCCAGATAAATTCTTCCATTTCTGGTGGGAAGGCGGACATGGTACAAACAGTAAAGCAGAGATAATAACATTATGGGGAGTTCTTATCGCAGCAAAATGGCTTAGATTGGAGAGGATACAGGTATATGGATACGTAAAAGGCATCATAGAATGGGTAAAGGACCACATTAAATCCAATCCTTCCATACTAACAAACTAGATGAAGTGCATCAAAAATCTGGTAAGCACCTTCCAACACATTCAGTTTCACCATATATATATATATATATATATAGAGAGAGAGAGAGAGAGAGAGAGAGAGAGAAAACAAAAAAGGACTGCAGACCTACTATCCAAGAGAGACGTCACAAATAAATCTAGTAAGTTTTATTTCATAGCTTTTGAACATGGTGTTATGGTTAATGTTGGCAGCATTAACTACCCATAAGAGACAATTACTGCAAACAGGAGATTTTGATTTATGTATTTTGATATATTTTGCAAGGAATTTGTTGTAATGTTGGGGCATAAGAACATTATATCTGTAAAGCAGATAGTGATGTGACCATGAGACTCACAATGCAGAAAAGTTATGGTAATATATATGGGAAAAAATTATCATATGTAATAGAAATAGATGATAGGAAAAGAAATAAACGAGCACAAGCATATGTACTATCTTTTTCATTTTAATATAAAGAAGAAGAATTTTTTTCTATGAAAAAAGAAAAAAGAAAATCATACATATGAACTTGGGTATACACTTTTATCGCACATGCAAACTACAAGCTATAATTCAATAAAATAATTTATACATTGTTCGAATTGGGGAGAAAGAACTTTGCAGGTGCACAGGAATATTTCTTTGTTCACAGTCCACACAACATATCAACATCAACAGATGCCTTTTATCAATAAGAACTTGATACTTATGCCTATTTCCACGAAATCCCAAGCTCAAGCACTTGACAGGTGTTAGCCACCCATATCAGGTGGTGGCTAAATGATGTTGGATAGCCTTCAAGAAAAAATTTCATTGCTAAAATTGCTGATACTTAAAGTCTTTTGATAATATCCTATCCTTTGGATAATCATCACTGTTGTTTCCCTTCAGGACTCAGAAATCCTGCTGATTTCCAAGCCAGAATACGGCTGCAATCACCATTTCCATTTTTCCCCTTTTCCAAAGCTAACCTCATTTTATATCCCTCTATTTCCCATGAAAATCCCTCATTTTCATGTTTTTCCCATTTCCCCTTCATCAAAATCCCTTTTATAAGGTTTAAAGACTCCTTCTTTACCTTATCGGAACCCTCAGATTCCCTCGAAAACCATTGAAAATTCATAAAAATCACATTTTAATGTATTATGGACTTAAGCCCCTCGGGCTAAGTCTTTAGCCCCTCCTCTTAAAAACCCCGGTCACATTATTTCCCATATGCCCCACGGCCCCGCAATCGGGTGCCAAGCCATTTTTTAATTATTCCCGCCAAAGTTTAAAACCTTTGGTTATATATATAAAAATAAAACCTCTGTTTATTTTTATTTTTTCCGTCGGCTTTATTATTTTATTATATTTCTGCCGGTACAAGTTTTAAATCATTCCGCACCGTCGATCTGGTCTGAAGATCGGACAGTGCGGAGTCCGTCTCCCGGTGGTCCCCACATTCCACTAACCCATCCCAAAAACCGCGCGGTATTCATTACACCGCCTTTGGGCGAGGGTGGTTTTTTCCCGATCGCCAGCGATTCCACTCATCGATTGACACGTGGCCTGGGCACTGTTCATAAAACCACCGTCCATCACGCGTTAATGTTCGGACGTGGACACCGCGCGATATCGCCATACACCGTCCGATCTGGGGTGGGCCATCCAACGATTATCGCTCACCGAAGATGCCCGACAGTTAACCGGGCTACGGCGCGTCATTCAATAAATCTCCGCCGTCGATTTGATCTGTAGATCGGCGGTCCATATTTCATCACCCTGATTCGATCTCCCAGTCAACATTTCCCGTTTTGACTTTCCATTTTCCGTTCCTGACCGTCGATCTCTACGCGATCAACCACTCAGATTTAAACGTTTCTTCCGCCTTCCCTTTGTTTCCTCCAATAAATCTCGACCGTTGGATGATGCCATCCAACGGCCATGCTTCCTCCATGTGTCCTCTGCAGCAATAAACCTATATATGCAGGATTTTTTAATATTTGTTTGCATTTTGCAGGGTTTAAATGGTTTTTTCGCCATTTTTGAAGAAAAATTCGAAGGCGGAGGATGACGATTTTCCTGCCTTTGATTCATCAAAGAAAATCATTACAGGGTGTTTAAAACACGTTTTATCAGTGTTTCTTCAGGCATTAATGCCATATCGCCCCTGCGTACCCCTGCATATCAGAAAAACCATGAATCGGGCGCAGTCAGAGAGTATCAGTGACGAAGACCAAAATTTATCAAAACAGAGGATTAAAGGACACATTTTGCGAGGATTACGGCTAAGAATGTTTATCAAAAGCCTAATCCCCGATTTAAAACATAGTTTAAAGAAGATCTTAAGGGTTTTATCAATAGGAAAGTTTCCACCGCCACATCTGAGGCAAATTGATTCCTCCCAGCTGCTAAAATGACACTTATGCCTCAAAGTATTCAATCAGAAGCCGAATTTATTGATCAGGATCAGATATTTGTCTCAAAACGCAGCCGAAGAGTTACTTCTGCAAGGAACTTCAATGCAAAAAATATCTGCAGAGTTACTTCAACGCCACATAGAGCCTCAAAGGTCAACAAAAGCTCCCACCGAGCTTAAATATTTATGTAAAACATTTAATACAGAGTACACCCATGTAAGTTTCTTCATTGAGCCCCCCAAAGGCCAAGAAGCCATTAAGTCTGTATTTAATGTAATTAGAGATCTTTTATCAGATCTCACCTCCTCATTCTTCTATATATACTTCTGTAGAAGATGAGTGAGGGGTTGTTGTTGTTGGTTGTTAGTTATTATTTGATCACCAGTTGTAATACTGAAACTCTCTGAAATAAATACATAGTCTGTTGAAGTTGAAGAACAAATTGAAGTCTTGATGATATTGTTGCATGCTTGTTACTGTGAAGGCTCTATCATTGGATCCATGAGCTTGGTTGTTGGTGAAGTATTCTGAACTGTTTAATGTTTTTCCCCTGTTTTCATTATGTTCCATAACTTCTTACTACAGTAGGATAGAAAGTATTAGGCTAATGACTCTGAAGCACCTTAGGCATTCATCCTTTAATTGTTTCATGTTTTCTTCTGCTGAAGTATTTTAGAGTCTTTAATCTCTCTCTTTAATCTTCATGCTTGTTTATTTCCTTAATAGTTCGAACAGTTGGTTTTAGCATGATTTATGGTTCTCCCTGCTTGTCTGCTGCCACTTAAAAAATGTTATTGAAGTCTCCCTTTGAAGTTCTTTGCTTACAGTGAATCAAAGAGGTCTGTTTTGATCTTGCCCTTTGTCCTCACTTAAACAGTTGGCTTAAAGGTCGTTATAATTATGATCATATATGTTTTTAGGTGTTCCCTCTTCTATGACTGTAATTATCAGTAAATATTTTATGTTTATAAATCCTTTAAAATAAATCTTTGAGGAAATAGGGTGTTCCCCGAATATTAGATTTCATTTTAAAAGTTGTTTTGAAATCATTATTTGCTTAAAGGTGTGATTTGTAGAATTTATGGTTAGCCCTGTCTATCAAATATCTCTTTATTGTTCAAATTATGTTTTCAAATTCCCTTTGTTGAGAATTAAACCTCTCTTTCCAAATCATTAATGCTCAACTCATTCGAAAAAACAAAAAGGATCCTGTGGCCAAGTTAGATTTGCCCTTTGATATCCCATATCCATTGATGAGTATGTTATGACCTCTTTTTGACTCCATTGCCCAATGAACCAGATATTTCTCTATCCTATATATCTTTCCTAGGCCTTTCATGTTCTATTGTATCATTCCAACCCAACCAACCAAACAAACAAATAACACCTGCACTTAATAACTAGTCTAAAACCAATACTCAAAGCACACAAGATAAACCTTTGCAAAATAAACTTTTGAGAGATCCCTCTCTGAGAACAAGAGGACTAGATCCTGTAACTCTAAACATTGGTTCTGATGTTACCTTGTCTTTTGATTTTCCAAACTATCAAAACACGGGACACCAACATAATGGCGATCACGGTGGGACACTGAGTAAAATATTTTAAATTAAACACTCATTGTCTAGTATAACATAAGTAACCTCCCTCAAGCACTACCAAGCAATGGTAATCATGATAGGACTTAATTGAATTAGTGACAAAGTAAGTAACCCTTAGGATTCTCATTAAAACCTTATCAAACCTTGAAGGAATTAGTTACCAAGCCATAAGAGTGAAACCCTAGCTAAGTGTTTAGTCAGATTTAGGACACTCTCATAACCTATAAAATTAAGAAACTCAGAAAAACCCAAAAACATTTCAGTTTGGCTTTATAATAAGCATGGTGGTGGAACCATCCAATATCTTACTTTCATAAAAAACTAAAATTTTCCACCTGGCGACTCCACTAGCCCCAATAGGCCTATTACTCATCTAGGTTCCCAAATCTCCTTAGGACTGTGTTAACCAGCCTTGAAGAAAGTTTAGAAGCCTAGTCCCATTTTAGACAAAACATCCTGAGAGGTGAAGCTTCCAAAAACAGTCCCTAAAACCCCCACCTCTCTCATTTTTGAAAAGCAGTCTGGCTTCACATAGGATCAATACTAAATCCCATCCAAACCCAAATCCTCCTTTAATCATTGATAATCCTGAGAGAATTTTGTGGCAGACTTCTAATTCTGGAAAATAAGTTGTTAATAGGAGCCTCTTAAGAACAAATTTTGTCCCTGAAAACCTTATTGTATTAGAGGATTCACACTTTGATTTACATCATACAAAGAACATCTTTAGAACTAGATCTCAAGGTGACTTAAACCAAACTGACCTTGATATTGCAGATTTGCAACAAAGCTTCAGTAGAGAAGCCTCACCTTCCAATCCTCCTGATTCCTAGCTTCTTTATCACTTTAGCCTTTTCCATAACAAGTCTGCTCAAAATTAGTTTGCTGGCCCAAGTATTTCTTCCACTCCAATTCATACTACCACTGTGCAAAACACTCTTTTTCAGCCCACTTTCACTATTGTAAATCCACCTCTTGTAAAGCCACCCTTATTTCCAACCATGGCAACATGGTATGCCCCGTTAGTGTTAACACAACCTCTAATTCCCTTACCAAATGATTACCAATCTAAAATCCATCACTTCACTAGAAAAGAGTCTACAACAGCCCAACATCATGTAGATAAGATGGAAGATTCATTTGATTACATGGAGATAGAAGAAGAAACTGTGAAGATGAGGATCTTCGCCCAGAGTTTAGGAGGAGATGTAAAGAAATGGTTCAAAAACTTACCTCCTAATAGCATAAATGATCTCCCTACCTTGCATCAAAAATTTATCAACAAATGGGAACTCAAAAAGAATCCTCTCCAAATACTAGCAGAATATAGCAGCCTCAAAATAAATCAAGGAGAGAGTATTCCTGACTACTCCACTAGGTTTAATAGCATTTACAATGCTCTTCCACCTCACATGAAACCTCCTCGAGGCATGGCCTTAGTAATATATCCCGAAGGCCTTGATGTTGACATGATGTATCAGTTAAGGGAGAGGGATTACTTAACCTTAGAAGACATGCAGAAAGGAGATATGAGTGTAGAAGAAAACATAATTGAGAAAATAAATAGGTTAAGATCAAATAAAAGGGTAACTTATAAAGATGACACTACACCCTCCACATCTAGCTCAAAGACAGAACAAATGTTGGAAGAGATCATGAAAAGGATGAGCATACTTGAGAGAACACAGCCAAGAGACAATCAGAACAACTCCCAAAACAAAAATAGAAATCAGAATTATAGAAGGGACAACAATCAAGATAAGCAAAAATAAAGTGACCAACAGATTAGACCTCCCTTTCACAGAACTATGTAGATCAATATGAAGAAGATAGGGAGTTGGAAAGGTTGGAAGAATCTCATGTAAACTTGATTGGATCAGACAGTGGGGATGATGTTTTCCTCACTAAGGAAGAACAATATTTCTTCTCTTATGATCAAAATACAAATACCTATGAAGATTATGATGACTATAGATTGGGTTTTGAAAATTCAATCATGGAGGTCCACAAACAGTATGATCTTAGGAGCAAGGGAAGCATAGATAATTCAAACGATAAGAACACTAGCACTGCTGTCAAGAAAAACACAGAAACTCAACCCAAAAAGACAGTAGAGAAAACCAACATTTTGACCAAGAAACTAGACATGAACAAAGATAAAGGTGTCCAGCCAAATGTTGAACAGAGTACCCCTAGCACTTCAGCTAGTGGTCCTAATAAAACTACCCCAATTACCAGTCCAAACAAGGTTCAGCAAATCAAAGTTGCTGAAAAGAATTCAATTGAAAAAACAGATGTAAATACAAACAAGTCAATTATTCCTTTCAGCCTTGAGGGAGAGATTTCTAAGATAAAGATTACCATTCCCCTAGCTGAACTAGTAACCCAAGAAGTGTACAAAAACCAAGTTTTGAAAGCTTTGAACTTAGGAAGTGATACTGACACCTTAAACTTGAAAGATGACAAACCTGAGTTGTTGTTTGGTCCAGAGGTTGAAGGAAAATACCAAGAAGGGGTTGTTCCTCCCTTCTATGTTAGTTTGAACATACATGAGAAAATTTTACACAATGCCATGTTAGACTCAGGAGCTTCACACAATCTAATGCCCAAGGTAGTGATGGAAAGCTTAGGCTTAGAAATCACTAAACCATACAAAGACTTGTATTCCTTTGACTCAAGCAGAGTCAAATGTTTGGGATTAATCAAAGATTTGTGTGTTAACTTATCCCAAATCCCTGCTAAGAGTTTGGTCATGGATATAGTTGTAGCTGACATTCCCCCTAAGTATGGCATGCTCTTATCAAGATCTTGGGGAGCCAAACTTCAGGGGAGCCTTCAAATGGACATGTCTTATGCCACCATCCCTGTTTTTAACCAAAAAAGAAGACTATACAGGGAATCCCACATGAAGTACATGGTGAGAAACATAGACAAACCAAACAACTCTCCAATCTATTCTATTCAATCAAGTTTAGATTCCTTTATCTTATGTAACGAAGATGAAATTACTCAACAAGATAAAGAAAACATGGACCCAATCAGTTCACCTGAACAATCAAATATTCCCTTCAATCAAATTCAAAACATTACCAATCAACAGCAACAAGAAAATGAAAATAGGAATGACATACTTTGGACCCTAAATTTTGATGGATCTTGTAATAAAACAAGTGCAGGAGCAGGTGTGTGGATTCAAAATACAAAACAGAGTTTTTCATAAAAAATGGATTTCCCATGCACTAACAATATTGCTGAGTATGAAGCACTTGTCCTAGGCTTACAACTGCTTAAACAGTTAGAAGCCCAGAGGTTATCAATCTTAGGAGATTCTGAACTTATCATAAGACAAATCAAACGAGAATACTCAGCTAAAAATCCAAGACTTAGGGAATATCGAAACGCTGCCCTTGATCTATTAAAAACCTTTGCAAAGTATGAACTTATTTTCATTCCAAGAGAACTGAATCATCTAGCAAATGAACTTACTTTCAATGCCAGCAATTGCCAAATACCTGAAATAAATCAACAGCTCAATGTAAAAGTAAAACACAGGCCTGTTGTACCTGATAACGAAGATCACTGGCAAGTGTTTGATTCAGACAAACACATAGATGATTTCTTGAAATCAGAAAATGATTTCAGCATACCAATATCACAAACCAGCCATGAAGAAAATTGTTTGTATATTGAACAAATCCCAGAAGCCGAAATGACATGTACTGCTGATATAAATCATTATGAGAATCCTTTTGTAGCAGAGGTAATTGACAACGCAGACCAAGAAAACTTGGAAGTTTTACAATGCAAAAATGATAAAATTCCAAGAGGTCTAGCACCTTTAGAACACCTTTTTGACTTTAACGATGTAGCCAAAGAACCAAGAATGGAGCTTGTGGAAAAAAATGTAGAAGAACATAACATAGGCAGTCTAACAGAACCCAAGATGATCAAGCTTTCCAGCACTCTCCCAGCTCACATAAAATTGCAGTACATAGAGATGTTCAAAGATTTTAAAGATGTTTTTGCTTGGGGATACAAAGACCTAAAATCATATGACACCAGCATCATCCAACATAAAATTCCTTTGAAAGAAAATCAAAAGCCTTTCAAACAAAAACTAAGGAGAATAAATCCTCTCTTACTACCTCTAGTCAAGGTAGAGATTGAAAAAATGCATGATGCTGGAATCATAGTACCCATTAGATTTTCAGAGTGGGTATCAAACTTAGTTTCTGTTAGAAAGAAAACAGGGGAAATCAAGCTCTGTATTGACTTTAGAAATTTAAATAGAGCCTCTTTGAAGGACAACTACCCTTTGCCCAAGATGGACCGTATACTTCAAAAGGTAGTTGGATCTAGAAGAATATCCCTCTTAGATGGGTTCTCGGGTTACAACCAGGTGTTAGTGCTCCCAAGTGATCAAATCAAAACTGCCTTTACCACACCTTGGGGCACCTTTATGTATGTCAAAATGCCTTTCAGATTAATGAATGCAGGGGCCACCTTCCAAAGGGCCATGGACATAGCCTTTTCTGAAGACATTGGCTTTTTCATAATCATTTGCCTTGATGACATAACCTTTTTCTCAAAAACTGATGAAGAACATTTGAATTCCACCGAGGAAAAAGTTGCAGAAAGTGTGAAAATTTGAAACTTATCATTGAATCCCAGAAGACACTCTTTGGTCTCCCAGAAGGTAAAGTGTAGTCCATATAATTTGAGAAGGAGAAAAAAATAGACCCTCTGGATAGAGTACATACTGTGTCAGCCATCAGGCCTGGTTGCAAATCTTTAATCGGAAGATTAATTTCTGAGAGTTTATTCCTAATGTGATGACTATTAAAAACATTACAAACATGTCATAGAAATATGTTGGTGCAAAATATGGACTTATGAGCTAAACATCATTGAAGCAAATTGACAACCCCCTCAAACACCAGTCTTGATTAGTCTAGATTTCACCAAAGACTTTTATATCTTTTCTTTTTCATTAGAACATACAATAGCGCAGCAGTTTTACTTAAAATGGCAAGATTTGAGGTAGAACGCTTAATATCTTTCTTTAGTAGGGCCTTAAGAGATGCTCCTCTCAAATATAACATCATGGAGAAGCAAGCCTTAGCATTAGTGAAAGCATTAAAAGACTTTAGGGTCTATATTTTACACTCTCACATAATTGATTTTGTTCCACATACTATTGTCAAGAACATTCTAAGTCAAGACCCTGATGGTAAAAGGGGAAAATGGATTGCAACTATTCTTGAATATGACTTAGAAATTAGGCCCACCAAACTAGTTAAAGGGCAAGGATTAGCAAAACTTATGGTTGAGTCTAACTTCCAAGCACTAAACATCAACATGGTAGATGTGTTGGAAGAAATAGAAGAATCCACTGCCCCTTTTATTGAAGAAACATTTCTAAATTCTCCTTGGTATGCTGACATTATTTATGTGCTTTTATATTTAAATGCCCCTCCTTTGTCTAAAACTAAAGCTAGATTCTGGAAACAAAAAGCTTTGAGTTTTTGCATATTAGAGGGAGTATTATATTGGAAAAATGCTGTTGGAATTTTTCTTAAATGTTTACTTGAAGATGAAGCAGGAAAAATCATGCATGAATTGCATGACGGAGAATGTGGAGGACACCTCTATTGGAAGGCCACAACAAACAAAATTCTTAGATCTGGTCACTATTAGCCTACCCTTTTCCCAGACACTCAAAATTTGGTCATGTCTTGCTATAAGTGTCAAATTTTTTATGGCAAAAGAGAACTTCTTCCCTTACCCTTACATCCTATCAGAGTTGAGGCACCTTTTCAACAATGGGGTTTAGACTTCATTGGGGAAATTCACCCATCCTCCTCAGCTCAACATAAGTGGATCCTCACAGCTAATAACTTCTTTACCAAGTGGATAGAATCTATACCTTCCATAAATGCCAATGACTCTGTCATTATCAAGTTCCTTGAAACAAATATCCTATCCAGATTTGGTTGTCCCAGAAAAATCATAACAGACAATGCTGCTGCTTTTAAATATAAGAAGATGGTTTATTTCTATTACAAATACCACATAACCTTGGGCCATTCCACTACTTACTATCCTCAAGGAAATGGATTAGTTGAATCTTCCAACAAGAGCCTCATCAATATCATTAAAAAGTTGTTGGAACAAAATCAGAAATCATGGCACAGTAAACTGGTTCATGCCCTATGGGTTGATACGTTAACTACAAAGAAATCAATAAATATGTCCCCCTATCAGTTGGTTTATGGCATGGATGCAGTCTTTCCCACCTCATTAGGAGTTCCAGTCATGAAACTCCTTCAAGAAGTACAGATTGAAGAGAATGATATGCAGAGAAGAATCAACCAAACAATCCATTTACAGCAGACCAGAGAGGAAGTATATGAAAGAACACAGCTAGTCCAAGAAAATATGAAGAAGCTATTTGATAAGAGGACTAAGGCAAGCAATTTCCAAGTTGGAAATGCTGTTCTTAAGTGGGATTCAAGAAGAGAAGAGAAGGGGAAACATGGAAAATTTGAGAACTTGTGGAAAGGGCCCTATATTATTCATGCTGAGAGGGGTCACAATGCATTTTTCTTGAAAGAATTAAATGGAGAAGATCTATATGGAGGTCCTGTCAATGGCAAGATGCTCAAGCATTACTTCTGCCAAGAATCTTAAGTTTCAAAGAATTTTATTTTCCATTGTAAGTATCATAGTCTTAACATTGCATTCAAAGTTATGAAAATCAAAAATACAAAAACAGAGAAAGAAAGAAAAGAGGGCAGATTGTGAAAACAAGAAAGGTATAGCCCCTTACCAAAAAAGAGAAACAAATTTGAAAGTGTGCAAGATCAAATGCCACTCCTAAAAAACACACTTCTAGTTAGTCAAACATTTTAATCTTGACTAATTAGCTTTAAATTTTCTGCTGATAGGATAGTGAAATCGATTTGCCAAACTGTTTAATCTTGGCTTATCAGTAGATAGTTTATGATATAAATTAAAGGTTCAAACATGCTCAAAATATGAACCTAAAGTTTCAAAGAGAAAATGACTCAAATCTGTTCCAAATTTTGAGTCAAAAGATGTAAAAATTTGGTTCTAATTAGATTAAAACCTGAACCAGAAGAAAAACAAAGATAGCTCAAAACAAAGATCAAAACAGAGTTGTAGAAAAGAGGAAGGAAATGTTTAAAAATTCAGATCTCAAGCCTTCCATTTTTGTTTTAAATTTTGTGCAAAATAAATGTCTATGTGCAGCTTGTCTTTATGCCATGGACGACAATCAAGTTAGATTGTTCAATCTTGACTTGAGTGCTTTCTAATTTCTGTTGTAGAATTTAGAGAATAAAATTCTGTTGGACAGTTTAATCCCAACAGATAGTAGAATAGGTAGAGAAACATCTGAAATCAACTGTTTAATCTGAGTTCAGGGAGAAATAAGGAGTAAAATTAGATTATTTTTATGCTTTAAAAAGAATAAAATGTTGTAAGAGAGTTTGCCAATCCAAGTGCACTCTAAGAAGAAAAAATGTTAGATCAGTAGGATTGGGTAGGTAGAAAGCTTGTTGATGAAAGAACCATTGTTTTTATGGCTACTAATATGTTTTCAGAACAAAGAAGATCATCCACAGAAAGGAAGGTAACCCAATGGAGGAGGCAACTGATCAACCTCCCAGAGAATGCAAGTCTAAAATTCTTGATGCCTTCAAAAAGGCACCATCCCCAAGTGGAGCCACTGTTAGCCACCCATAAATTCTGTCATATCAGGTGGTGGCTAAATGATGTTGGATAGCCTTCAAGAAACAATTTCCTTGCTAAAATTGCTGATACTTAAAGTCTTTTGATAATATCCTATCCTTTGGATAATCGTCGCTGCTGTTTCCCTTTAGGACTCAGAAATCTTGCTGATTTCCAAGACAGAATACTGCTGCAAGCACCATTTCCCTTTTTCCCCTTTTCCAAAGCTAACCTCATTTTCTATCCCTATATTTCCCATGAAAATCCCTCATTTTCATGTTTTTCCCATTTCCCCTTCATCAAAATCCCTTTTATAAGGTTTAAAGACTCCTTCTTTACCTTATCGGAACCCTCAGATTCCCTTGAAAACCATTGAAAATTCATAAAAATCATATTTTAATGTATTAACTTAAGCCCCTCGAGCTAAGTCTTTAGCCCCTCCTCTTAAAAACCTCGGTCACATTATTTCCCATATGCCCCACGACCCCGCAATCGAGCACCAAGCCATTTTTTAAATATTCCCGCCAAAGTTTAAAACCTTTGGTTATATATATAAAAATAAAACCTCTGTTTATTTTTATTTTTTCCGTCGGCTTTATTATTTTATTAGATTTCTGCCGATACAATTTTTAAATCATTCCGCACCGTCGATCTGGTCTGAAGATCGAACAGTGCGGAGTCCGTCTCCCGGTGGTCCCCACATTCCACTAACCCATCCCAAAAACTGCGCGGTATTCATTACACCGCCTTTGGGCGAGGGCGGTTTTTTCCCGATCGCCAGCGATTCCACTCATCGATTGACACGTGGCCTGCGAACTGTTCATAAAACCACCGTCCATTGCGTGTTAACGTTCGGACATGGACACCGCGCGATATCTCCATACACCGTCTGATCTGGGGCGGGCCATCCAACGGCTATCGCTCACCGAAGATGCCCGACAGTTAACCAAGCTACGACGCGTCATTAAATAAATCTCCGCCGTCAATTTGATCTGCAAATCGACGGTCCATATTCCATCGCCCTGATTCGATCGCCCGGTCAACATTTCCTGTTTTGACTTTCCATTTTACGTTCCCGACCGTCGATCTCTGCGCGATCAACGACTCAGATTTAAACGTTTCTTCCGCCTTCCCTTTGTTTCCTCCGATCAATATCGACCGTTGGATGATGCCATCCAATGGCCATGCTTCCTCCACGTGTCCTATGCAGCAATAAACCTATATATGCAGGATTTTTTAATATTTGTATGTATTTTGCAGGGTTTAAATGGTTTTTTCACCATTTTTGAAGAAAAATTCGAAGGCGGAGGATGACGATTTTCCTGCCTTCGATTCATCAAATAAAATCATTACAGGGTGTTTAAAACACGTTTTATCAGTGTTTCTTCAGGCATTAATTCCATATCGCCCCTGCGCAGCCCTGCATTTCAGAAAAACCATGAATCGGGCGCAGTCAGAGAGTATCAGTGACGAAGACCAAAATTTATCAGAACAGAGGATTAAAGGACAGATTTTGCGGGGATTACGACTAAGAATGTTTATCAAAAGCCTAATCCCCGATTTAAAACACAGTTTAAAGAAGATCTTAAGGGTTTTATCAACAGTAAAGTTTCCACCGCCACATCTGAGGCAAATTGATTCACTCGATTTGTGAAATGACACAACCTCAAGTATTCAATCGGAAAGCGAGATTTGTTAGTCGGGATCGAATCTTTGTCTCAAAACGGCCAAGAGAGTTATGCATGAGAACTTCAATGCAAATATCTGTGATTACTTAAAGCATACAGGCCTCAAGGTCAAAAAAGCTCCCTTAGAACTTAAATACTATCTCACATATTTAATCTGAGTACACCCATGTAAGTTTCTTCATTGAGCCCCCCAAAGGCCAAGAAGCCATTAAGTCTGTATTAATTGTAATTAGAGATCTTTTATCAGATCTCACCTCCTCATTCTTCTATATATACTTCTGTAGAAGATGAGTGAGGAGTTTTTGCTGTTGGTTGTTAGTTATTATTTGATCACCAGTTGTAATACTGAAACTCTCTGAAATAAATACATAGTCTGTTGAAGTTGAAGAACAAATTGAAGTCTTGATGATATTGTTGCATGCTTGTTACTATGAAGGCTCTATCATTGGATCCATGAGCTTGGCTGTTTGTGAATTATTCTGAACTGTTTAATGTTTTTCCCCTGTTTTCATTATGTTCCATAACTTCTTACTACAGTAGGATAGAAAGTATTAGGCTAAGAAATGACTCTTGGAAGCACCTTAGACCTGTTCATCCTTCATTGTTTCATGTTTTCTTCTGCTGGAGTATTTTAGAGTCTTTAATCTCTCTTTAATCTTCATTCTTGTTTATTTCCTTAATAGTTTGAACAGTTGGTTTCAGCATGATTTATGGTTCTCCCTGCTTGTCTGCTGCCACTTAAAAACTGTTATCGAAGTCTCCCTTTGAAGTTCTTTGCTTATAGTGAATCAAAGAGGTTTGTTTTGATCTTGCCCTTTGTCCTCACTTAAACAGTTGGCTTAAATGTCGTTATAATTATGATAATATATGTTTTTAGGTGTTCCCTCTTCTATGACTGTAATTATCAGTAAATTTTTTATGTTTTCTAAAGTCATTTGAAATAAAATCTTTGAGGAAATAGGGTGTTCCCCGAATCTTAGATTTCATTTTAAAAGTTGTTTTGAAATCATTATTTGCTTAAAGGTGTGATTTGTAGAATTTATGGTTAGCCCTGTCTATCAAAGAGCTCTTTATTGTTCAAATTATGTTTTCAAATTCCCTTTGTTGATAATTAAACCTCTCTTTCCAAATCATTAATGTTCATCTCATTCCAAAAAACAAAAGGATCCTGTGGCCAAGTTAGATTTGCCCTTTGATATCCCATATCCATTGATGAGTATGTTATGACCTCTTTTTGACTCCATTGCCCAATGAACCAGATATTTCTCTATCATATATATATTTCCTAGGCCTTTCATGTTTTGCTGTATCATTCCAACCCAACCAAACAAACAAAAAAATAACACCTGCCCTTAATAACTAGTCTAAAACCAATACTCAAAGCACACAAGATAAACCTTTGCAAAACAAAATTTTGAGAGATCCCTCTCTGAGAACAAGAGGACTAGATCCTGTAACTCTAAAGATTAGTTATGATGTTGCCTTGTCTTTTGATTTTCCAAACTATCAAAACACGGGACACCAACAACAGGGATAGGTTCCATAGGCTTAAAAATCCCAAAGTGCAGTATTTAGAAGCATATGATGTTTCTTAAGGTTGGGAGGAATTGTCACTCAACAACTTATTTTTGTTGGAGATAATTTTGCCCATCTGACAACGCACCGCCTCCACCTCTTGCACCACCTTGTCATTTCAACATTGCCATAACCTATTCAATGTCTAAGGGGCGTCACCACCATTACTTTATAAATTTGAAGGGGAAATTACCAACATAGTTTTTCGTATAAATCTACCTGATCACAGGTTGAATTCATACACATTCAGTGATATTGTAATGCAGTTGTAGCTGCATAATGTTTTTTTGGAAATGTTGATTTTGGCGTTGTAATGTTATGTAAAGTCTTGTTTGGGTTTTTTTCTAGCACCATCGTCACTTTGTCACTGTGTCAAGTCTTTCAATAGGTATCAAAGCCAAGGGCATGAGATGTGAGTGTTTTTTTTTTTTTTTGTTGCAGTCGTTGTTCACTACCATGTTCTGAAGGTGAAGGTAGAAGAGTTGAGTGTTTATGTAGCTGCCAACTGAAAGTATGTTTTTTGTTGATAAAGACAATGCAAAAAGATGTATGAGGAAATCCTATGGATTGTGGGAAGCATATATTAAATTGTGCATTGGATTGTTCAAATGTTGTGGGAGTCACGAATGTTGTGAAAACATGAGCAACATATGTGATCTCTTTAAACGGATAGATAACACTGGTCGTTTTAGTGACGACAAGGCATGTTTATTCTTCCAAAAACTTATATATAGGTTGATTTATTGTCATTCTATGCAAATTTGTCACTAAGATATAAAATAATCTTATGGATGGGAGCCCCGCCCCTCGCCTCAATATCTATGAATTTGGTTATTCCTAGTCTGCTTTGCTTCATTCTCAGCCGAAATCCATTGTGGCAAGATTGCAACCATGCGGTGTAACACTGTTATGTTAGTGGGAGCACATCCCTTTGAGGACCTGAATGATCCCATAAATGTAAAGAGAAAAATTATATCACTTTATTTCTCAACAAGAGTGTCAAAAAATTATATGTTATTGTATCTATTGCTAAAAGTATGTCGGTATATTTGTAGTGGTTTTTTGTAATCAAAGTATGAATTGACTAAAAGTTTTTCAGTGACTAATTTGTTTTGTTTTGTTTTTGTGGATCGTTGAGTTTGTTTAGAAGTGGAAGTGACAACGCTATAAAAAGCGTGGGACCTATAGTGTTCTCTTTAAATAAATGGGAGAATCCAAAAGGCTAAGAAATTCAAAGCAACAACGAGAATTTTTTTATGTGCATTTGAAAGAGTTAGTAGCTAACAAGAAAAAGAATGCCTTGGCATTAAAATTCATAAAGGAATGTGTAGATGACAACTTTCTTCACCTCATTGTAGATTCAAATATAGAAAAGGAGGCTTGGGATATCCTTGAGAGGGATTTTGGTGTAAGAGGGAGTAATCAAGTTGAAGATAGTAGTGTTGTACAATTTGTTGTAACAGTGCTTGAAGATGAAAAGGAAGGTGGATCTATAGCAACGAATCTACAACGAGATGAACAATTTAGTGAATCCCACTTCAAATTGTATCACAATGTTGATGGTGTGTTACCAGCAGAAGTTGATTTTGGCATAGATAATGCTACCAATGCAGAAGCAACTGGCTCACTGGATCCAACAATTGAAATTTTTTATGTTAACGTTTATGAAGAACTTAAAGAGAGAATCCATACAAGTGAAGTAGATTATAGAGGAGAGGAATAACCTGTTTTTGAGTTTTATGAAGAACAATTAACAAGTGATGAGTGGTTCCATATGATGCAACAAAAATGTCTTATTGATATGTTGTTATTTGGTGAGAGAAACCCACTTGTGCCTGGAAACCAAGTAGATGACGACATGTTTGTAGCATCAGAGGTTGGTAAAGAACTGGAAAATAAAGATTATGATGCAACAACAAGAGCAGAGAAAGGAGTGACGAGTCAGAGAAGAAAGTGTAAGAGGAGATATATTTCATTGTAGAGCAGAATGAACAGAACCAATATTGTTCTGAAGATGTTTTTTCATATAAAATTAACATTGATTTTGAGTGTGCATATGTTATAAGCAACTGAGATAAATAAATAAAAATTGAAGAAGAATTAAAGTTCCCTAAAGCATGGCTTGAAACACCATGTGTTGAATAAGTCTGCATAGAAGTAACAACAATGAATCTCGAAGAGAGCATGGATGATGTAGAAAATGAAAATGTCAATGAAATTTTCATGTTGTTAGTGTCATAATATGCATTCTGCCATCAGTGCTCATTTCATTATCATTTTAGGTGTCTCACTCTAAATTTTTTATAACATTCCATTAGGGCATACTAAAAATTGTTTCATTGATGGTAACCCAACTCAATAAAACTTCACTCTCCCTCAAAAGATCACATTTGCTGACTCACCTTCATGTATTCTTGAGAATAATAACACCTATGAAAAGCTCATTTCACCATGTCTTGTCTTAGTTAAAGTCAACCATGGAAGTCAAGTTATTCAAAGTCTCAATAGGTCATTAGGGTTTTGACTTTCAAGGTCAAAAAATGCACTATTTCATTTGCATAAGGTTAGCAAAGTATGAGAGTGATCCCAATAATGTCTCTTTACCATTTAAATATGACCTCCAAGATGGTTTCCAAAGTTGTAATTTGATTTCAAGTGTGATTTTCATTCCAAGATGTAATTTTTATTTATTCATGTAATTTTATGTCAATTCAAATGTAATAAGTATTCAATCTCCCAAAGGCTGCCAACTCAGAGTTCCACATGCTGTTACACCATTTTTTGGCCATCTAATCTATTATCATTAGATGGACCCAAGTAAACCATGTAAGACCAATTTTACCCTAAGTAAAATTGCTTTCACTATGTAAAATAACTTAATAAACCACATTTATTAGGTTGTTTATGGTCTAAACAGGAAACCCCAAAAGGAAATATTAAACAAACCTATTTTGTTTAATTTTCCTCATAGAATAATTAATTAAACCTAAATTTAATTATTATTCCTAGTCATGTTTAACCCAAAAACAAAGAAATTAATTAGATAAACCTTTATTTATCTTATTATTTTCTAGGAATAATTATTTAAATCTTATTTAGATAATATTCCTTGTTAAATATGACCAAATCACCCACAAATAATTAAATAAATCATTATTTATTTGATTACCCTTCAACCAATTCCTTAAAAAGATAAATAAATCATTTATTTATTTATTATTGACAAATAAAGGGATTTGACCCAAGTCAAATACTTTTTCCCTCCAACAAATATAATAAAATATTCCATAAAAGGTGGATCTAGATTTGGTTAACATTATTTTAATCGTGCACCAAGATCTAGAATGACCCAATATTTTGTTATAAATAGGAAGGTTTTTCCTACCATTCTTCACCTTTTGTTGCCTATTAGATCACTCTGGATCTATACACTTGGTCACATTCTACATTATTTTCTGTGTGAGCGCCCTTTGAGTTCTATCTTTGTCTGGGTTTTCTACACCAACAAGAGAGAGAGATTCTAGATCTGAAGTGCTGAGGACTTCCAAGAACCCATCCCATTGAGGAGAATTGGATACGCCTTCTTGTTTTCCTCCCAAGTGCCCTTAATACAAAAATTCTTTCAAAAATTGTTCTTGTCTTGTCTATTGGATATATGGAGCAAACCCTTCTTTTTACTGCTTAATGTCTTTCTATGCATAGATCTGGTTTTTTGCAGCTCTTTTCTTGATCAAATAACTGCAGATCTGAAGATATTGGCAGCCACTTTTGTTGTTAGGGCTATTAGTTATGCGTAGCTAAAGTGGTCCTTTTTCGTACACTTCGACAAAAGATTCATACTAACAAATGGCGACTCCACACGGGTTTTAAATTACGACCGCTGTCGTTTTTCATATTCCTGCATATCCAGCTACTTCAGACCCTAGGGTTTCTTTTCAGCTGTTTATTTTTCCTCTTTTTATGTTGTTTTTCTCACATAAAACCCTAAAACATCAAAATTTCTAACCCCAAGTGTCTTCCTAACCCTATGCCTTAGTGTGACATCATTACAGGCGAGATGTGAATTTTCCCAGAAAATGCGCATGAGACAACCGATTCATGCCCAACACGTACCAGCATGCAAGTGCAAGCCAAAGCAAAGGGTTATTTTGGTTCATCGATTGATCGAAATGTCAGAGAGGTGTCGCCACCAGGTGCCCAAGTCATCGTATTCCACAGCACCAAACCTAATTTCCTCCCCACTTGAGCTAGGGTTGCTATACAGATAAGATATTTATGAGAGTCTGATGGTCATATCAGTAAGTATGAAGTCATTTCAGCTCATAAACATCATGTCTCCATCATTTTTTGAGAAGTCATTCCAAGAGTCAAGTCATTTGCCACTCATAGGGTCAGTTTTTCTTCAAATTGTGTTTCTGACCAAACAGAGATGAATTTGAAAAAAGTGAGAGATTTTTTTGTCCATAATAGGTCAAGGAAGGAAAAAATCATTCATTTTTTACACAGGTTTCATGGTTTTAGAGAAATTTCAAAAATACAAGTGCCACAGGAGAGTTGTTGCACTTCTGGAGTGACCTTGGGAAAATCAAGTTTTCTCATAGCAAAAGTGTCCAAATGACTTTCTTGATGAGTCAAATGATAAATATACAGATAGAGATTTCCAATGAGCTATTATGAGCTCAATTTGGAGTTTATTAAGGCCTCCAAAGGTTTCCTGCAACAACACTCTGCATTTCTACTCCCTCATTCAGCACGTTTTGACCAGTTTTGAGAAAATTAAGTTTTGACAAGGAAAACCAACTCCAATAAGAAAAAAAATGCATATTTGGAAATTATACTTGAAGGGATTTCCAACGAGCTATCCTGGGCCCAATTCGGACACCCGGAAGGCCTCCAAATGTGGTCTCCAAAACGGTGAAAATTCTGTATTTTTTAGTATTTTTGCACACAAAAAGTTTCCAAAGGTGCAGCGACCTGGACGTTGCGCTCTTTTTTGGGACCTATAAGTGAAAAATGGCCACAACCAATAGGTTCATAATGATGATTACATCAACACTAGCAAGTTTCAGAATATTTGGAGGAGAAATAGTCCCTCAAAAATGCAAAAAAAACCACCAAAATTTCATGTTTCTGCCTCCTTTTTAGCCTGGTCGCTGCGCATTTACGAGTCTTAGGAGATCAATTTTCTGACGGGGCAAATGAGCACCATCTTGGAAACTGGAGGTATATTTGGAAACTAGACTCAGAGATATTTCCAATGAGCTATCATGGAGCTGATTTGGACACCGGAAAGGCACTTAAAACCAGCTTTGAAAACAAGCTATTTTTTTTTCTTGGACGCCACGCGTTTGCCAGGAAATTTCCAATTTTCACAGTGTTCAGCAATTTTTCTCCAGTTTGACTTGTCACCTTGGGAAATGAAAAATGACTAATGTAAATGGTCAAGATGAATGTAAAATTCATGTTTTTACTTTTATCTAGGGTAGATACATTAGGTAAATGAACTAAATGAGGTGTAATGAATCAATTCACAAAAGTTAGGGATGAGTCACTTTGACCACCCTACACTCTAGGTTGCAGTTTAGATTTTAGTGGATCAGCTCGTCCTCTCATGGATTCGACCCCTGAGGTTGGGAGAGGTTGTTTGAGGCCTATATATTATATATTTTGACTCATTTTCAGAGGTGGGTTGGAGTTGGAATCAATTTCAGTTTTCTTTGTGGATCAAGAAGAATTTGTACTCAGTTTTGGCAATTAATTCAAGAGGACTTGAAGCTATATTTATGGGATACCTGTGGTATTAAATTTCCTTCATTGTTTCCTCTTTAGTTACATATTTTTGAATGTATTTTTCATTTCCTTTCCATTTCTATGATATGATCTTTTATAAGTGTGAGATTTAGAATTCATGCTAGTCATGCTCTGTTTTGGATAACTAGTCATAATTTGTTTCATGTATTCTGTCTAAGAGAAATTCATCTTCTATGTTTCCCTCGGCCTTCTTAAATTTTCTGAACCATCCCATAACCATTTGCCTCAAGTGATTGAAATTGTACCTACCTTGCCCCGTTCATCCCTGCAACCCTTTTTGTCTCTTGCCTTGACCTAGATTTCCTTGACCTAATTTCATTATCCGTTGATTTACCCAACCAAAACCAAATCAAAACAACCCCCTCCACTCTATACCTAGCCTAAAAACCTAATTTCCCCAACCCTCCTAGCTGTGACCCTTTTGGAGAGAGCACGCTCTAGCTTGATAGGGCTAGCTATCAAGTCAAAAGCTTGGTTTGTGGTTACCTCTGTTGGGATTCCTTCCTCAACCTTGGAACCCGGTGGTTGATAACATACTGGCACCGTTGCTAGGGAACGAAAAGAAAAATATTCCCTAGGAAATAATGACAAAGATTAGATTTGATTATTGATGGTGAACAACGATCAGGCACAAGAAGGTTTTGCATCATTCACCTGGTGACACTAGTGTCGAAAAATCCCAAGATTCAGAATTCTCATGGTGAATCCACTCTTCAAAAATCGGTAGCCTGAATAACTTCTTGGTGACTCACGATTGTCAAAATGGACTTGATTGCTCGAAGGTATGCTCCTATGAATCGAGCTCATATTCCTGGTTTTCCAAACCATATTCCTCGTATAGATTGGAAATCAGGACTATCAAAGTTTAAGGTTCAGGACGGTGAAGATGCTAGTTTGCATCTGGTCAAATTTCATTTGCATATTCATAGACTAAAGATTGAGTTTCCTGAAGATTGTCTGATGAAGATTTTTATGGCTACCTTGGAGGAAAAAGCGAGATCATTGTAGAAATTTTTGTTCCCAACCCCGATTTTCATTTTCTCCTTATCTCACCCATAAATTTAAATGCCCATTCCCATAGCCATACATTCAACAAGCTAGAAAAATAAATATTTTCTGAAAACACAAATTCTGGAAATTTCACAGTGCTGAAATGCAGAAATAAAACTCATAAAAATAAATCAGCCACACACAGAAAATAGCGCACTGAGTTTTGGTCAACTTGACCCTGGAAAAAACCCCTACAACTCTTGGGGAAAATCATTTTGAAAGCTTCCCTTTATTTTTGGAAAATTATTTTATAGAGACATGAAATTTACAGGAAAAATTCCAAAAAACAATGTACAGACTTATCTTGTTTTCCGTGCTTGCCTTCGCCTTGGAAAACATGCCAAAACAGTAAAATGTTCAAAATAGAAATTTATTACAGCATTTAACAGCCTTGAAAATCATGCCCGATACTTAGTTGTATGGACTGTAAGGACTGTATGGAAAAGTACAGTAGAACTGCCTCCTCAAAATCCATGCTTTCTGCCTCGAAAATTGTTCCCAACAACCTTGAAATACGTGCCTTTAGCTTGTTGTACCTTCACCTCGATTTCTTTGCTGTCCCTCTCCTCGAAAATTGTGCCTCAAGCTACTATATGGATTACTGCCTCGAAAAATGTGCTGATGTACGGACTTGCTGCCTCAAAAATCGTGCAACCTCTTGCTGCCTCGAAAAACATGCAGCCTCTTGTTGTTGTACAAACTGTTGAACTCTTCCTCTCCATCACCTTTTTAAGCTCAAAAATTCTCCAGCTCTCTCTCCTCCTTCTCTCAATTTTCTCATGAAAGAATAAAGGATTTTTTTTCTCCTTTTCCTCCTTTAACCTAACCCTAAGTGACTTTTGGGGAATCCCTAAATCCAATGGCTGAGATAACTTTCACTAGAAAATTTGGCCCAATTTCTGACGGCCATTTCGTCGTTATTCCAACATGTAGTCGTCACAAGAGCGACAGTTCGAGGACAGGAAAAACGTGGTTCACCATTACGTCGCAATTTCGACGCCTTGACAAAGTGTCACACTACCGACACTTTTTCCGTCGCTTCCAAACAAGTGTCACTCTTCCGAAATTTCCCAAACCGTTGCTCTTCCGACGTTTGTCAACTGTCGCAATTCTGACGAAATGTGGTCCAACGTTTTGAACGTCGTTCTTCCGACGTTTTTAGACTGTCGCTCTTCCGACATTTTTAAGCTGTCGCAATTCTGATGTCGTACCAAAGTGTCGCAAGACCGACGCTTTCTAGAAGCGTCGCAATACCGACGCATTCCAAAAGCGTCGCAATATCGACATTAGGAAAAACTGTCACAATATCGACGGACGTCAAAAGACAGACGAAAATGGAAATCGTTCAAAACGTCGGAAGACCGATGCTTACAAAGCGTCGGTATACTGACGACGGGTTCAATTTAAAAAAAAAAAAAATGAAACTTTAAAACAGGACAATAAATCTCCAATATTTGTTATGAATTGTGGGCGTTCCAAGTGTTATGAACATAATTCGACCATGAAATATTAATATAATAAACCACCCCGCAGCGCTTCGACTATAAACAATCATATAAACATGGCTCTGTATTTCAAAAAACAAGTTTAAAATAGAAACAGGGCAACTTTTTTTTTTTATCTAAGTAAGGTTAATATATTAACAGTGGGAACAAAATTACAGCATGACCAAAGTCAAAAACATTGCCCAAACTTATGGCAAATTTGTCAAAAAATCAAAAAATAAGACTGCCCTCATACGGGGAAAGCAGTCTTGAACGTTTTTCAGGTCGTTGCATTGCCCACGCAGGGGAACCATCATTTGATATCTTTGAAGATTACAGTGTTTACAGAATTCAAAAATAAAACAGAGGTCCAGCACAGTAATATAAGCAAAACACATGCCCAATTAAGTGGGCCGCGAAGCAACAAACCCAAACTAAAGAGAAGCAGCTACTCATTCGGTGGTTCTTTGACAATTCGTCACCATCCTTCGGCAAACATAAAAATGAAACTTTAAAACAGGACAATAAATCCCCAATATTTGTTATGAATTGTGGGCGTTCCAATTGTTATGAACATAATTCGATCGTGAAATATTAATATAATAAACCACCCCGCAGCGCTTCGACTATAAACAATCATATAAACATGGCTCTGTATTTCAAAAAACATGTTTAAAATAGAAACAGGGCAAAAAATAATAATTTCTAAGTAAGGTTAATCTATTAACAGTGGGAATAAAATTATAGCATGACCGAAGTCAAAAACATTGCCTAGACTTATGGAAAATTTGTCAAAAAATCAAAAAAGAAGACTGCCCTCATACAGGGAAACCAGTCTTGAACGTTTTTCAGGTCGTTGCATTGCCCACGCAGGGGAACCATCATTTGATATCTTTGACGATTACAGTGTTTACAGAATTCAAAACTAAAACAGAGGTCCAGCACTGTAATATAAGAAAAAACATTCCCAATTAAGTGGGTTGTGAAGCAACAAAACCAAACCAAAGAGAAGCAGCTACTCATCCGGTGGTTCTTCGACAATTCAGCACCATCCTTCGGCAAACATGTCACTGTCCATGGCGGGAGCAGCTTCAGACACGGAAGGTCCAGGATTTCCAGGTGCTATCTCCACAACACGAGCCCTACGAACCTGAGCATCTGGTTCCTGCACATTCACGCCACCGCTCCCCTCCTGAAGGCCCGAAAGCTGGGATTTTTCTAAGCTCAGACCTGTCGGACGGGTGCATTGTTCCTCCACTTGGGCCTCTTCACGAAAAACCACAATGATTGAAGTTGTGATTCGTGGGTGGTTCAGAGAGAAATTAAAGGAAAAAAGCGTAGTGCGCATTGTGGGAGAAGGTGAAGCGGTGGGGAAATGAGGAGCAAGGGAGCCCATACGGTGGCCAGATCCTAGAACCCAACCCCGCCCACTTCTAGTGTTTGGATAGTGGCCTGCGTAATAATCACTGGAGTGGGAAGACGACTCGGTTGAGGGGCTGGAGGGAGCGCGCAGGGGTTCGCCTATGGTGCTACCCCTACGGCAACGTGTCCTTTGACGCAGGCAAGGCATGGGTGCAGTCTCAGCAGTGGGCACAAGATGAGATGGAGAAGCAGGATTCCAAGAAACCGAGGAAGACAGACATAGACTAGACCGAGAGAAATGCAGACTTGCACCAAGGTCTAAGCAGCAATTCAGCTGGCTTCTCCTTCCCGTCACAGTGAGCAGGCAGTGTAACCCAGAAACCGGAGAGCATCTGAAATTCAAAGGTTGCGGCTCGTCTGAGAAACCATAACGAAATGCCATTTTATCGACCTTACTGCAATGGCATCGAAGAACGCCCGTCATAAATCTCTCATTGATGAGAGCTGAAGGCCGGAGCATATTGGAGCATGCGGAATCGCTAACAGGAGTGGAGGTCCGATATTGAACACCGTTAAAACTTAATGTGATTGATTGAACAAGACAGAGGAGGACACGTGGCAAAAATTGATTGGAGCGGATCTTTGTTTGGGCCGCTCGTGCAGTGGAAATCTAGACCCGAAAAAGATTAGGGCGAATTTGATAAGAAATTCGCGTCACAACTCTCTCTCCGTACGCCAGCCCAAATTCGGACCCAAAAAAGATTAGGGCGGAATTCATTTACTTTTCACGTCAAAAAATTGGCCGACATCAGCAGGCTATTTTGGAACGTGAATTTGGTTTGAATTATGGTGTATCGCCGTTTGAAGTCTGGCGGGCTCCACGGCTAAAGGGTTCGTTTGAATTTTTGACAAAGGTTTTGTTATATGTTTTATATAACGCGTGGCGGAATAGTTTTATTGTTTGTTAAGTTCCCACACTGGTTTTGGTAATATTTTGTTTTAAATGCGGCGTATACATGTTTTATATATATATTTCATATATATATTAAAACATTTATAAATTGTGGACCCCAGGAGAATTTTAATAGATTTGTTATTTGCATAGTTTTGTTATGTTTTTAATATATGCGTTGCATATAAAAGAAAAGAGTTGTGAGCCTGTTTCGGAATGTAGTTGTAAAGTTTATTATTACACACAATAGCAGTGTAATTATTTTGAAGAGCACAGCAGTGCGTAGTTTTAGAGACATAGAAGAATTTTGAGTGCACGGCGTTTTGTAGCAGTCACATTTTGTAATCCCTCTCAGTGAGGAAGAATTTGTAATAGTTTTTTTTTTAAGGAATAGAAATTTTTCAAAGTGTTGAACTTTGTTTCCAGTGAAGAAATTTCAATATTTTCTCCGTGTTAGAAGAGGAGAGTATTACTCTCTCCATTGTTATTATGGAATTTTCAAATATTCCAACACATGGCTATAAATGAAGGAGATTGCTACGCATCAACATCAACATGTTTTCAAGTAGGAGCTGCCTAATTTTGTAACAAACTTCTCTCTGGATGTAAAAATTTGCAGACACTGAAGATTACTCAGGTGATGCCTAAAATTTCCATTGAATTCCTATAAGAATCTTAGATTTGAGACAGAAATCCTTTTGCTAATATATTAGCTTACTCCTTTTAAGTTTGTCTCATTCAACTAATAATAAATGTTTCAAGGAGTATAATGAAAACTAGATTATGTGTGAAGCATAAAATAATCATTGATGCTAGACTTGGAAGTTAAGAAGTATAATAAGAAGTAGATACACTTCTCTAAAGCATAATACCATTTTTTTGAAGCATAAGACAATCATTGATGCTAGACTTGGAAGTTCGAATAAGACGAGATAAAACAACGAAAAAGGCATTCCATTACTTGCATGAAATATGAGTACCGCCTTTTACCAGTAAACTGGGAGCAAGGTCTAGATTTTGACTGGCATCGATTCTTGTGAACTCAAACTAAAAACGTAGTTTTTTGTATGTTTTTCAGCACATGGTTAAAAATGATAGTGCATCAAAATCTATATTGTTGGGCCGAATACATAAGTAATCAAAAATTCTCTTTACCAAGTTATTCGCTTCATCAAAAGCCTGATCTTCACATGTGACACTTTTGCTAGGGATAAATATCAAGTGGGTTGTGACATTTTAAAACTTGGTTCGCGGTGAAGTGCCCAAAAGGCAAGTCTATCAAAGCATCTACAACCTGTGTCATTTCATAGTAGCAAATGATTTGATATCATAATGGAGGTGCTCCAATTCAAGCAGTGTAGAAGAGGCAGGAGCCTACAAGGCAGATCCAAACTTTGGAGAAGAGCAAGGCAGATCCTAGGAAGAACAAAGAATTTGGGAATCTGGGATCTCTTCCAGAGGCCATGATACCAAAGGTTTGTCCTGTTTGTATATCTTTCTCATCTACATCCAATATAGCCTTAAATTCCCACATAGATCACTGTCTATCAGGTGAGTCAAATGCTAAAAAATCTGGAACAAAGTTTTCCAAGCCTAAAGTGAAGGTGAGAAAAAAACGATCAATCCTAGATATAATTGTTGCGGCACCTGTTTGCATGCTAGAGGATTTGGATTACAGTACTAGCAAAGAGAAATCGACTGCTGATGCACATCGATTTCCTTTGGATCATCTCAATCTCAGAGACACCACCAAGCAGAGGCAACATCAATGCAAAGATCTCGCGTAGTGGTAATGCATGTATTTCAAAATAAACAAATAAAAATGTACATTCTAACCCATTAGAATAACCACTGTAGCAAGGGTTTACATCTAATTAGATCCAATCCGTATATCGATGGAAAAAAATTAATATAATTACATTTTCTGTAGCAGAGGAAACTTTGCAAAAACAGAAAAGGAATATAAAACGAGGATGTCAAGATGTTTAGATGACTCAGTACAACAATTAATTGTGCTTAGTAGACACATCACTGTATTCTTAATGCATTTTCTGTAGAATACTAAACAGATTTGTCCAAAATTTGAGATGCAAACTGTAGTCTCTACTACGTTTGGAAAATTGGAGGTTTATAAAAGATAAACTGCGAACAGAATTGTACCACTATGATAAGAAGTTGTCAGAAGCATTTCTTTTGCTTCACAAATGTGGAACTACCTTAAGAATGCTTATGGTTGATATAAATATTAGAGCATGGCAGTTAAATGTAGTAGTTATGCTAAAATACTGAATAACAGCTTGAGAGTGCTCCTCAGATACTGTACGAATGCACCAAATTAAATTTGTACCATTACTAAAGATAAATGGCCAAAAATAGTCAATTTTGATATCATGAATTTATGTCTTTCTCGGTAGCAAACTGGGGATAGGATGGAAAATATGAGAGAACTAAGTTCTAAGGACTAAACAAAACAAGGCCAACATAGTTCTGCCTTGAATCAGAGACAAAACAAAGCTGCCCAAAAAAGTGTTTTCCACTTTCATCACCCCGAGGAGCACAAAGTCAGTTGATGGTGCCAACCATTTGACGAAGCAGAGAGAAGATTCATGGTGCCAATGGTTGTAGCACAGTTTGTTGATGTGAGCCATCATTGTAACAAAGTAGACTTATGGTGCCAATTGCTGTAGAATTCCATTGAGAGTGAAACTACTGTAGTAGAGCAGTTTGAGAGCACCCATTGAAGCTCCTATATATAGCAGAGTCAACATTTTCCTATTGAACAAGTTTGTATAGTCAAAGCCACAGCAAGATCAGATAGCCACGATCCTAAATGAGAACCAGAGCCAAAGCTAAGACAGATCCACGTTTAACAGAACAAGACAGCCATAGCAAAGGATTTGACCACAGAACCAGATCATGAGAGATAACAAGATTCTTGCTTCCACTGTGGAAATGTAGAAACTGTACAAGGGCTTTGCTTCCAGCAGATTTCATTGTGACAGTAATTGCTATGGTGTTGTAAGCGCTCATTAGTAGAATCTTAAAGCCATTCTGGAATTATTTTAACCTGGAGAGGGTTTTCTCTGGTTATAAATCCTCATGTTCAAATTCCATTGTGGATTGGTTGTGTTTGATATTATGTTTTTACTGTCCACAGTTGAATTTTCGCACAGAAAATTATCAGTCTAAAGTGGAGCAATTTTGTGATGTTTCTTTTGCTTCCTATTGTGAAGTATTTCGCTCAGAACTCTACTCATTGTAACAGAGGTCTTGGGCATAGAACAGGGGACTTGGGTTTTTTGGAATCAAACTTCAGGTTAAGATGCTCATCTGAAGAATGGCACAGTGAGCCTTAGCATGGAGTTGGGAGTACGAATTTGAAGTGCAGGTAGGGCATTGTATAATAGACCAATTAGATTTATGGACTCCAATACAAAAGTTTCTTCTTGTTTCAAAACGTGTTTCTCGTTTTCTATAACCAATGTGGGTCATGTTCCTGTTTCAATTGGGGATGGATCAGCATTTGTTATTTCTCTAGATGATCACACCCTGGGTAGCCCTAGAGGCTATTTGTGGGTGATGAGTCCAATAGGTCTCAATGAACTGTTGCCCTCACCGGGGAATACTATTGCAGTGGAATTTGATACTATTTTGGATGTTGAATTCCACAATCCTAATGGAAACCAATACCTTCAGCTCTAGTACATGTTCACAAAAGAGGGTGCCATAGTCATTCATGCGTGCAAAGAGGGTGAATTGCAGGCATTGCAACAGGAGGTGTTGTTGTTGTTGCATTGGCCACTAGATTGTTTGTCTGGTTCTGTTACAAGCGCAGAGTATTGAAAAGGATAGACAAATTTAGTTCAGATATTGTGAAATTGCCTCGAAAATTCACCTACAAAGAGCTCAGCAATGCTACGAAAGAATTTTTTTGAATGTGATTGATAATCGATAATTGCAAGCAAGGGTAATCCCCTTGTGAAACCCAAATTTCTGAGCATTTTCTAAAACCTGATGACAGAGTCATTGTAATGAACAAGCGCCTAGGTCCATATTACGTCCAAATCTACCAAGCACCAAGATCTATAAAAAAATCCACAGTATCTGCGAACTAAGAAGAAGAGGTAGAAAATGTATTCTGCTTACCTGTTCGAATAGTGGTTGGGGTTTACCACGGCAAAAATTTGACAGAGCCCATGTAGCATTTCTTATCATTGAAATTCTGGCAGTATCATTCAACTGGGCAAGCACCTGCCTCAGAGCTCCATGACTGAGGGAAAGATCCCTAAATGTTGCAGAGTCTCCAGCAATATTTCCCAAAGCCCAAACAGCCTTACACGAACACCAGTTGAACTCAAAGTTGGGTACTAGTTTTTAAATCAAATTCCAAAATTACAGACATATAAAGATAGTTGGGAAGAATAATTTTATGCCTCTAAAATAAACGTGCTACCTGTTCTCGAACATTATCATTCCCAGAGGTAAGAAGTTCCACAAATATAGGCAGTGCCCTGTAATCAATCACAACCTTTTTATTCTCAGAGGTTCCTGAGACTATATTAGTCAAAGCCAAAGCTACTTCAAACTGCATTATCAATCACAAGGTATCACCATCAAAGCTATAATTTTAATATAACAATTTATCTATCATTGAAACTATAATTTTAAAATAGATACACCTAGTGATATAGACACCTAGTGAGAGTAAAGGTTAGGAAATTATAATAATAATTATTACAAGATATCACTCACAGTGCAGTTGATTGTTCATTGTCTGCTGTAACTATAATTTTAAAGAAGACACACTTAGTGATATAGACACCACCAAGTGAGAGCAGAGGTTATGAAATTATAATGATAATTATTTCAAGATATCATATTACTCATAGTACAGTTAATTGTTTATTGTTTGGTGTAATAATTTTTTATTATTTATAAACACAATCAAACATATTATGAGGGACGGTGATGAAATTGACAACGTTCTCATAACAAACCATAATGGGCACATCCCCTGGCAAGATAGACTCTAAATAAGAAAGAAAGCAAAACAAAGTGATTACTTACAGGATCATAGGCTTCCTGAAGAACAAGATCCAGAGCAGCATCTATAACCCCTAAAGCAACACCTCTCTCTGCAAGACAAACCGCTACATCTTTCATATGTAGTCTAGAAAATTTTCTGAGCTCATCACGAGAAAGAGGATCAAATACAACTATCTCATCAATTGTATTCAATAGCTCTGGCTTGAAATGTCTTCTAACCTACAAAAATTTTCAAAGGCATGTCAAAGCACTACAACAACCTTTGTGATAAAATTATATGAAAAATATGCATACACAGAGTCCAGGAGAATGAAATGGCAGGTGTATTGGCAGTTGCCGAAATGCAGCAACTAAAACGACAGGTGTATTAGCAGTTGCGGAAATGCAGCTACTAAAACGGCAGGTCTGTCGACAGTTGCAGGTGTGTGGATTGTTGCTGGTATTTTTAGACCGATTCCATGGAAATATACCAAAAACCAGTGGTATGTCAAACCTAGAAGGTAACGCGAGAGACTGTGACCGTCAGATTAAACAAGTAACAGGTGTCGTGCCTAGATAAGAAGTGTTGACGAAAAAAAAATTGATCTCTTTTATAATGGAAGGCCTATCGGCCTAAATATCTAAGACATGTGGAACTCCATGATAAAGACACATGGTGTGTGGATTTGAGTTTTTCAGGTGGTTAAGTGGGCCGAAAATAGGTGAAATGTGGCACCACTTAGAGATTGACATGTGCCAATTGGTACAAGTGGTATACAATTGGCATGCTCAAACAACGAGGTGATGCAGGAATGACATGAGGGAGAAAATATCAGAAAAGCCCCAAATCTGGAGAACTAAATCTCATCACCAACCTGAGATTGACAACTTTACATGATGTAACCTATGAAATCGTAAATGGAGAAATCATAGTAACAATAAAGTAACCTATGTAACAATAAAGTCGGATTCATCCTCAGAGTGGTAATGGGAGAAATCATAGTGAAAAACAGGAAACATGTAGAGTTGCTTACAATCAAATAGATGAAAAAACACATACAAAAAACCTGGATAATAATCATGAACAAGCTTAATATTGAATTATGAACTGTAAAGGAACTTACAAAATGTGACATTACGAACCTGCTCAAGCGCACAAGCAAAAATATGCTGGACATGACCCTAGTTGACAAGTTGTATTGCTCATGATGCAAGAGGATTTGTACCTGCACTGCCAAGTCAATCAAAATCCATCATTATCTATACAATAAATACAAGTAATTGATGTAGTATTTTTTACTCTAAGATGCATTCTTATGATAATGTTAGAACATATGTTGAAAATGTCAAGACATACCTGAATAAGCTCCTCTTCGTTTCAAGAACAATTTATTGGAGTCGCATGAACTTGGAACAAGCCTCCCACGATCTGAAAGAGTAGCAACTAAGTCAACAGTGACATTTTTGTTGCTACGTTGGATCGAGGGAGGTTTGCTCCAAGATTAAATCGCTCCAATAAATTATTCTCTACTAAACATGGCCAACCATGTGAAGGTGGAAGCTCTTATGGCCCCTCCCCCCCCGCTCACATCACTCTCAATTCCCCAATACCCAATCTATATTTCATTTTTTACTTTCATGAGCATAAAAAAAATATTCAATAACTAATAAAAAAAAATTCAACAAAAAGTACGCAAGGAAACATTGAAATTAATGCTTGACATAAAAATAGTATGATAAATGAGTTTTTTATATAACGCAAAAAACGTTCCAAGTATGGTAATGTTTGTCTTATAATAATAAAATATTTTACATTATCAAATTTTCTTTTTCTTCTTCCTATTTCTAAAGCTCCTAATTACATCATCAATATCATCGTGCTCTGCTCCTGTTTCGTGCCTTTCGACCCGCACTGCTGACCTAGTTGCGTAGTCACGATGTCTGGTCTCATCCTGTGACGGGGCATCGCCTACAAAAACAGATAATATTAAATTTTAATTGTCGGTTTTTAAATATCATTGAACTAGTTCAGTAATATTAATAAAAAAAATTGCAATGAGATTATTTACCTGGTGCACCAGTTGTCGCCGTTGGGACTGTTGCCCTGTCTTCCTCTCTGGTGGTAAGATCCTCAAGGGAAACATTCTCTGCCATTTTAACAAAAAACGTTATAAGGACAACCATAAAGGTATAATTAGAAAAAATTATAAGTGGAAATTAATTATCGTCACGGCCCTCACTGATAGTAGCATTGTCGGCCTGGTCCCCACAACAATGATCAGGTTGCCCGTGAGGAACATCTACATTTGGCTCTAAAACTGGTTTATTTGCCTCGTCGGTAGTGCTGCTCCCCTGATTTAAAAAAAGTTGTTAGAAATTAACTTTATGGACGAAAACAAACATATTGAAAGGTTAATGTTTTACCTTATCAGGCATTCTGGATCTTGGGACCTGCCCCAAGCTTCTACGACGTTCAACTATGGCTTGATAGCCGAAATGGAAAGCAATATTTTTATCTTCCTCTGTAGTTTCTATTCTGAATGCATCACCCTACATTACATATGATTGTGTATTTTTAATCATATTTGATAGGATTACAAAAACTTTGGAAGGCGATACAATTAATTATAAGATGTTTAGCTACTTAATTACAATTCTTGCGGCTAATTTCAAGTAGCCGCCCTGGCCTAGCTTGTGATGGCCCTTTTTTTCAATCCTAGCTTTGGTTTCCTTCGAGGTGTCAGGCAACCTAGCATCAAAATATTGAAGTCAGATATGACGTAGCACACTTTTATTTTAGACATAGAGAAAATTAAAGCTATTGAATTAAAGTTGTAATTTACCTTGCGGGTCCAGTTGGCATTTTTCCTTATTTCTTTTCCCTTTTCTCTTTTCCGTCATGGATGAGTGCTCTCCACTCACTCTCTAGAACTGTGAGAGGACGCTCGTATCTAGGGTTAAATTTCAATTGCGTCCTATAGGTGTCCCTGGTATATTTCAAATATTTGTCGGCTACCCGAGCCACCGTTGTTCTGTCAAATGTGCCGACCCCAAAAAGGGCTTCTAGATAATCTAGAAGTTCCTTTTTCAGGTTGGAATTATGGGAATTCGACCTTGTGCGTATGGTTGGGCCAAAAATTACCAACGCATGGCTCTCCAAAAACCTATAGAACTCATTGTTTCCTACACAGGAAAAAATAAATTAAAAAAAAAAAATATTATCATTAATTTAAAAATAAAAATCATGATAAATATGTTTTAGATAGAGTACATGAAATAGTTAAAATATTAAAATTTACCTGGGAGTTGTACGTGCTTTATAGGAACACCTTCATCGTTCACCAACAATGTGCCATTAATGGTCCCTGTGGAGCTGACACGTGTAGCTCCAGGAAACGCAATAATGTAGTTGGCCATATCAGCCTCATCATTGCCAACACGTTCAGCGGTTGGCTGGGTGTCTGCTTGGGCAGGGTGTGTTTCTTGGCTGGCACCTAAAGGAGTAGAAGGTGTACGAGAGGGTTGTTGAATAATCTCTTGCCCTTGTGTCCCACTGCCACCAACACCGGATTCAGCAAGTGCCAGAAAATGCTACATACAAAAGAACTTTTTGTTAGTTTAGTCAATGTAAAAATTAAAAATCAAACTATCACAATTCATCTCATGTAGAACAAAAAAAATATCCTTTTGACTTTTTATTATTACCTGATATGTTTCTAGCTGGGTCATAAGTTGTTTTATCCTCTCTTCTGTTTCAGGTGTTTGAGGCGCGTCTATCAAAGTATTAAATTCCAACCTTGCATCTCGTGCCTTTTTTCGCAACAAGAGCGTTGGAGATAGGGATGAAGAAAGCTCTTCCTCAAAGAGGGAATCATCAGGTGTACCATGGCTAGGTGTCTGCATATTTGAACAAAATTAATATTATTTTAATTATGTAAATAACTAAAATACCTGAAGATAGAGCAATGCTGGCACTTTACATGTTCTTCCGCTGGCCTCTTTCCGCGATCATCCCGTCTCTGGGTTGTTCCTGCACTGCTCTCATCACTCTGCCACATTGCAATAAAATTATAAATGTAAAAACTTGAAAACAATATCTAACTTAAAAACACAAAATGAAAACTGAAATAATTTCTAATAAGACACTGGACGACAAAGTTAGAGTTTCAAATATGCCTTGCATTGAATTCAGTCCTAGAAACATGTCATTGCACATTAAGGCACCCAAACAAGAGACGAGTTGACAATGAAGACCTTATTGAATATATTGTTGGAGCAACTTCTAGTAAACTTTTTGTGAAGACCTTGAGGACATTTTGGAGCAACATTGTTGAAGCTAATGGTATAGCATTGTTGGAGACGATCTTGAAGGGCCTTTAAGTGAAGCTTTTGGAGCAACTATTGAAAAATACTTAGAGAATTTAAGTAAGGCACTTTCTATCTTCCATCACCTTTTTCCTTTCAATATCCTTTAAACGATTTTGTTGATATTTAATGTTTGAAATCACGTTATAATTCCTTGATTATATGTGTTTGAGGACTTTCCCTTTGAAATTACCCAAAAATACCCTGGCAATTTTATCTTCAGGATGCATGTCTGACCCTATTGTTCAATATTTTGATTGATAGTAGTAAACATAGAGAGTTAGGGGGCTCTTGAATTGGTTTGGTTGGGCCATTAGATCCCTAAAATCTACTAGGGAGAACCTCCCTTGAGTTGGAGGAGAGCTAGCCCGAAGTGAAAAGAGGTTGGTGAGGTGACAATGGGGCTATTGAATTACACATGGTATCACACTTTAGCTTTAGGACTTTATCTTGAGAAGTGCGAGAGTTTTCTATATCAATTCTCAAATTGTTTACAACACTATTGTTAAGAACTAATAAGAATTGATGTTGAGGGGTTTTTGGGTATAAGAAACAATACCATTTAAAAACTAGGGTTCTCAGTCCTTGGCATTCCTTCACCTGGGCCTAGGGGCACACAAGAATAATTTCACACTAAACCATGCAAACTTAAAAGTAACTTAACAGATCCATAAAGTAATAATAATCATAATTCCTAATTTCCTATTGTATGATATAATGCAAATTATTCAAACATGAAGAAATGAAGACATGCAATGTCTGAATTTCAAGATTGATGAACCAATACAAGAAGTTAGAAACTACAACTTTGATTCAATACTCTGTGTCCTAACTCCAGGAAGGAATCTAGTTTGTAGTAAAGAACATGCATCGTGTATTATCAATTCTTAATTGACAACAACTAAAGGTCATCTACCTCATCAATTCCTTCCCATTTTGTGTTTTTATGTTATATTCCTTATAAAAGTGTCAAATTTCTCTCAAATTAAGCAACCATTGAATAAAATAAAAAATAGTTGAGATATGATTGAGAAATGGTCATTTATTTCTTGAAAGGATCTTCACGATTTCTTTGGTTGTTTTTCATCTCAAGAAACAAGAAATGACCTAAGAAACTATCGTGATGTAATATAAGAAACAACACAGTGCAATGGCCATTTTCAGAGCCAAATGATGTCCATTGAGGACATGGCCTTTATTTGGTTCCTATTTCATAGGAGTTTCGGGTAGAAATGAAATTTTGTTGTACCATTTCCAGTAGTAAAAAGGTAAAACCTTCTTTTTCCATGGGAAATAATTTACCTTTCCTTTTTCAAGATAATCTAAATCACAAAAAATATGAACTATATTGCACACATTCTTGGATAATGTGAAAGTGGAAAAGTAATACCCTACACAAGTGATGCACACATGTACACTTGAACACTAATAGATTTTTGTATTTGAAATGCAATGCTTGTTTTCATTTAAATGTAGGGTTTTTAAAGCAGGGAGAAATAATGGCTGCCAATTTAATAAGCGTTTCTTTGGGAAAATTTTAAATCTTGTATTGGGTGATGAAGATAATAGAGGGTATTGAATCTTGATTCTTGACATTGTGTTTAACTTGAATAACTCAAATGATTATAAATATCGGTGGATGAGTTCTTTTTTTCAAGTATGTCACTCAAAACTCTTATGTCAAAGCATTGTATGATGGCTAGCATTTGCTTGTTTCCCTTTCTTTAGTTCAATGTAAAAAGTATATTAATATATTGGAGCACGAATGATAACTACAATTGTTTGCTCTGCAGTATATCCAACCCCAAGATTATGAAAAGTTTTCTCAAGTGGAGCTATTGGTTATTGATGAAGCAGCTGCAATTCCATTGCCTATTGTAAAGGCTCTGCTCGGGCCATATTTAGTGTTTATGTGCTCTACCGTAAATGGGTAATAATTATAAATGAGCCACCCACAATCACAGATTTTGTAACCATTCGGTTTCCATGGATAGTGATGATGATATTAACCCTATATATCAGTGACCTATATCTATATGAGAATGATCTCAACATTGACCTTGATATGGTTGTATGGATGTGACCTTTGGTATGTCATCAGAAAATCCCCAAATCTAGAGAACTTAAGCTCATCACTTTCGATCTGGAGTACTACCCTTGTGATAAAGTTGATGACTTTCAATCTCTCATTCTCTATCACTTTGCACTTCACCTTCAATATAGATCAGACCAAGGGCAATTCGTTACTGCGTGTTGAGATGGATGAGTTTGTCGAACTAAAATCCATAGCTTAAACTTCATGAAACTGGTGGAGTTAAATTTATGCAAGCACAAACACATCTTACACATCCTCTTTGAAACTCATCTGAAAGAACATTGGAATACATCTAGAGAGAACCCTATAAACTAACACAATCCAATGGAATTGACCAAAAAATCCCAAATAGATTCAACCCTACTATAGGAGGAAGGGCCTGCAGTAAGAACAGTTTACCATTTTGCAAGAGCTGAGGGCGAATGTTGTTTTGCAAGAGCTAAGGGCGAATGCTGAGGGCGAATGTTGTTCTGCAAGAGCTGAGGGCAAATGCTGAGGGTGAATGTTGTTATACAAGAGTTGAGGGCGAATGTTGTTCTGCAAGAGCTGAGGGCGAATGCTATTCTGCAAGAGTTGAGGGCGAATGCTAAGGGTGAATGCTGTTCTGCAAGAGCTGAGGGCGAATGTTGTTCTGCAAGAGCTGAGGGAAAATGTTGTTCTGCAAGAGCTGAGGGCGAATGTTGTTCTGCAAGAGCTGAGGGAAAATGCTGAGGGCGAATGTTGTTCTGCAAGAGCTGAGGGCGAATGCGCGCATGATATCAGACGTTAATGTAGTTTTTAATAAAATCATTTTTATGTAGCACGCATTTGATTTTTGCATTTCAAATAATTTTTATATACATTTGATTTTTTTCATTTCTAATACAAGTGATAAACAAATTTCTACAAGAGGTTGAAATTTTTACTAGAATAGCCATGAAAGACTAATTAAAATGGCTTAAAATGCAAGTGGATCTTCAAAATAAATGTAATTGAAGGTTCTCCCCACTAAATTTTTGCAAAAGTGCTTACATTATTTAAGTTATCTAGGATATTTTTTTGTATTACACAATCTAAATTAAATAATGAAATAGTTAGGTAGTCTTATTGTTTCAAATTAGGACACAATTTTCAAATGGTGATGAAGTTTCATGTGATGATTAACTGAAAATATTCTCCTTTCCTATCCTTGAAAAACTATACAAGGTTCCCTGTTGCCACATGAAACCCTAACTCATGTAGCAGCATAGGACCAGTCCTCCATTTTTCCCGTCATAAGGCATTTTGCACGTATTTGACGACTAGAATTTGCGGATTCCCATTTTCCGTGAGGTGCTAGGAAGGATAGAAGACTTAATTTTGACATTTGAAATTTTTTCAAAAACATTCTTATGCCCTTTAATTTCCACTTACCAATAATTTTGCAACACTAGTCCTCTTCGCAATTGCAAGGCTGTACTCAAAAAGTAAGGAAAGTTACTTTTTTCGCTCACTCAAAATTAAAAATTTAATAAAGGAATTACCACTTATCATTATTGATATTTTAAAATTATAATCAATTTATTTTTCCCCTTCCTACTACAAAAAGTTCACAAATCCTTTCTTTTACATAAAACACCAAAGAAATAATAAAGCCAGTTGCCCTGCAAACTTCCAAGGTTGTGATTAGTGAAGCAGTGAAAAAGTACGGCTATAGCACTAAAAAATTAGAATGCCAATCTGCCCCAACATGAAGTAGTGTTAATATAGCTAGTGGCTTGGCTTGATGGTCAAACAATGAATTACACAAGCATAAAATAAAAGCTTTAGGCGTCTAGTTCCTTACACTTGCACTCTCAAGGCATTCAGACTTAGGCCGAGCTCAAGATTGGCTCCGAGGAAATTAGATTGGCTCATTAACCTGCCATATTTTAATTTCATAAGATATGTTCGAAGTTTGAACTGCTAGGGTAATTTATTATTGTGAAATCATAGTTCTAAATTATCTCTTATTCTGTGAGCAATGTAATCTATTAATTGTAAGAAGATTCATTAAAAAAATTGAAACTAGTTTTAGCATGAATGATGACAATTTATATATTAATTGGTTTTTAAGAGTATTTGTATTATGTAGGAGCACTGGAAAGAAAAATCAAGACTTCATTTTCTGTTTTCCTTATTTTATTGGGCTAAACTGGAGAAAACTGAATACGAATAGTGAGTTAATTGTAAGATCAATGGGCCAAGGCCATACATCAACATTGACCACAGTGGGAAAGTATAAAAGCATGGATATTCATGCAAGTATAGTTATTAATGCAAGATCAAAGTTAACTCTTAGCTTCACTAAAGAAATAAAAGGCAAAGATCTAGCATCAACTGAAACTCACATGAAAAAGTAGATGAAAAATGTACAATCATCCAATGGAGAGGTAATCTATAATTATCCAGTAAGACTCTTGGCTATGCCTTGAGACTAAACTAATTCTCAATATTTTTGAATAATCATCCATTGGAATTTAGTAGGAAAACCATAGTAAATCATTATCCAATGGCCATGCAAAAATATATAAAAATAATAATATTTGTTGGTTGTTTTTCCATAGATGGACCGTGATGGGACCACTGAGAAGGTGGGGGTGTTTTTTTAATCATGGAAGTGAGGTTTAGTAGATTGATATTCAAGTTACCTTTCCCTATAAATTTTCTCGATCAAGTTATTCATTCATTGAACTTTGATTCATTCCTACTGTTTTGATACACAATCCAATCCAGTTGAGTCTTGAGTCTTCATTGAGAATGGAATTCATAGGTTGTCAAGAAAGAGGTTATCATGCACATGCACTTTTATTTTCTTGGTATATTTGTAACTATGTTCAACCTGAGTTCTATATTTTTAAATTATCATAATAGTTCGTGATTATTAGGCTTTTATTTTGTCTTTTAAGAATTTTAATTTAATTATTATTAATCATTAAATTTAAAATATATATATATATATATATATATATATATTATAGTTATTAAACTTTCAATAGAATTATTAAACTTTCAATGGTACATCAACTTTCATACATGAGAAAATAGATACTGACAAATGGTACATCATGGCCTGATTAATTTCGCTCAACAATTTCAAATGGTATAACATTTAGTCAACAGTAATCATTAATTTCTGCACATAGAGACTAATTTCTCCGGAAGCCTGAGAATTCTTTGGCTTGCTATTCTTATAACTACATAGACATAATTAATAGAGAGATTGAGGACAAAAAAAATCTAGCGCGTAGTCTCCACTACTCAACATGATTTTGTGAGAAATAATACATAGATTGATTTCTCTGAGTGCCTTAGTGTTCTTTGGCTCATTATTTTAATCACAACAACAATAAAAAATGCACTGAGGATCTGTTCTTAGTCCGATTATGCAATTTTTATAAGACAGATTATGCAATATTAATAATAAACATAAATTTGCTCGGATGCGGGTGCCTGCAATGTATGATGGAACATTGGCCCCTATGCGGCCCCCGAAGGAGTTCACGTGGGATGGCCATATGGCCTCCTGTACGCGCATTTATGCATTCATTAATTGGCCAGCTCGAGGAGTCATTAATCCTGCGCAGGCGGTCTTTCATTTCACTATGGGTCTTCAATCAGTTATGGCGTCCATTCCAGATTGTTCGGTTAACGGAGATAACAGCAATGCCGCTCTGACTCCTTTAAACAGTGCATGCCCTCAAGGCTATGCAGAGACCAGCATTCGAACCCATACTGGACGTTGTTTATCTCTTCTAGCTTGCTTTGAACCGCTGCCTGGGTTTCACTTTTCTCAGAGCAGCTTCTGTTGAACCAATCTCGCTCATCAGGCTCGAACGGTGGATTACTGGGGTGACGCCTCCCCTCTTGAAGCTCAGACGACGGATTGCTCTTGCGGAATCTCCCCTCATTATGTTTTTGGGCCTCCTGCTTGCCTCTTGCATTGTATCTGCTCTTCGCCAGCCTCATCCACTATGCCGCGCATACGACACAAAATGCGAAGCAAGCGTGGCTCCAGTAGAGGACTAGCCTCCCATCATCGACCCCTCTCCAGTTCCGTCTCGGGGTCTTCTTCTACTGATGCGACTCAGGAAATGGGTCAGGATAGTGGTCGAAGGCATCATTTTTTCTCTGATCCTCTGGATCAGCCATTCCCTCTCCCCTCTACTGACCCTCCCAATGCTGCAATTTCTCCCGCCTCCCACAGGTCTTCTCACTTTCCCATCCGCCAAACGTCTCAACGTGCTGAATTTTTCTTTGAATGTTCTCATGACAATCCCATTGTCACTGCTTACATCACTGTTACGCTCAAAGAAGAGCTTACTTTCCCCATTCCCTCCCCTGAAGCTTCCCCGATGCCTCCTCCTACCTCAAGCCCGCCCAAATGCACAGCTTAGACAGCAGGCACTGCCCACCATGCAGAAGAAGCACCGTGCATGATGGGTGGAGTCTCGGACCAGGAAGGCACCCTCAAAGGTGTCATGGATGACTATGTAGATGAATACGCTTGCAGGGTGGTGGAAGAGCCTCCGTCACCAACTCAGGATCAGTGATATGCTCAGCTCACAGCTCTGTCGGGTATTTTTGCTCAATTTCCTCTAGAATTTTTTGTCTCTTTGCCTCAACGTGCAGCTGGAAAAGCTGATTGTTACTCTTAGTTTACTTCTTTCTGTTAGGACATCATGTATAAACTGTAGGCCGGTTTCCCATCCCAGGGCGGCCAATTTGATTTCTAAAGGACTGGTTTCCCATCTCGGGCAGTCCAGACTCTTTCTGTTTTGCATGTTCTTCAAGCCCAGTGCTCAGGCTCCCTCAGATGACACTGTGGCAGTTTTGTAACAGTAACCTTTATACATAATAGAATTAGTTTTACTTAGAAAAAAAAATAATAAACATAAATTTATTGCAATTTAGGGAAAGCTCATTCATGTTTTTTTCTTTATATTGGAAGGTGACTTTATTTTTGAAGTAATCTTTAGTAGATCATAGCATATATTGAGGAAATATTAGTTTGAAAAGAATCAGTTATTTCTCTTGAAACTTTAAGTAGTAAAATTCCATGACAAATATATATCACACTCCAAAATCCAAAGAAAATGGAAGAGCGTTCAATTTTTTTAATCAAACTTTTATTGGTGAAGGGTTAATTTATTATGAGAACGTCATTAATGAAGTGCAAAATTTTAAATGTAACATTTATTGACTAGAAAAATAATGACCAAAACGTCAAAAAAAATTGTGTGACGGGTAAAGAGAAATCCAAATTCCAACCCTGCCTACCACCTATTGGTGAGTGGAGGTTATCCACTTTTCATTTACAGCTTACCAGGTTACTCATGTTACCAATATTTTCACATGGCTCACTTTTAGGTGACTACTTATTTTACTTCTTCTTTATAAAGAACAATTGGTAGATAATTGTATTATTTGAAATCTATAACAAATCCAGGCAACAAAATTACAACAAATAGAAAATTATGAAAAAAATTCACCAGGGCACTAATGTGTGGATACCCTATCATTTCTTAGATCCTCATAACTTACCAACACCTACTATATTGGTATACACATAATATGGCATTTACCCGAAGTATTTCATATGTATCTAGAAGTAAATAAGTTGTATGACAATTGTTATGGCAGATATAAGATGTGTATTATAGTTTATATTTCAATTTTTCTTAAGTAGCATGCATGTGCGGTTCATAGAGTGACTACAATTACCAAATATATTTCGGTGAAGATGTGAAGATGATCTCTCATTAGGTCCTAATTAATTAAAGCATCATTAATTAGCTTTCCAAATGAATAAAATATGTTAACAAGTTAGTAAAAACTAGGAAAACAAATCATGTTTTAAAAAAATATGGCACAATGAGTCACACTCTGAGATTTATTTAATTACTCATAAAGTGTCGCTACAACATATATATGATCACCATTACCATAGAAATGGGACATGTGACCATCATTTTGGTTTCGCCAATGACATTCCACATCATGAGCATTGTTTAGGGTTGATTGCGTTGATTTTTTTAAATAAATCATTTATACATTTTATGGAAATTATAGACACAATTTATAATCACATTACAAGATCATGATGTATGGATATTCCTTATAATTTCTTAGATACTCACAACTTACCAACACCTAATAGATTGATATACACATCATATGGAATTTACCCCTAGAATGCCACATTTATCCTAAAACAAATTAGTTGTATGGAAATTGTTATGGTGCATATATGATGTGTATTACAGTTTATCTTATAATTTTGTTGAAGTAGCATACAAAAATTTACATAGTGATATGAGAACCACTCTCTAGAGTATGCATCGATTTTGTACACATGGCTTTTCAGTTGCTTTTTAAGATATATCATTGGTGATGGTCACATGATTATATAATGAACCATTAAGTTGAAATATGAAATTATTCATCACAACACACACACACACACATATTTATGAATTAATAATTTTTCTCATATAATTTTTTTATTCTATTTTGAAAAGAAAAAAAAATTATAAATAATAATTTCTAAGAAGAACAAGAGAGAATTCCTTACCATATCTTCGTAAAACATATAATAGCAAGAAAATTAATCTATTGAAATTTCATTTCCAAACATATTCATGGAGTAAAATGAAGATTAAAAGGAGATATTCATGGATTTACCTATAACATCACCTCATAATTAAGAACGCAAATGTACAATATTGATGATACATAGGTTAGGAGAAAATTAATCTATTGAAATTTCATTTCCAAACATATTCATGGAGTAAAATGAGGATTAAAAATAGATATTTATGAATTTATTTATAACATCACCTCATAAAAGTGTAAATGTACAATATTGATAAAATTTATTTATATATGATAAATAATAAACCTTTATCTCACATGTATCATATAATATTATAAACAAACACATTCTATAATATGCAATAAAAGTGAAATTACACAATCCACATGGAAATAAGACTTAGTTCAAGCAAAAGAAAATAAAAAATAAACCATAAGTGACACGGATTTTGCAAAGGCATATAAGTGTCGTTATACCGACGACGGCCAAAGCGTCGCTATTGCGACAGATGCCTCCAAACGTCGCAATTGCGACACTTAGACATTGTGTCGCACTTGCGACATTTGGAGGCAGCCGTCGCAATAGCGACGCTTTGGGGCATAGTGTCGCAATTGCGACGTCTTCCTCCAAACGTCGCAATTGCGACACTTTTTCTAAGTGTTGGTATTGCGACACTTTTCTCTAAACGTCGGTATAGTGATGGTTTCGGGCGGGATTGAAAAAATTTGGGGAAATTTCCGACATTTGGTCAAAAGTGTCGGAACCAAGTGTCGGAATTTCCTCGAAATGTACTAGTGTTTAGATCTATGGCTAAGATTAAATGCTCGTTTAAATCTCAGTTTCTATTTTTTAATTCACCCCACTTTAATAAAGACCCTCTTAGTCAGTGATTTCCAAATTCACTTTTCACTTTCTAATTTCACATTGACTTTATTAAAGTCACTTTAAAATTATACTTAGTAACTTTATCACTTAAAGTCACTTTTAAATTATATTTGACTTTATAACTTTATAAATTCACTTTAGGAGAAAAATTAAATTCTTTTGGACACTTTTCCCTAAGCCAAATATCAAAGCCTTAGGGAACCACCTGTCCTCTGGTAACCAAATTTCAACACCCCCTCTTACCGAGAAAGGTGTTCCTCACCACACCCATCTTGTCTCTGAAGTAGACATGCTTGTCCCATGGTAAGGCTTTGGTAAGAATATATGCAACCTGCTCATGAATGGGAATATACTCAAGCTTCACAGCTCCCTTCTGAACATAGTCTCTAATGAAATGATATTTGATGTTGATATGCTTTGACCTGTCATGAAATACTGGATTCTCTGTGAGTTTAATGCAACTCTGATTATCACAATATATCACTGAAGGTCTCAACAGCTAACCAAATAAGCCAAACAACATCTTGCGAAGGCATATGGCCTCACAAATAACTAGACTGGTTGCCATGTACTCTGCTTCCGCTAAACTCAATGCTATTGATTGCTGATTTCGGCTGAACCACGACACCACTGTCGAACCCAACCAAAAACAGGACCCTGAAGTGCTCTTCCTATCAAAAGCACAACCTACCCAATCAAAATCAGTATAACCTGCCAATATCACTCCATCTCCCTACCTATAATCCAGACCATACTCCATTGTCCCCTGCAAGTACCACAAAATGTGTTTTGCAGCAACTCAGTGCACCCTCCTGGGCTCACACATGGACTAGCTCATCGTGTTGACTACAAAACATATATCTAGTCTAGTGTTGACCAAATACATCAAGGAACCAATCAATTGTCTATACAATGTGGGATCCACCAACTCAGAATCTGAAGCATGAATCTTCTTCTAGTCGGTGATCATAGGTGTCAACATGGGTCTACAATCCTCCATGTGGAATCTGTTAAGGATTTCCACAGTATACTTCCCCTGTCCCAGGGAGAAATGCCCCTCCTCTTGCCACACCTCCAGACCCAAAAATTAATGCATCAAGCCAATGTCCTTCATCTCAAACTCTGACACAAGATCTCTCTTGCAGCCCTCTATGAGTCTCTTTACACCCATAATGACTAATTTATCCACATACAACACCAGAATGAGAGGCTCCTCACCTATCACAACAAAGTATAGGTTCAGATGTACATCACTCTTTGTGAAACCCATCTCCTGTAAGTGCATATAAATCTTGGAGTACCAAGCTCTAAGAGCTTGCTTCAGGCCATAAAGGGCCTTCTTCATTCTGCACACATGGGACTCATTCCCATGCACCTCAAAGCCCTGTGTCTGCTCAATGTACACCTCCTCCTGTATGAAGCCATTGAGAAATGCGGTCTTCAAATCCATCTAGTGGATCTTCCAACCCATCTCTGCCGCTATCGATATAATGGAGTGAATCGAAGTATATCGAGCCACGGGAGCAAAGGTCTCCTCATAATCTACTCCCTCTACCTGGGAGAACCCTCTAGCCACAAACCTTGCCTTGAAATTCTCAATGCTACCATCTGCAGCATGCTTTACCTTGTAAAGCCATATGGAAGTAACCACGGATTTTCCCTCAGGCCTTGGCACCACCTCCCAAACATCATTCTTCATGATAGAAGAATACTCCTCCTGCATGGCCTCTCTCCAGACCTACTGACTAGCTGCCTCCTCATAGCTATAAGGCTCAGATTCAACGATGTTGGCAACCATTTCCATATAGCTACAAAACCTCTCAGGTGGTCTGCTCTCTTTGACCGGCCTCTTCGACCCAACAACAGGTGTGGCCTCTCTCAAGGTATCTTGAAGCCACTTGGGCTTCCTCTTCCCTGAGCACACCTCTCCCACCAGAGAATGAAACTCCTCCTCCTCATCAGGAGCCTGAACTCCTGACTATCTGTCTGTTGTCCTCTTGCCTGAACCTGAACCTGTAGATGTTGAAGTATCGTGTGAACTGTCCATCAGTGGACTACCTAGTGAACTTCTCTGTGGAATGCTCTACATGTTGCTCAAAGCACCACCCCTCTGACTCAACGAGCCACTGCTAACTGATGGACCTAACACCGTAATCGATGTACCTCCTGATCCCTGCCCACTGGATCCTTGTGTCTGACTCAACTGCTCCTGAGGGTCTGGCTGATCCAGATGCTCTAACTCTCGTGACCTCCTGAAAGCCCTATCCTCCTCGAAATTCACATCCCTCCTGACAACAACTCTCCTCTATGCAGGAATATAAATCCAAAAGGCTTTCGAGGTCTCATTGTAGCCCACAAAGATACCCTTATCTGTGGTGGACTCTAGCTTGGTCCTCTTCTCCTTGGGTGCGTAGGAGTATGCAATACACCCAAATATACAAAAATGACCAATATCAGGCTTCTTCCTAGAACAAGCCTCCTCCGGAGTCACAAGCCCCAAGGCACAATGCGGACTCCTGTTCTACAAATAAATAGTAGTGTTGTAGGCCTCTGCCCACAAAAACAATGGTAACCCCTGATCATGTAGCATGGCTTTCGTAGACCCTCCGATGGATCTGTTCTTCCTCTCTGCAACCCTATTCTGCTGGGGGTTGTAAGGAACTATGAACTCCCTCCTAATGCCTGCCTCTGCACAATAATCAACAAACTCACCAAGGGTATACTCACCGCCATTGTCCGACCTCAGGGACTTGATCTTCTGACCTGTCTGAGTCTCCACAAGAGCTCTGAACTCCTGAAACCACTTGAAGACCTCACTCTTGGTCTTCAATAAATAAATCCAGGTCTTCCTGGAGTGATCATCAATGAATAAAACATAATACTCATATCCACTCAAGGAAACATGAGAAATTTGACCACTCACATCGATATGAATCAAATCAAGTATCCCAGTCAATCTGTTGTCACTGTTGGGAAAAGGGGATTTGGAAAACTTGCCCATTGCACATCCTCTGCATGTATCAATGTGATCAGTACTAAAATCTGGCACACCTATAGTGATCTCCCGCAATGTCCTCAAGGCTCCATGATACATGTGCCCCATCCTGTAGTGCCAAATCTCGCATAGCTATGAACTGTTAGCTCTGCTGCCGGTACTACTGCTCAATGCCAAAAGGGGCTAAAATGAAAACTTGTACACCTTTGCATGGCGTACACCAATAACTCTAGCTGAATCAGCTGGAGTGCCCCTGGGATATATAAGCACATGTCCTCTCCTGAACAATATCTCATACCCTTTGTCCTCCAATGCTGAGACGAATATGAGGTTCTTCCTCATCCCTGACACATATAGAACATCTGACACCTTCAAGGGAGGTTTGGGTTCCCTATCAAATGTCAATGTACCCACACCGACTACTCTAAAAATGTTGTCATCTCCGAGTATTACCTCTATATCAGTGCCACTCTCTAAAAGCTCTGAGAAGTACTCACGGACTCCTTTCATATGACATGAAGCCCCACTGTCAACATACCAGATACCTGAAGATGCTCCGCTAGTGGAGGGAAATGCACACTCCCTCTCAACCTCCGTGGTAGGTGATCCTGCACTAGTGGACTCACAAGCAAGGAACTCAAACTCCCAGTCAAAGCTATCCGAAAAGTCCTCTATCTCTGTTGATGCTACCATGGTCTTATTCTTCCCCTTCTTCTTCTTCTTCTCCAGACACACAACTACATAGTGTCCCGTCCTCTGACAATTCCAACACTTCACCTTGGAATAGTCCTTCTGCGTGTTCACCTGATTACCTTTACCTTTGCCTTTGCCCCCACCACCACTTATGGAAGCTTGCTTCTTTCCCTTACCTTTCTTGCCTCCTGCTAACAGTGCTACATCCTCATCCTGCTCAACTGCTTTGGCTGCCCCAAGCTGGCTCTTTCTGATTTCAGTCTGTATGTAATCATCCCAGAACCTCTCTCAATTGGGAAGGGTCTCACGTGCACAAAACCCATCAACAATGTTCAGCCATGAACTGGGAAGGCCATTCACTGCAATCCGCACCAACTCAGTGGGTGGAATGACCTCTCCAACTGCTACCAACACATCTCTCACATTAGTGACCTTTGTGAGATATCCAGTAGCACTATCAGTCTTAGCAATCTTAATGGTCTTCAGCTTCTCCCTTAGGACCATTTTTTTGTTCTCATTGGTACTCTAGTAGAGATTAGTCAAGGCTGTCCACATCTCATGAGCATATCTCTTTCCTCTCACATGAGGAATGACATGGTCTTTAATACCATCCACAATCAGTCTCTTACCCTTGTTATTCTTCTTGTTAAATTCTGCCAACTGAACAGCATCAGTAGGCACATTCACAGGGTGTTGTTGGGTATTCACCATTATACCCCAACCTTCTGCCTCCTCAAAGATGCTTTACATTCTTTCCTTCCATGCGCTATAATTGTTATGTCCATCCAACCTATCCTCCACCCTCAAGCCTAAAGACATGCTTGTTGTCCTAATAAACTGAAAATGACACTGTTGTAGTAAAGGTTCTGATTTCTGTGTGTAAAATCAGCTTGCTATAATATTTCTTCTTGTTGTCCCAAACTGCACTTTTCAGCAAAATAGCTCTGATACCATGTAGAAATTTATGTTCCAACCCCGATTTTCAGTTTCTCCTTATTTCACCCATAAAGTTAAATTCCCATTCCCATAGCCATACATTCAACAAGCTGGAAAAATAAATATTTTCTAAAAACACAAATTCTAGAAATTTCACAGTGCTGCAATGCAGAAATAAAACTCAAAAAAATAAATCAGCCACACAGAAAATAGCGCACTGATTTTTGGTCAACCTGACCCTGGAAAAACCCCCTACAACTCTTAGGGAAAACCAGTTCGAAAGCTTCTCTTTATTTCTGGAAAATGCTTTTACAGAGACGTGAAATGTATAGGAAAAATTCCAGCAAACAATGTACAAACTTATCTTGTTTTCTGTGCTTGCCTCTGCCTTGGAAAACGTGCCAAAATAGCAATAAGTTCAAAATAGAAATTTATTACAACATTTAATAGCTTTGAAAATCATGCCTGATAATTAGTTGTACGGCTGTACGAACTATACATAAAAGTACAACAGAATTGCCTCCTCAAAATCTGTGCTTGTTGCCTAAAAAATTGTGCCCATCAACCTCAAAATCTGTGCCTTTAGCTTGTTGTACCTTCACCTTGATTTCTATGATGTCCCTCTCCTCGAAAATCATGCCTCAAGCTGTTGTATGGACTACTGCATCGAAAATTGTGTTGTTGTACGGACTTGCTACCTCGAAAATCATGCAGCCTCTTGTTGCCTTGAAAAATGTGCAGCATCTTGCTGCTATACAGACTGTTGAACTCTTCCTCTCCTTCACCTTCTCAAGCTCAGAAATTCTCCAGCTCTCTCTCCTCATTCTCTCATTCTGCTCATGAAAGAATGAATGACCTTTTTTCTCCTTTTCCTCCTTTAACCTAACCCTAAGTGACTTTTGGGGAATCCCTAAATCCAATGGCTGAGATAGCTTTAGATCTAGGGCTGAGATTAAATTCTCATTTAAATCTCACTTTCTATTTTTTAATTCACCCCACTTTAATAAAGGCCCTCTTAGTCATTTATTTCCAAAGTTACTTTTCACTTTCTAATTTCACATTGACTTTATTAAAGTCACTTTAAAATTAGACTTAGTAACTTTATCACTTAAAGTCACTTTTAAATTAGATTTGACTTTATAACTTTATAGAATCACTTTAAGAGAAAAAATAAATTATTTTGGACACTTTTCCCTAGGCCAAAGATCAAAGCCTTAGGGAACCACCTGTCCTCCGGTAACCAAATTTCAACAATCATGGTATGAGTATCTACCATCTACTAGTTTATATTCTCTAAAAGACTTTCATTCAGTTTTATTTCAAAATTATCAAATCTCTAATTCTTCCATGTCAATGATTGATAGTTTTTGTGAGATCTCTGATAATTTCATTGAGTTTCTTGAAAATTTGTATGGGAATGAAGAGTGTCTAGATGATGAGCTCATAGAATCTCTTAATGATTTTTCCTCCCAACAAGAAATAGAAATTTCTTCCTTGAATGAAGAGATAACCCTTTTCATCACCAACAAGAATCAGTAGCTCCCTCCTTATATGAGATAGACTGGGACCAAGAAAGAGAAGTGTCAATTCTCGATCCTAAAATTTAAAATCACCAAAACAATGTAAATTGCTTTAAAACTCAGTTTTCTCCTTTATCTGAAGATGAAATAGATCAGCTCCTGAATAATCATATTACAACCCAAGAGAATGTATATTTGCATCTCTTATAGTGTTCACACTGTCAAGAATGTGTGATTGAAGCATCTTCCATTATTGAAAATGAGATTCTGGGTTTGAATGATGATAGTCATGAGACTGATGAAGCCATACCAGAAATTGTTGTGAGTAAATTGATTTGTGATGATTATTTCCTGCAAGGAGATCAACTAACAGATATTGTTTTCTCTCATAAAGATGAGAGGGTTGTCATGATTAACAATATTGAATAATGTTTTCTATCCAAAGATGATTTAGAATATGAATTTGAGGATTATGAGCCTAAGAGAGGCAATATGTCAAAGAAAGAATCAGAGTTGCTCATGCTTCAGGGATTTGTAGCCAACACTCAAATAGCAGAAAGTCATACTTCCCTATGTTATCCTATGGATCAACAACCAAGTGTTCTTTCATATCAGAATGAAGAGTGTGCTTGTGTTTTTGCTGAGTCTCAAGACAAGGTAACATTTCATAATTTTGAAGATCCTTTTACTGATTTGCTATAGTTAGAAAGGAAGATGAGTTTTCTTGTTTTCATGGACTAGAAGCACATGTTTAGTAGACACTTGGGGTGGCCTAGTTTTTGTTTTTTCTGCCTGCTCGAGGAAAGTGAAAGAATAATTCAAGCAAGTGACCATCTATTGGATTGGTTACACTCGAAGGATCACTTCACATTATTGTACATATGTCTTCAGCAGGCAGGTGGGTGTCATCAGGATTTGAAGCCCTCAAGTCTCGGTGATGTACTGCCATAAATAAGTAGGGTAAGTTCAATTTTTGAGTCTTATTTCAGTGAATTCAAGTGAAATTGAGTTATCATTCACTTTGTGTCATTGAGTTGTCAAATAGTCAGTCTTGCATTTTAGTTTCAGTTATTTTTTGACCGTATTGGCCCAATGGAAGAAAACACTGATATGCTCAACTCAGAGATCAGCGGTTCTTGACACCTATGTCAGAGCTGCCATCCCCAATAAGGCCAATGTTAGTGTCACAATATGCATTCTGCCATCAATGTTCATTTCATTATCATTTTAGGTGTCTCACTCTGAAATTTTTATACCATTCCATTAGGGCATGCTAAAAATTGTTTCATTGATGATAGCCTTCCTCAATAACACTTCACTCTCCCTTAGAAGATCACATTTGCTGACTCACCTTCATGTCTTATTGAGAATAATAACACCTATGAAAAGCTCATTTCACCATGTCTTTTCTTAGTTAAAGTCAACCATGGAAGTCAGGTTACTCAAAGTCTCATTAGGTCATTAGGGTTTTGTCTTTCAAGGTCCAAAAATGCACCATTTCATTTGTATAAGGTTAGAAAAGTATGAGAGTGATCCCAATAATTTCTCTTTACCATGTAAATATGACCTCCAAGATGGTTTCCAAAGTTGTAATTTTATTTCAAGTGTGAGTTTCATTCCAAGATGTAATTTTTATTTATTCATGTAATTTTATGTCAATTCAAATGTAATAAGTATTCAGTCTCCCAAAGGCTTCCAACTCAGAGTTCCACATGCCAACACATAAAATGTCAAAATGAAAGAGTTTTTAGTTCATCAATTGATCAAATTTCAAAGGGAGTTGTCTTTTCTCAAAGATTCACAAGTCATCATTGTTCACAAGCACCAAACCCTAATTTCCTCTCCCATTGAGCTAGGGTTTGCTATGGAAATGAGAGATTTGAGCATAAGAGCCATAAGGTAGGTCATATCAGTAAGTATTAGGTCATTTTAGCACATAAACATCATTTCTCCATCATTTTTTGAGAAGTCATTCCAAGAGTCAAGTCATTTCCCACTCGTAGGGTCAGTTTTTCTTCAAACTGTGTTTCTGACCAAATAGAGATGAATTTGAAAAAAGTGAGAGAGTTTGTCCATAATAGGTCAAGGAAGGAAAAAATCATTCATTTTTTACACAGGTTTCATGGTTTTAGAAAATTTTCAAAAATACAGGTGCCTCAAGAGAGTTGCTGCACTTCTGGAGTGACCTTGGGAAAATCAAATTTTATCATAGCCAAAGTGTCCAAATGACTTTCTTGTTGATTCAAATGATAACTAGACAAACATATATTTCCAATGAGCTATCATGAGCTCAATTTGGAGTTTATTAAGGCCTCTAAAAGTTTCCTGCAACAACACTCTACATTTCTACTCCCTCATTCAGCACGTTTTGACAAGTTTTGGAAAATTACATTTTGACAAGGAAAAATAACTACAATAAGAAAAAAAGGCATATTTGGAAATTAGACTTGAATGGATTTCCAACGAGCTATCCTTGGCCAAATTTGGACACCAGGAAGGCCTCCAAATGTGGTCTTCAAAATAGTGAAAATTATGTGTTTTTGAGTATTTTTGCACACAAAAATTTTCCAAAGGCACATCGACCTAGACGCTACGCTCTTTTTTGGGACCTATAAATGCAAAATGGCCACCACCAAAAGTTTCATAATTATGAGGACATCAACCCTAGAAAGTTTCAGAATATTTGGAGGAGAACTAGTCCCTCAAAAATGCAAAAAACCACCAAACTTTCATGTTTTTGTCTCCTTTTTGGCCTGGTCGTTGTGCGTTTACCAATCTTGGGAGATCAAGTTTTTGAAAGGGAAAATGAGCAATATTTAGAAAATGGAGGTAGATTTGGAAACTAGACTTGGGGATATTTCCAATGAGCTATCATGGAGCTAATTTGGACACCGTGAAGGCACTCAAAACCAGCTTTGAAAACAAGTTATTTTTTCTGCTTGGACAATGCGTGTTTGCCAAGAAATTTCCAATTTTCACAGTCTTGAGCAATTTTTCTCCAGTTTGACTTTTCACCTTGTGAAATGAAAAATGACTAATGTAAATGGTCCAGTTGAATGTAAAATTCATTTTTTTACTTTCATCTAGGGTAGATACATTAGGTAAATGAACTAAATGAGGTGTAATGAATCAGTTCACAAAAGTTAGGGATGAGTCACTTTGACCACCCTACACTCTAGGTTAAAGTTTAGATTTTAGTGGATCAACTCCTCCTCTCATGGATTCGACCCCTGAGGTTGGGAGATGTTGTTTGAGGCCTATATATTGTACATTTTGACTCATTTTTCAAAGGTGGATTAGAGTTGGAATAAGTTTCATTTTTCTTTGTGGATCAAGAAGAATTTGTACTCATTTTTGGCAATTAATACAAGAGGATTTGCAGCTATATTTATGGGATACATGTGGTATTAAATTTCCTTCATTGTTTCCTCTTTAGTTACATATGTGTGAATGTATTGTTTATTTCCTTTCCATTTCTATGATATGATCTTTTATAAGTGTGAGATTCAAAATTCATGCTAGTCAGGCTCTGTTTTGGATAACTGGTCATAATTTGTTTCATGTCTTATGTCTGAGAGAAATTCATCTTCTATGCTTCCCTCAGCCTCCTTACATTTTCTGAACCATCCCATAACCATTTTCCTCAAGTGATTGAGATTGTACATACCTTGCCCCATTCATCCCTGCAACCCTTTGTGTCTCTTTCCCTGACCTAGCTTTCCTTGATGTAATTTCATTATCCATTGATTTACGCAACCAAAACCAGATCAAAACAACCCCCTGCACACTATACCTAGCCTAAAACCCTAATTTATCCATCCCTCCTAGCTGTGACCCTTTTGGAGAGATCCCTCTCCAGCTTGATAGGGCTAGCTATCAAATCAAAAGCTTGGTTTGTGGTTACCTCTGTTGGGATTCCTTACTCAACCTTGGGAATATGGTGGAGTGATAACACATGTATTGGAGTCCTAAAGAAATAAAATTTTAGTATGAACTTGTGTTGTAGAAAATTTATAATCAAAAGATCAATAATAAATAAATAAAACTATAGAAGATGACATGTAGCAACAATCCATGGACAACCTAAAATTATTTTCTATGTTTTAATGATAAAAAAATATATATAACAATGGAAGAGTTTCAACAAGAAATGAAGAAACTGAAATTTGGAGCCTACATCAAACACACAAATCTAAAGCAATTTAGAGGATGCATGATTTGGAAGAAAAGGAAAAATAAATTCATCACAAGTCTATTTGATGTCAAAGTTTTGAGTCATTTTAATCCTAGTTGAGACTTAGACTAGTAGGCATGTTTAGGTTATGTTGAGTCAAGCTTAAGTTGTCGATCATAATTAAGGGGGAGTGATGGAGATAATTACGCCCATCTGACAACGCACCGCCTCCACCTCCTGCACCGCCTCACCATTTCAACACCGCCATACCTTGTTCAACATTGAAGGGGCATCACTGCCATTACTTTATAAATATGAAGGGGAAATTACCGACACAGTTTTTTGAATAAATCTAGTTGATCATGGGTAGAATTCATACACTATCAATGGTGTTGTAATGCAGTTGTAGATGCATACATATTTTTTTGGCAATTCTAACTTTGGCATTTTTTATGTTATGTAAACTCTTGTCTGATTTTTTGTTAGCACCATAGTTGCTTTCTCATTGTGTCATTTCTTTCAATTTCACTATAGGTTGCACATAAAAAAATAACATCAATTTGGGTGTGATTAGATTGATCCATGAAATATGATTGAAATAAGCATTGGATGTTAGGGACATGGTATGCTCTTGGCTCAATTTGATTTCCTACCCTCCCTGTGATTACGATGTTTTCATAAGTCATCATATGCTAGATACATTTTCGGAGTGTAGAGGAGCCATACACCCCCTCATTTTTTCCTTCACATCTCTACACTCTACACCCCCATTGCATATGTGAGATGAATCATTTCCTCTTCTAGTTCAATTTTTTCCCATACCTCTATTATCTAATAATTATACGTAGGGTCTATACGCCTTGCAACTCAATGTGAGGAAATCGTAAACAAACCTCATGTATATATAATACTTCAACTCACAATATGGAATCACTTAGGTCGAAATGAAATCTCATTCGATGATCTAAATGTGATGGCCAATGATGGTTTATTTCAAACATTTCAGCTTGCAAGTCAACGTTTTCAGCCACTTGGAGTTCTTATCCTTGAACAAATGAAAATAATCCATAATTAGAAGACAAAAACATGGCACTTTGGTCATTGGGATAAACTTGGAATTCAACAAAGATTAGAAGTAGAAAATATTTTGTAGAGAGATTAATTGGATGACAACTTGTGATATTTGTTGAAAATTCAACAAGAAATGTGTGTCTAATTTAATTTTCCCTTAATTAAATTGGACAATAAAATGTAATCTTATCTCATAATCACTTTTAATAGTTAACTGAGAGTGATAAACTTAGTTATCTCATGAACTTCGAGTTGATGGTGGTTGGTGAGGCGTGAAGAGTTATTCTATTAGTTATGGAGTTCGAGTTGCAGTTAGTGCATTAGTTTAATGCATGAGAAATCATTTAACTCAATTTATTGAGTTAAAGTCAATTGAACTAGTTGTAACTGTTTGTTGCACTAGTGAGAGATCAAGTGAATTAAATTAGATTGATTCACATGCAGTGATCTGCCATGCAACTGATGATTTACTATTAATATTTGCATGCATGTCAGTTCCAATGGAGACCCAGTTGAGACAAAGGTTAAAAGGATGTTGACTATCAGTTGTATCATTAGTAGGTTTCTCGCATGCAATAAGACAACCATAGGACTTCCCATGAACACTGCGCAGTTTTGGAAGGCTAAATTTCCTAAAGAATAGGTATTGCATTCCACATGAATTGCGCAAGCAAGGCACGCTGATTAGAGTCAGGAAATTGGCTAAGTGTTGGTCGATTTTGTCTAAATCAGTGTGAGACAGTTGTGAGAGTGCAGGAGACTCTTGTGAGAAGAGTGCATTGTAATTGTTTCGTGATTCCTTGGTGAATATACAATAGAAGATAGAGGGTTTTTGAGCAGAAAGCTTTCCCCGGGAAAATATCTATGTTGTGGTTTGATTTGCTTCATTCTTTACTTGTTGTGATTGGTGATCATGTTTATTTTTTGCAATTGATTTGTAAAAGGATTCAGTATCTTGCTTTAGAATATCACATGATCGGATTGAATTCATTGATATAAATATTGTTTGTATAATTTCTACATGGTATCAGAGCACAGGAAATCACTATAGTGGAGAAGAAATTGATTTTGTGACTGAATAGCATTCGAATTTGCGAAAGTATTCTTTGGTGTGACAAGCGGATCAGGATCACGATGGATTTCAATGGCTTGAGATTGGAGTATGCACTCGAGGGTAGTTCCAATTATATTGAGTGGAAAGATAGGATGGAGGCAGTTCTTGAGGACAATGGGTTGAAAGAATTCATTGATAATGACTTTCCCAAACCCGATGCACCAGATGTCGCTCTCTTGATGCTTGGCAAAAGAATGTTGCAAAGGCGAGGAGGATCTTATTAGAGGGTGTACGAGACCACATTGTATCAAGTATCCATGGAAAAGTGACTCCATATGCAATGTGGAAGGCTTTGATAGATATTTTTCAGAGAAGCAGTGATCATAGAAAATTGACATTGAAGGAAAAGCTCAAGAAAATCAAAATGGAGAAAGGCGACACTATTCCAAAATATTTAACCAAGTTTGTCCAATGTCAAGATGAGCTTGGGAGCATTGTAATTACTCTAGTGGATGAGGACTTGGTGAGCTTAGCTCTTCTAGGCCTTCCCAAGATTTGGCATATTTATCAAGACTCTGTCAATGGGAGGGAGAAGCTGCCAGATTGGGAACAAATTTGGTCAGATTTGGTGCAAGAAGAATTCAGGCGGAATACCAGGGATGGATCTTCATCTAAGACAGATGATGAAGAAAATTTTGCCTTGGATGGTAAGGAGAAGAATGGGAAAGGAAAGAAATCCTATTCCAAATATGAGTGTAGCAAAGAAGGCAAGAAGTGCGACATGTCCAGGGTGAAGTTTTTTCACTTTCACGCGCATGGACATTGTAAGCGTTGGAATCAGAACTTGGACTACTTCCAATGCCTGACCAGACACATCCTAAGCTCTAAAGAAATTTAATGATTTGGATTATAAGAGTGGTCGGTGGTTTAAACCCTCAATCACTGAAAATGGATTTCAATCAAGTTCACTGTCACACTAATGAGGGTATTGAGTCCTGATGTGGTAGCGGAAAAGTAAGTTTGTAACCTATGGAGAGAAGAGAATGTGAAAATAAAAGAAGAGACAGTGGGTCTGCAAGGTAGAAATCCACTTCTTTTGGTAGAAAATAACACAATGATTAATTTGACAATATTTCAACAAGAGAAGGCTATGTCTAAACTTACAATATTCTTATTGAAATATCATGGAAGGTAACTGTCATAAGTGATTCTCTTTACATTGTCATCATGTATATTTCATCAAGAAATCTCACTGTGTGAGACTAATAAAAGTTGATAAAAGACATAAACATATCAAGAGACTGATAAAAACCTACAAAAACATCTAGAATTACAAATTGCACTGAAGAAGATGAGATATGGAAACACATGTGAAAATTAACAACACACACATCTATGTTGTCCGAATGAAGGTGGATGAATTTCACCGATGAATTCTAACCCCCACTGCTGGAAAGGAACATCTGTTTAAATAGGAATAAGAGGTAATGGTATAAATTTATGTTTACCAGCAAACTTTCGACATTCGACACAAGCCTTGACTTTGGCAAAAACATCAGAGAAAAGAGTTAGCCAATAATAGCCAGCTCTTAAGATTTTGTTTGCAGTGGCTTTCCAATACAAATGTCCTCCACACACTCCCGCATGTATCTCTGTCATAATCTCCTGTGACTCAGCTTCATTTACACATCTTAATAAGACTCCCACAGGGTCTTTCCAGTAAATATGGTCTTCTAAAATGCAATACTTAACAGCTTTCAATTTAAATGCTATCCTTTTTTACGTCTTCATTTCAGGGGGACAGTTTAAATTTAACAAAAATTATACTATATCCTTATACCAATCTGAATGAAAGATTTCAGAATAATCAGATATACCTTCTCCATCTTTTCCTTCAGCTGCCTCCATATTTATATTTAGAGCCTTCCATTTAAATTCAACCATCAAGCGAGCCAAGCCTTGTCCTTTTATCAATTTTGTAGCTCTGATCTCAATATCAAATTCCAGAATTTTGGTTGGCCATCTTCCCCTTCTACCATCTGTGTCTGGCTACAACAATACATCTTTGACAGTGATATTTGGCACAAAAGCAACAATTTTTTAATGTAACACATAAACTCGAAAAGACTTTAAATCCTTAACTAGTGCATATGCTTGTTTTTTAGTCAAGTTGTACTTTAATTCGACATCTCTTAAAGCACGACTGAAAAATGAAATAGGATATTCCAAACCTTCTTTGTTCTTTTGTAACAAGACAGTTGCAATTGTTTCTTCTGAATCATATGAAAAAATCAGAAAATATTTTTCAAAATCAGGACTAATCAAAACTGGAGCTTCATTCAAAGCAAACATGATTCCAAAAAAAAAAATTTGCTTCATCTCGCCACTTGAATTCTGCATCTTTCTTCAGCAAGACATTTATATGTTTGATCAGCTCTTCAAAGTTAGGAACAAAGCGCCTCAAAATTTTGATTTTCCCCAAAAATGACTGCAATTTTTTTTTTTTTTTCTCGGCAAACCAATCTTCTGAATAGATTCTACTCTCCCTGGATAAATACAAATACCACTTTTGGTCACAAGATGTCCCAATAATTTCCCTTCTTGAAAAGCAAAGGATGACTTCTTTGGGTTCAAGGACAAACCAAATTTTCTGCATTTGTCAAAAACTTGTTTCAAATGTTTCAGTGGTCTTCATCAGATCTTCAATGGACTGTAATTTCATCCAAGTAGATGACTACAAATATTTCTTTTTCTCCCGCAAAGGCAATATCCATTGCCCGCTGAAATTTTGTGCCTACATTCATTAGACCAAATGGCATTTTGTTGTACATGAATGTACCCCAGGGTGTGGTAAATGTTGTCTTTTCTCTATATTTCCTATCAACTGAAATCTGATTATAGCCTAAAAATCCATCTATCATTGGCAATATTTTGGGGCCTACAAATTTCTATAAAATATAATCCATCTTGGGTAATGGATAGTTATATTTCAATGAACACCGGTTCAGATTGTGAAAATCGACACAAATTATTATCTCGCCATTCTTTTTTTGAACCGGGACTGCATTAACTACCCAATTAGAAAATCTCAAAGGCATAATTATTTTTTCTTCCCATAATTTCATGATTTCTTTCTCAATGATTGGGAGCAGCATGGGATTGATATGTCTATTTTTTTGTGCTATAGGCTTTGCATCTACTTTCAAAGGAATTTTGTGCTCCATTATACCTCTATCATAGGTTTTCAACTCATTGTAATACCATGCAAAAATATCTGCAAATTGTTTCAGCAACTTGATATATTTAGTTCTAGCTTCAAGAGAAAGAAATTTAGAAACTTTGACTAATTTTGGTTGATCTTCAGTACCAATATTACAGTCACTTGTACTCTCTCCATCAACTTTATTTTCACGCTTCAGAAAGACATCATTATTGTCAAACAATCTTTCTAAAGGAACTAGGCCTTTAGGAATATAGTTAGTTTTCATATCTATAATGTCCTTCCCAGCCATGGTTTTCTTGAAAGGCCTGCTATTTTGATTTTCAACAATGTCCTGCTCATCATCAATTTGAATGTCTACAAACTCTTCGACACACTCCAAAAATTTCTGAATTTCCTTGTCATCCTCAAATACTTGCCATTATTTGATGTTATCAGGAATAGAAGGTATGTTTTTAATTTGAACATCATATGTTGCCTTGAAATCAAGAGGAACTTTGAAAGTACTAGCAGCAATAGCTAGTGAATCAGCCATTTGATTTTCCTCTCTAGTGACAAAATTCACATTAAATGCTGAAAAATAATGCTCAATCAAGTCCCACACCTCATTCCTAGAATTCTTCAATTTGGAATTTTTCACTTGGTAGTTTTTTCTCACCTACCTTATCACCAATTCTGAATCACCAAAAGTGACTAGCTTCTCATCTCCCAAGTCTTTCGTTGCCTTCATACCCAGCACAAGCGCGTCATAGCCAACAGTGTTATTGGTGGTATCAAATTTCATTTTATATGATATAGTTACCCTTTTCTGAGTGGGATAAATGAGGAATAAATCGGCTCCCAATCCTTCTCTTGATGAGGCCCCATCAAAGTAAAATTTCCAGATCTGTCCTCCCTCTAAATGTTACTCATTGCACCTTGAAAATTATTTTTTTTACTGATTTCAAGCTGGAAATTGATATCATCAATAGCAAGGTGTAATATGGATGACCCTAATTCCTTCTCTTCAACATATATAGGATGATTTGAAGGATTATGTTGATCACTAATGATGTAGGCCATTTCGGTTTCCCTATACAACCTTCTGAATTCCCCTCCAAACATTGGGATTGTCGCATGTGACATATCCATCTGAAGGATGCCTCCCAATTTTTTAGACTAAGATCTGGAAAGCAACATCCCAAATATAGAAGGTATTTCTGCAACTACAATTTCCATCACTAAGATTTTCATAGGAAGCTAGGTAAGAGAAACAACCAAGTCCTTGATCACTCCTAAACACTTGACTTTTTTGGAATCAAAAGTGTAGAGGTCATGGTATTTCTTGGTGATTTCTAATCCTAATTCATCCATCACTTTCTTTGGCATTAGATTGTGAGAAGCCCCAGAATCTAATAGACAATTATGTAGCAATTTGTCATGTATATTGAGTGACAGGTAGAAAGGTGGTGAATTATCATCATTTTGGTCTTGCACATGGTAGCCTAGATAAATAGTAGGATGTTCATCCTCAAGATTGACTGAATCAAGAGCAAGAGGTGGTTTTAACATAATTTTAAAAGGCTCTTTGTATGTTGGATTTTTCAACAATTCCAGAAGTGGGACAGGAATCTTAATTTTATTCAGTTCATATTTGAAACTGAAATAAATTGGAGCTAATTCTTTATTTTCTGCGGAGATTTTGATAATTGGGGCAGAATTTTTAGGTGGAGGAACCTCATTGACTTTGGCCTTTTGTTTGGCAGCTTGTTTATTTGAATTTGATTTTTTTTAATGTTGTTGAACAGGACCTTTAGACCTCAGAGGATAATTTACGTTTTGAGATTCTTGCTGTTTTTTATCATTTTGTGCATAAATTTGGGCATTCTCATCATCTGAAAACAAATATATCCTTGACTGGTCTTCATATTCTTGCAAAGTCAAACAGGTTGACTACGATGTTTCTCCTACAAGGTTTTTTTCTTTATTTTCTTCATCATGTTGTTGTTTCTCTTCTTCAGCAAAATTATTCAAAGGAGGTTGAACATTTTGATCATCAGCATTCCTCCTTGGACGTTGTAGGATTTGTTGAGGTTGAAAAGGCCTTCTGAAGGGAGCCTGATTTCTATTGGCTTAATTTTGATTGGCTCTAGCAGCTGGTTTGTTTTCTAACTCTAATTTTGTCATCTTAGAGGCAATTTCCTTGATCAAATTAGACATTTGATCAATCTTTTCTTCTGTTGTAAGAGATTTAGAGGAAGAAGGTATTTCTTCTTTCATTTTCTTTTTGTCTTTTTCTACTTTCTCCTCTTCCATTTTTAATTTATTAGAAGCCATAATATTAGACTACACTCTAATTGCAGCCTCTTGAATATCCATCAGTGTTTGTGCTTTCTCGGCCCTTAACCATAAAGCAAACTGAGAATCTAGAGCATTTGCAAAAGTTATCATAGTTGTAGTCTCAAGAGGCTTAATTTCTTCAGGAATTTTCTGATAAATTTTATTAAACCTCTTTGTAAAATTAGCCAATGACTCATCTATCTTCTTTTTCAGAGTTCCAAAATTTGTAAGGTAGTACACATAGTCTTTCCTATCACCCCATTGCTTCACAAATACTTCCTCCATTTCATCAATTCTTGTTATTGAGTTTGGTGGCAAACTTCTGAACCATTTGTGAGCTTCTCCATCCAAGCTTTGAACAAAGATTCTTGACCAGAAATATTCATGTTCAATGTTCTATTTGTAAGCATAACTATAGTAAGCAACCAAATTTTCCTTAGCAGAAACTCCATCTCCCTCCTCAATGTATTTTGGAAGATATCCCCTTAAGGAAGAGGATGCAAAGGTTGAGGAAGAGAAAGTGGTGCATATCTTGCAGCCACTATTTTTTGCGTCCTTGTAAGGGTAGGCTAAGCCATGGTTTGTTGATGTAAAATTGATGGATGACTGGGTGATGTAGTTGTTTTGGAATTAGGAATTACAATTTGTGGATTTTGAATCTGATTTACGACAGCAGAAATTTGGAAATCTTGGGCTGATTCTTCAAGTTTTTGGATAGAAAACAGTGGATTTTCAAACAAATAAATAGAGGAGGTCTTAACTTCACCTTCAACAGAAGAATCAGATTCAAATGTTGTCTCTTGAGGGGATGAGGTGAATTCAACTTTATTTTTCTGAGCTAGGAAGTCAGATAAGTTAAAAGTGAGGCCTTCAGGAACACTCCCTTCTAGTGGATGAGAACAGGATGAGTTTCAAGGCAATTTAAAATCTTCTTCATTCAAAACATCCCTATCAAGAAAATGTGCAATTTCCAATACTTGTTCTAACTCCCCTTTTGTCAGCACAAACTCTTTTGATTCCCTATTGACATTTATGTTTTTTCCTCTTTGACTGGAATAGTACTTATCTCAGATTTACTAAATGATGAGTGAGAAAAACTTGTAGTTGAGCCTAGGTTAACACCATCTACTTTATTTTCTAGGGAAGCAGTTTCAACTTGAGATTTTTCAGCATAATATTTTGAAACTAAAACTTATTTTGATTCTAAAGTAGATGAAGGTACCTTTTACTTTGGAATGTAATTCTTGTGTACCTTCTTCACTGACTGAGATGTGACTTCAAATGATCTGTGTTTTCCTTTTGTATATTTAATGATCTTCTCTGGGTCAGCAACTGGAGTCACAGTAGATGATCTATGATTTCTCCTTGTAGTAGGAGGTCTTGAAACCCCTCTTCCTCTTTGTGGAGTCGCCAGGTGAACTAATTTTCAGTCTTCTTCAAGTCACCAATTCTTGTTCACCATTAAGAATTGATTATCAGCAATTCAAAACAAGAGACACGAGAGAATACTTCGTTTCAAGGCCTTTGTCTCCGGGTAGACGCACCAAAAGATGTTAGTGCTATAATTATCACTTGGATTGCTTCAAATGCCTGACTAGACACATCCTAAGCTCTAAGGAAATTTAATGATTTGGATTATCAAATTGGTCGGTGGTTTAAACCCTCAATCACTGAAAAGGGATTTCATTCAAGTTCACTGTCACACTAATGAGGGTATTGAGTCCTAATGTGGTAGCAGAAAATTAAGTTTGTATCCTATGGAAAGAAGAGAATGTGAAAATAGAAGAAGAGACAGTGAGTCTGCAAGGTAGAAATCCACTTATTTTGGTAGAAAATAACACAAGGAGAAATTTGATCAATATTTCAAAAAGAGAAGCCTATGTCTAGACTTACAATATTCTTACTAAAATATCATGGAAGGTAACTATCATAAGTGATGCTCTTTACACTATCATTATGTATATTTCATCAAGAAATCTCACTATGTGAGACTAATAAAAGTTGATAAAACACATAAACATATCAAGGGACTGATAAAAACCTACAACAGCATCTGGAATTACAAACTGCATTGAAGAAGATGAGATATGGAAACACATGTGAAAATTAACAATACACACATCAAGTAGGTAATAAGTCCTCAAAATTTTCTTCCAATTTCATTCACTGAAAAGTGAACTAATCATATGAGCAAAAGATTCTAAAACCTCGAACCTTTTCTTCATATATTTTTGTCACATATATACAAGAAACCTAATACTAAGATCTCCACAAAAGGAGTGAATCTGTTTTAAAAATTTATTACAATCTCATACAAAAGATGAGGCTTATCTTTAAACTTTAATACAAAGTGCTATAACATAAATAAATTAAACAACATGATGGCTAGCAATTCGAAGTAGCTGAATGATGTGGCAATCTATTGGAAGACTGCTCCTCTGTTCTGGTGCAACCACCTCCACAAAAAGTGTAAACAACAGTGAAAGTTACATGTGGTTGTTTTTCTCAAAAAGTGAAAAACAGAACCCTGAAATTTAGGAGGGGGCTTGATCAATGACACCTGGCATCATTTATCATAATATAAATCCCCTCCACTTCATCTGCTTTGATATCACCATTATGAAAATAAACCAAAAAGCATCTCCTTTTCATCATATACTAATATTCAGAAGTAATAGCTACCTCTGCAGAAAAAGTATCTATATTTGAAAACATAGAAAATTAACCCAAAAATGAAAAGCTTCTTCAAAGGCTGCCACGTTCCTTCATTCTTCAGAGGTACAAAATGGAGGCAAAAATCTTGATGGCCTCAGATTTAGTCACTCTCTTGTCTGGCCTCTTCCTCTATGTTTGACTCTTTGACTGAGTCTTTTTCTTCTTGGTTTTATCTTCTGGACTCTCATCAATATTAATAATCTCATCTCTCAATGCGGGATTAGTAATCAACTTACTGTTTAGTCTGAGTTTATTTTTGGGCCTAGTATGAGGTCTCTAGATGTAGGGATTTGGAATGAACTTATACCTTTTACCTCCATGCATGAATCTGTTAGATTCCCCTTCCTCATACTCTGATTCTATATATTTAGGGCCACTGCTACCTTCATAAGAGGAGTATGAATGTATCACAGTCTTCTTCCTCTTCTTGACTGAAGATCCAATGGAGCAGACTAGTTGAGCTAAAGTAGGCTCTTCCTCTATGACAGTTTCTAATATTTTATTTTTGCCTTTCTTAATAGATATTAAAACATGTGAGAGAGTGGATTTTGTGAGTGAAGTACCACTGCTTAGTTGAGCTTGCTGAGTTGTTTTAGAAGCATAGCTTGATCTCTTTGCTCCAAGGTTGACTTCTTCTGGAGGCAAAGTAGGCTTAGAAGTTAGAACTCCATGTTTGAATTCCTCTGGAACTTCCTCTACCATGAGGATATTTTTCCTAGGTTTTCCTCTTGAAGAGGAAGTTGTCTTCTCCCTATCTTTTGACACAAAATTTTTAGGAGGCATAGCATTTTTCTGCTTCAATTTCTTCTTATATTCCTCCATGAATGACCTTAAGGTCTAAGGTTCCCTAGGTGAACTTCTCACTGGTGAACTGCTGATATGGGCTTCATTGATTGGTTGTGCTATTGGCATAGGCATGGGGTCTCCAGCTTTCTTAGTCGAGCTTCTAGTTTGACTTTTGATTGACATGGAGGGAGGGCCAACTTGGCAGAAAGTTGATGAATGGATAGGTTTTGGCTGTGAACTATTTGGAATAGGAGTTGCACTAGTTTTTTCATGAGCATCTCATTTCTTGGGCCTCCCTACCCTCGTCCTAGAGTTTATACTACCAAACCCCTCCTTTGTCAGGAACTTATCCCAGGTGTTCCTCTTCTTTTTAAGGTGGTAGACAATCAAAATTTTAATCAAACCCCTATGATATAGGTTGTGAAAAGGATAGTCAAGAATATTCTGTAGTTTTAAGGACATCTTGAGTAGGGATTTGTATAGGAAATAGGGAAAGTTCATAGGTTTATCACCTGAAATATGAGCAATAAATCTCATTTGATAATGGCGGACAGAGGAGAACCTACCCTCACATGTAATGTATCATTGCATTGTGGTGATCACATGTTTCCATTCAACCTTAAGACAGGAAATATGTGTAGTCAGATTCCATTTAACATTGACATGTTCAGGTTTAAGGTAGAGACTTACTTATGTGGGCAGTGTTTTATTCTTGAACCAAATTTCACCAGTGGCAGGAGTTTGAGTTGCACGAGCTATGATGGCTTTAGATATCTTGAAATTATTTCTCCCCAGCTTGACCTTCTCACCATCAAAGCTCTCAGCAAGGGCCTAAGCTAAAGCCACATTTTCTCCAGAAATTTTTTGTAAAAACTTATACCATCCAGTAGACTTAAATTGAGGTTTGGCCCTAGCATCAACAAACCTAGTGTTTGTTGGCTCGAACCTGTTTACATTCCCACCTTTTCCCATACTTTCAACAACTATGCTCCTTCAAAATACACAGTTGTTCAATCCTGTTGTCCTTCCTTGAAATGCTAAATTGTTTGCTGGAAGAAGTGACTTCTTTTAGTTGTATTTTGCACAGAGAAATTTGGTCAATTGAACACTAAACTCAACCCTGTGATTCTACGTCTCTAATCATAGTATGGAGTAATGGCACGATTTTAAATCATTCAAATACGGGTGCCAAGTCACCCCATAACTCATAACACTCCACAACACTCAACAGCATCATTTAATAATTGATACCTTGTACCATGATCTATGCTTAAGTTTAGTAAGGTAGCTATAGGTTAGTTGCATTGATAACATAACCATTCATCTAAAATAATTCTCCTAAGTTGAAAAATAATTAATATTGTTAAAAAGAATAATCATGCTTATAACATAGGAGGTCTTCAATCATCTACAAACAGAAATGGTCCTTTCTCTGAAAATCTTCTCTGCATCTCCTCATGCCTGAGAAATCGCTGCCTTTACCACTATATTTCAATATAACCAAATTTTAGCGAAATAGCTGCACTTTTCACTGTGTTACTAATGGAAACAAGTTCCTAAAGAAATAGCGGCTCTTTTCACTGTACAAGTAGTGTGACCTTAAATTTGGAGAAATAGCTTCCCTCCATTATATCACTGTGTTAACAATGAAACTTAAACGTATGGGGCTATTATCCCAGAAAGAGTAGCTATAAATTTATTACCAAAATGACCAACAACCTTTGACACTAACCTAAGTTAAAACAGTGATTTTAACTTCTTTTATGAACCTAAGACACTAATCCCTACCTATAACTTTAAAATTATTTTGGTTTTGAGATTATTTTTTTACCTTTATTGAAAATGACTCAAACTTCGACATAGGCTAGGTCATAAGAAAATTTTGAAAACAGTGATACAATGGCGATCACACTATTAACATTTACAGTGCTAATAGAAATTATGCCACTAATTGTCCACAAAAGAAGAAGAACAAGAAGGCTTCAGGATCTGCAGTTGGTGAGGCTTTGGCCTCGCAATTTGAGTTGGACTTCTAGCTCATCGCATGCATGGTGTCAAGTGCAATGAGATCAGTGTGGTACTTTTCAGTGGCTTGGAGGAGAAGGACCTCCATATGCATATTGAAATGGGTGATGACGGGTGGTACAGTGTTAACGAGATTGGTACAGCTACCTTCCAGAGACAGTCAGGTAAACCCTTCTTATCAAAATATGTAAAGTATGTACCAGGCTTGAGAAAGAATTTAGTTTCAGTTGCAATGTTGGAGGATAGAGGTTATGATCTGGTTTTTAGTGAAGGGAAAGATTTCCTTCGACACAAAGCCACAGGACAAGCCAAGAAGATTGGGATTCATGTGAAGAATATCTACAAACTTGATGTAGATGGTTGTGCAGCATTGATAGGTAAGGGAGACAAAGTGGTGAGCGGGGATGAGGGTGAGTTATGGCATAGGAGATTGGGCCATCTACACCACGGTGCTTTGAAGGTCATGCAGCAGATTTATATGGGGCATCCAAAGGGTACTCTTGCGCAGATAGACACATGTAAGTGATGTACCATGGGGAAGTATGTAAAGGCCACTTTTCACGAGAAGGAGAACTGAGCAGCGGGAATCCTTGAGAGAGTTCACTCAGACATGTGTGGACCATTCTCTACAGCTTCAACAGCAAAGCACAGGTATTATGTGATATTTTTTTATGATTTTTCAAGAAATTTGTGGATCTACTTCATGCAGAAGAAAGATCAAACATTCTCAAAATTTTGTGAGTTCAAAGCACTGGTGGAGAAAGACCTGGGGAAGCATGTGAAGGCTCTCAGGAGTGACAATGGTGGTGAGTACATCTCCAATGAATTCAAGAAATTATGTAACAAAGAAAGAATTTTGAGAGAGTTGATTGCGCCTCATAACCCACAAAATAATGGGGTCGCAGAAAAAAAGAATAGAACAATTGTGGGTGCAGCATGAGCGATGTTGCATGATCGGGGCCTACCGTTGCATCTGTGGGTGAAAGTATGAAACACAACAGTGTTTGTGCAAAACCATATTCCTCATCGGATACTTAGCCTGAGTACAGGGCGCCTTTTCTGGTAAGAAACCCCATGTTTCATATTTTAAAATTTTTGGCTCATCTGTCTATTTCCATGTGACCAAAGATTCCAGGAAGAAGCTCGAACCAACAGCTGAGATTGGATATTTTTGGGGTACATTGATACTCCCCACAACTATTGGGTGTATTTTCCAAACAATAGGATGACTGTTGTGAGACAGGATATAAAATTTGATGAGGAGAAAGTCATGTGATTAACCCTTGAGAGGGAGCCTGATTTGCATGTAGATGAGGAACTCTTGGTTCTGAAGGATGAACCTCAAGATGTGGAGCAGCCACATGCGGAGGATCATGGAGTGTCAGAAAACACTCATGCAGAGCCATCCATCAGACATGGTAGGGGGTGCACCACGGAAGCTGATAGATTGAGACTTGATGCGATAGAACATGTAGGAGCGCTTACTTCACTACGCAGATAGAGACAATCTCCAGACAGTTTTACTGGATACATGGCTCTTATAAGCAAGTGTATTGTGATATATTCATCCTTTTTTGAGGAAGCAGTGTAGAAACCAATTTGATTTGACGTCATTGTCGAGGAGTATGACTCCATCGTTAAGAACAGTGCATGGGAAGTTGTCCCAAGACCAGTCGGAAAATCAGTGGTTGGATCTAGATGGATCTATAAGGTGAAGCAAGCGGCAGATGGGAGTGTGGAGAAGTACAAGGCTAGATTTGTAGCCCAGGGATTCTCACAAGTTGAGGAGATTGACTATGAGGATACTTTCACACCGGTTGTGAGATACTCATTGATTAGATCTATCCTTTCACTCTCAGCGCAAATAGGGTGGCAGATACATCAGATGGATGTGAAAATTGTGTTTCTCAATGGAGTTATTGAGTAAGAAGTGTACATAGATCAGCCAGAAGGTTTTAAGACCTTTGACAGTGAGTTGCATGTGTGCCGACTCAAGAGAGCACTATATGGGCTGAAGTAAGCACCCCGTGCTTGGTACACTAGGATTGATAGCTATTTCACCGGGTTGGGCTTCACGAAGAGTGAAGCGGATGCGAACCTGTACCAGATTGTGGTTGATGGTAAGCTCTTGATTATCGTACTTTATGTTGATGATCTAATTTTGACAAGTGATGAGTAGCTGATAACTTCTTGCAAAGAGGATCTTTCAAGAGAGTTTGAAATGAAGGACATGGGACTCCTTCACTATTTCTTTGGTTTGGAAATATGGCAGCAGGATGGTGAGCTATTTGTTTCTTAAGGCAAGTATGCCAAAGATATTCTGAGTCAATTTCACATAGAGAGTTGTAAACCCATTGATACTTCTCTTCCAGGAAGCTGGAGGAAGGAGGATACTACTTCAGGTGAGGTAGTAGATGATACTATTTATAGGCAGCTTGTGGGTTCACTGATATACTTGGTGAACACCAGACCAGACATTTTCTACACAGTTAACCAATTGAGTCAAGCTATGGTTTATCCAACCAAGCTCTTTTGGAAGGTGGGGAAGCATGTGTTGAGATATCTCAAGGGCACTACAGAGTATGTATTATGGTACAGACAGGCAGAGTAAGTGAAGCTTCAAGGCTTCAGTGATGCAGATTGGGTAGGCAATCCATCAAACAGAAAGATCACATCATGAGGGATCTTCAGCATAGGATCGACAATATTTTCTTGGTACAGCAGGAAGCAGCAATCTGTGGCACTCAATTCAGTCGAGGCAGAGTACATGGTAGCAAGTCAGGCTGCATGTGAGGCCATCTAGATGAGGAAGATTCTGGTTGGTTTGTTTGGTTTTCAGATGGATCCAGCGGTGATACATTGTGATAACTAGAGTTGCATTAAACTCTCAGTTAATCTAGTATTCCATGATAGGTCCAAACACATAGACATCTGGTACCACCATATCAGATATTGTGTTCATAGGCGCATTATGTTACTTTAGTACATTCCCACGAAAGATAAGGATGCAGATATTCTGACGAAGGCGCTCACTAGGAGAAAATTCGAATACCATAAAGGCAAGATTGGGGTGGCAGATAATCCCTTTATTGTTGAGAGGGAGTGTTGAAAATTCAACAAGAAATGTGTGTCTAATTTAATTTTCCCTTAATTAAATTGGACAATAAAATGTAATCTTATCTCATAATCACTTGTAATAGTTAAATGAGTGTGATAAACTCAGTTAGCTCATAAATTTTGAGTTGAGGGTGGTTGGTGAGACATGTAAAGTGATTCTATTAGTTATGGAGTTCAATTTGTAGTTAGTGCATTAGTTTAATGCATGAGAAATCAGTTAACTCAGTTTATTGAGTTAAAGTGAGTTGAACTAGTTGTAATTGTTTGTTGCACTAGTGAGACATCAAGTAATTAAATCAGACTTAATTCACATGCGGTGATCTGCCATGCAACTAATGATTTACTATTAATAGTTGCATGCGTGTCAGTTCCAGTGGAGACCCAGTTGAGACAAAGTTTAAAGGGGTGTTAACTATTAGTTGAATCATTACTAAGGTTGCCCACATGCAGTAAGACAACCATAGGATTTCCCATGAGAATTGCGCAGTTTTGGAAGGCTAAATTTCCTAAAGAATAGGGATTGAATTCCACATGAATTGCGCAAGCAAGGCAGGCTGATTAGAGGTAGGGAATTGGCTAAGTGTTGGTCAATTTTGTCCAGATCAGTGTGAGACAGTTGTGAGAGTGCAGGAGACTATTGTGAGAAGAGTGCATTGTAATTGTTTCATGATTCCTTGGTGAATATACAATAGAAGATAGAGGGGTTTTGAGTAGCAAGCTTTCCCTGAGAAAATATCTGTGTTGTGGTTTGATTTGTTTCTTTCTTTACTTGTTGTGATTGGAAATCATGTTTATTTTCCACAATATATTTGTAGAAGGATTCAGTATCTTGCTTTAGAATATCACATGATCGGATTGAATCCATTGATATACATATTGTTTGTATAATTTCTACAATGTTGAACCTGGATTTGCTTTTAAAATTTCTTCTTCTTAGAAATTGTGGAATTATGTCTATTTGAAAGTTACATGTTCAATTGACGCTCACTACATACGATCGTGACATAACAGAAAATACTAACTGAAAATAATTATCGCTACTTATAGGAAACATTGATACATTGTGCGGAGTCCGGAGGTGAAGAGGACCCTCTCCCCACCCGCTCGTTTTTTCCTTTGCACAATGTATCAATGCTATGCAGCCCCCCAACTCCCCCTCCCTCTTCCCCCGCCTAAGTAAAGGATCTTGAACCCTATCAATTCTGGCATCATTGGGCAGAGAAGAAGCAGTGTCAGGCATAATAGTGTCAGATCACTCACCAACGAATAACCATTCACAAAATTAACCTTTTTTTATTTTAAAATCATTTGTCAAACACTGAAAAATACCAAAAATGAAAATCCCTCTTGATCCATAAATGTCGTGGATATTCCACTGGATAGTTCATCACAACATATCTGATAATATTATATTTAAAATCTGAAATTATACACTATTATAGTTTTATTATATTTCCAGATTTCTAGATTTATTATTAAAAGTGCATGCATGTGAATGAAAATTATGGAGAAAAAAAAATAGCAAAATAAAAGCTAACACACACATTTGGCATAAGATATGCTCTAGAAAACCCTTTAGGGAGAAAAACCCAACTGGAAGGTGTGGTCGCTCCACTCTCTTTCTTTGAATGAAAATATGGCTGAGTACAAAGAAGTATGGTATGTGTCCCATGGGATGCTACAATGCACAAATCCTCTTTGTGTGCTATACCTCCTATCCTTCTTGGATTTTTTTTGCTCAGCTATAGAACAAATGCACTCGAAATAAAATGGAATCCCTTTTCCTCCTCATAGTTTGGTTATAACACAGCATGATAGCCTACTAGTGGTTAGGCTTGACTACCTCAATTCCTAACAAGCTTACAATATAGAATATTCTAAAGTTTTCTACATTATAATCATGTGGCTAGCTCATTTTCCATGAATAATTAGGGCTGATGTGGCATCCTCTCGAATTATGGTGGTGAAAACAAGAAGGTCAACTTCTAAGTGGCATAACTTTCGCATACAAACTCCAATTGATGCAATTTTTGCGTCGTTGGAAATGTGTTTGTGTGTAGAATAACATGAAAAGGTGTTACACTAAAGTGGTAAATTTTTACCCAAAAAAAACGTAATGTGTTTGTGTGTAGAATAACATGAAAAGGTGTTACACTAAAGTGGTAAATTTTTACCCAAAAAAAACGTTGTTTTATGCCTCAAAATTCTCCCAGAAGGTTTCAAGCCATGTTTTACCATACTAGGTCCTGCCAGTTAAAACGGTTCCATGAGTTGATTCCCCCATTTTTTCTACTTAAAAATCATTAAGATGGATGACAAACAATATAATGATCCAATTTAGATCACCTCCACTATTGTAATTATGTCATATCAAGGCTCTCTCAAAGTGGAAAATTAGAAATAAGATTTCCAAAAATTAGAAAATTATTTCTGAATTTACAAAAAAATTAAGAATATACAAAATTTTCTTGAAACTTTGATTGAAATTGCAAAATATTGACAAGAGAATGGAGAGTCAATGGACTTTGAACACGCAAATTTTATAGTCACCGGGGAGGGAGGCCCGGACTAATAATGAGATTTGTGTTATAAAAATTAGATTAAAAGATTAATGTCGTGGTGAGTTGCGAAGAGAAAGTACGTATATATGGAAGCGAAGTTGCACGTATTTTTTTTAACCAACGAGACTATGTATTATACATAAATCCGTGTCTAGTTCATGGAAAGTACATCGGGCTTTACATATCATCTTCTACAAAATTGGCCAACTTCTTATTCCTGTCCAAATACACTGCGTACCATTCGGATGGTGGATTTTTCGGATCTACAAAAATGGGGATTTTGTCAGTGTTAACCTTACAAAATTATCCCAACAAGACACAGAATTTACAATTCATTGTTTTATTTATTAATGATGAAATCCTTGATGATTAAATCCATGGTACATCCATGAGAAGGCAAGGCACATTTAGATATGGACATTTCGCAGTTCCCTGAGTGCTTGAGTTGGTTGCATATTTGAAATTTGTTAACAAGTGCTTGAGTTGTTCCTTTAGTTCCTCAATTTCCTGTCGTAGGGAATCCATGTCATCTCCATGACGACCCACTCTGATTTTCAATCTTTGGGCTTCATCTATTTCACTTGTGAATGTTGCACCCAAGTCATTTTGTTTCAATAGAAGAATAAAGAGATCCAAATTAATTGCATCTGTGCGTTGAGCAAGTTGAGAAATGAGTGCTCTACATTTATATCCTTTTTCAACAGAAATCATATGGATTGTAATGAATTTATCCATATTCCAATCACTTAATTTTCACTAATGATGATTCAAGGCTATAAATTTTTCCCGCTAACTATCATGCACTAGGGGAAGAATGGACCCAGAACAAACCACAACTTGAATTCACCTTCGGCTATGAAATTCAAGCCAAGTCACACCAACATAAATTGCACTCAGAAACCAAACGCTATCCTATAGGTTACAACAACCAAAAAAATCCCACAGCATTAACATACTTCTTTGAAATTGAGAGACACAGTCCCATGCACACAATTCCAATTGTGAAATGAACTTAAAAAAAAAAAAAAATCACCATAGCTATGTGAGCTCAAGGAGCCGAGGGTGGAAGCTTCTTAATAGTATGGCTTCTTTTGTTTGCGATAAGGATTTGGGATATAACCATTTGGATTCTTTTATCATCTCTAAGGCTTTGGGATATAACCATTTTGGATTCTTTTATCATCTTTATGGAATAAATGAAGGCCAAGATTTTCCATTGACTTTTAAATCCTCTGCTTTCATTTTTCACCCTTCACTAGCGTGCTTTTATGCTTCATTGTTCTGACCTCACAGAACATGAAAGTATGCTATGGAAGGAATGTTTTTAGTGAATTTTTGAACTTCTTTCATGATGTTTTTTGGTGTTTTTTTTTTAAGAAGATCTTTTGACTAGGTGTTGAAGGATAAGAAGGGAGTCTTTCAAGATTGTGTGAACATTCACTTGGTTTTCTTTGACTTGTAAGAGGCCCTATTAAAGTGCATACATCCTTGCCTAATTGTTTTTCATATGGCCAATCCCCTATGAGTACCAAAACACTTTGTTTTCCTCAGGGTCTTAAAGAGCCACTCCCCCTTCTATCATCCCTAGGTTTCTTTTGAAGACCTTGTCAAAATGGATGATCCATCCTTATCAACTTTCCTTCCAAATTCTTAATTCAAAGGTTTTCATTTGAAGCTTCGAACTTTCTCCCTTATTTTGTTGCTTCTAGCCTATTATTTATGAGTTTTTATCCACATCTATAAATTTATCGAGCCAAACCTATTCCATCTAGTCAAGATCTTGGATGGAGGAGTCTTAGATCTACTTATTAATTCAAAATTTTGTGCATGGTGCAATTGTATTCATTGTTGTGCTTTAGAGAGGAATAATCTTATTGTTAAAGATAGCATAATTCCTAGCTAACCATGCCTTCCAACATATAAATTTATGAAGAGCTTCCCAATACCTTTTAGGAACAGGCTTATGAAAAAAACTGCCTCTACAATTGTTTACCCACGAAGAGAATAATTCTTGTAGATCAGAAGGCCATTTAGACCTGTTTGTAAAGAGAAGTGATTGTTTCCATCCACAATGTTTTGGTATATTTACATTCCAAATAGATATGGGTTATATATTCTTCTTATTTCATGCAAAGAAAGCATCTTAATGGGCCATGAATGCCTCTTTTTCTGATATTATCCGTGGTCAAAATTTTCTTGTGAGAAAGAAGCAAAAAAAGGAATTTACCTTTGGGTTGGCATTGGTATTCCATATTCTTTTCAAAATGCTAAGCTTTGGAGGCACCCAGGATTCAAAAAGCAAGGCAGAATAGCCTTCTTTAACTGAATATACCAAGGCATGTTGTCCTATATGATCCTCATCTTCAATTCTCAAGGTGCACACCCTATCAGCTTCTCACGGAGCTTAACAAATGTTGAAGATTTTATGGAATGCCTCAGAAGTTCCAACCCATCCAATTTCCTTCCTCGTCCCAATTAGATAGATCGGCCAAGGGGAATTCTCTTTCAGCAAAAACTCTTCGCGGAAGGAACTCCTGAGATTGCTACAGGAGTCATTGATACATAAAATTATCAAACCGTATGTTTATTTTTTTTCCATTTCCAGGCTTCCAATATAATCCAGAGTGAATGAGAATGGATGTTGAAACAAATAATTTCTAGATCAGGGTGCATCCTTTCAATATCTGAATTGTTTCTAAACATTGATTTCTTTCTCCTTGAACATATTTGGGCTTGAGAACTGCCTTCTACCAGGCTTCTGCTTGCGTGATAAATATCCAAACAAGTTTTGCTCCTAACACTCTATTCATTAATGAAGGATCCCTTATACACGGCCCGCCATGAGTTTTTAGAGCCTTCATCGTAGCCCATTTAAGAAAATGGAATTTTTTTTAGTTGATTTACCTCCTACCCAAATAAATTTCGAGTAGTCTTTAGTGACTTTTTGAAAGTTTTTATGGTGGTTTTTTTCGTTGTAATTTCTTTAAAATTTGGCAGAAATTTATTGAAAAGAGAAGTTTGATTGCTAACCTTGCACAATCGAAGTGCCCTAAAGGTTTTTGAGGGTGCTGAATCCATATATAAAATCAAAAAACTATTTTAAATAACAAAAACCAAGATTTTACCTCAAATTTTTTCACCGAATTTCAACCCCTGAAACTCCAAAAAGTCACATGAAAAACAACTCCAATGAATTTGTGAACTTGGATGCTCCGTGGAGCACAAAGGATGAAAATTGGAAAAGTGGAAAATCTAAGAGAACTGCTTCGATAAGAACAACTTTCCCAACAATATGGAGCAATCGTGCTTCCCAAGAAACAAATTTCCTTATAAATATTGCTAGAACTCCTTCCCAAACTTGTGATGAGTGTGATTTCATTCATATTGGAATTCCTAAATATCTAATTCCTTACATTATTCTACTATTTGAAATCCCATGATTCCTCCTATTTGTCTTTATTTTCTTGTTGAAATATTCTTAAATATCTAATTCCTTACATTATTCTACTAGTTGAAATCCCATGATTCCTCCTACATGTCTTTATTTTCGTGTTGAAATATTCCATGCATATATTTAGGATTTCCCTAAATTTGTTTGCCCTCCCAATGCCTCAAGAAAGGAGTCAATATTCGTTTGTATCTTTAAGCTATTATCGAGGAGGCTCTCCCTAACAAGAGTATCATCAGAAAATTATGACTGGTTGATTCTTTTTATACCTCTGACAAATCTAATTCCTTGAAGGCTCCCACATCTGTGTTCATATTCCAATCTGCAGCTGAGAGATTCTACCATGATAATATATAAATAGGGAGATAGGGGGGCATCCTTGGCGAAGGCCATGAGATGCTCGGAAAAATCCAGCCAACCTTTCATTTATTAGAGGGGCAATCGACGGCGCTCTAATGCATAGAGAAAAACATTGAATGAGCTTAGCATTAAAACCAAATTTTTCCATTACTTTAAATAGAGATTCATGGTTTAGTCTAACAAACACATTTTCTATATCAAACACATTTTCTATATCAAGTTTAATCATCATACCTTCATCCTCCCTGTTTTTAAGGTGCACGTATTTTTGTCAAAGTTGGATGATGATATTTGCTAAATAGACAATTTCCTGACCTAAAAGAAGAATTAACAAAATAGGTAAAAAAACATTATGTTTTAAATGTTCTTATAAATTATCAATAAATCATCCTAAATTATATAGCATATTTAACTTAAATTATAAACTTGATACTTCTAATCTTATATATAATCAATTCACAACACATTGTATTATGGAGCAAGAATTTTTTTTTATTTTTTAAATCATACTAATATAAAAATAATTGCATCATGAAAAATGATTTGGGGTTATGGGTTAGATCTTTGTTTGACATCTTATATGGTTATCAGTAGTAAAATATATCAATAAAAAATTATTGACATTTATTTATTATATTTATTAATTTTAATTACATAAATGAGTAAATTTTGATAAAGAGAAAATAAAAAATGCAAAATGAAAATTAAATAAGATTTATATTTTTCCTTTAACCTTTTATATATTATAAATTTTAATATTTTCTATGTATTACACTATTACGATGAACATTTACAGCTTATTAATAATAATATTGCTTGCTTGTTCATCTAGCATAAACGGTCACAATGGTACAATTGACACAACAACCCCATACGTGCGATGAAATATTTTTGAAGATTCAAATATTGGGGATTACTTCTCATCACTTGGATCTTAATATTCAATAAAGAGGTCAATGTTAATGTAAATAATTCAATTTATGCATAGCTTTTTGTAATAGTTGACAATGATTAATAACTATGATGTAGTATAGTTCTTATTGCTACTACTAATTAATTGATTATCTTAAGCTTTTCACACAGTGAAAACTCTACATACATGTATTTGTTATCCGCAAATGTTTTTTCCAAACAGCTGCATTCACATACTTACAATGATCTTTGCGCAAATTTCTATGTACAACTACAATTCGAAGTTATTATTAATTGATGAATATGTTCCTAAATAATAATTTAAAAAAAAAGATTTGTATATTTATTATTTTAATAAACCTTGCACAAAAATTTCCACATAGTGAAAGCTCTACACACATGCATTTGTTCTCCACACACACTTCCTCTGAGCAACCACCTCCGTACAGTGAAATTTCTGCACACATGCATTTGTTCTCTGCACACAATTCGTCTAAGCAACCACCTTTGCACATCCTCCTCCACATAGCTACTTCCATACTCAATAACGTCTTTCGGTTATTCATTGACATTCAAAGTTATTACCTTGCAAAATATGTTCCAAAAAAAAAAATTGTATATTTATTATTTTAATAAAAAGCATAATATGTATAACAGTCATTAAATTTAACATTATGAAATAATCATTGTTACAATTGGGTTGGAGTTTGGCTGTCTTTCTTGGAAATGACAAAATAATGGTTTCAAATATGTGCAGAATGATGGTGTGTGGAACAAGGAACATAAACCTTCGCACTAACATACCTTTGCACTACATTCTCATAGAAGTTTTGATACATGCCTTGTCTACTTTTATATTAAAGTAACTATAATACAATAACGTGAACCAAAACGTCAGTTGCCCGGTATGGTTTCTCGTCTCTCAAATCTAAATTTTTTTAAAGTCTCATAACATTCTCCCGCACATAGTCACACAAGAAAACATAATGCAAAGAACAATCCATACCCCACTCCACACTAAAGGCTTTCATTACTAATATTTTAGTATTAAATAATCCATATTTGTTGTTTTCAATAACAAGGATGCAAGTTGTGGACACATATGATATTATTGGTAATATTTTAATTATAAATAACGCATATATTTGTATTTTGATTTCGTGTATCTCAAATCATAATTGTTCTGAAAGTCTTGAATCGTTCTCTCGCACATAATTGCACAAGGAAACATTATGCAAAGAACAATCCATACCGCACTCCGCTCTAAAGGCTTTTATTGCTAATATTTAAGTATTAAATAATCCATATTTGTTATTTGCAATAACAGCGAGGCAAGTGGTGGATGCATACAATATTATTGATAATATTTTAATTATAAATAATGCATATCTTGTAGTTTGGTTTCCCGTCTCTCAAATCCAAATTGTTTTGAAAGTCCTGAATTATTCTCTTGCACATAGCTACACAAGGAAACATAATAATATTAAGTTATGCAAAGAACAATCCATACTGCACTCCACATTAAAGGCTTTTATTACTAATATTTTAGTATTAAACAATCCATATTTGTTGTTCGCAATAACAACGAGGCACGCGGTGGACGCATACGATATTATTGGTAATATTTTAATTGTAAATAATGCATATCTTCGTATTTCTGAATATCTCTTTGTTTATGGTTATCTTTTTCAAATTAGGTACATGTGCGGAAGTGTCGAGGAATTCCATTGTGCGGAGAAATATTTCATTGTGCAGAACTTTGCACTTCGCACTAAAGGTTTTTATTTCTCATATTTTAGTATTAAATAATCGATACTTGTTGTTCGCAATAACACCAAGGCAAGCGTCGGACCCATAAAATATTATTGGTAATATTTTAGTTACAAATAATGCATATCAAAGATCTCAATATTTTATAGATATCAGTAATCAATTGAGTAAAGGTTGTGTGGAGTGCGGACAAAATTCTATACAAAACGACATCAATTCTCGCATCATTGATCAGAAACCTTTTTTATGATCGTCTTTTTGAAATTAGGCATATGTGTGGAAGTGTAGAGAAATTCCATTGTACAGAGGAAGATTTCAAGCTTTCATTGTGTGGATCTCGGCACTCTGCATTAAAGGATTTTATTTCTAATATTTTAGTATTAAATAATCCATATTTGTTATTCAAAATAGCACCAATGTAACCGGTGGATCCATACAATATTATTGGTAATATTTTAATTATAAATAATGCATATCTCTGTATTTGCAACTATCACTGTTCAATTGAGTAAAGGTTGAGCAAAGTGCAGACAAAATTCAATACAATGAAAATCTAAATTGTTCTGGAAGTTCCCAGTCATTCTCCCACACATAGTTATACAAGGAAACATAACAATATTAATTGGATTTTTTTTTAAACTCGCTCCCTCCCTACCCAAGCCTATGAAAAGAACCTGCAACTGCACCAATTCTCGCATCATTAAGCAGGAGATTTTTTTATGCTTATATCTCTGAAATTAGGCAAAGGAAACTTTTAATATTTCATTGTGTGAATCTCCACACTCCGAACCAAAGGCTTTTGTAGATTTTTCTTAGAACATGTGCATGAGTGTGGAGCTTTGTGAGTGCAGAGACTGAGTGCAGAAAATTTCTAAGCTAACATACAATATTGCACACACACTTCATAGCCAATATACAATATCAATTTTCATTTATCAAATTTAATATCACATATTGTACTCATTATTTGTTCAGTTTAACATTAGTGTTTATGACATTTTATTACATAATTATTGTAATAATAACAAGTAACATATAAATTGTTGGAAGCATTTAGTACTAAAACATGTGAGGAAGGACAAATGCATTATATGCAAAAAAACTCTATCGAGACGATAAATTTTATGAATATGCGAAAACTTGGAAATCACACTTAGCATTGAATAATTAATTAATTCTTAGTAGTCAGCTTTATATCTATTCAACAAAGCTTTCTCACAATAAAAGTGAGGCAAGCGGTCGACCTAAACGATGTTTTTGGTAATATTTTAACTGTAAAAATGCATATCTCCATATTTCTGAATATCTCTTTGTTTATGGTTATCTTTTTCAAATTAGGCACATGTGTGGAAGTGCAGAGGAAGCTTTCATTGTGCGGATCTCTACACTTCACATTTATTGCTAATATTTTAGTATTAAATAATGCATATTTTTGTTCACAATAACATTGACGTAAGTGCTAGACCCATACGATATTAATGGCAATATTTTAGTTATAAATGATGCATATATTTGTATTCCCTTTTTTTGGAAGAGCCATCCGGACATCTCAGTATTTTATAGATATCAGTAGTCAATTGAGTAAAGTTTGTGCAGAGCACTGACAAAATTTTGTTAAGGAAAAATACGAATTGTTCAGAAAATAACACAAGGAAACATAATAATATTAATTGGGGATTTGTTAAGTTGCCCCGACCCCCACCCCCACCCCCCAAGGGCCTATGCAAATAACCTACAACCGCATCAATTCTCGCACCTTTGAGCATAGGCTTTGTTTATGGTTATCTTTCTGAAATTAGGCACATGTGTGGAAGTGCGAAGAAATTCCATTATGCAAAGAAATATTTCAATATTTCATTGTGTGGATCTTTTCACTCCACATTAAAGACTTTTATTGTTAATATTTTAGTATTAAATAATCCATATTCGTTATTCGTAATAACACCAAGGAAAGAAGTGGGCCCATATGATATTATTGGTAGTATTTAAATTATAAATAATGTTTTTATTATTAATATTTTAGTATTAAATAATCCATATTTGTTGTTTGCAATATTTTAATTATAAATAATGCATATCTATGTATTCTTGAATATCACTATTCAATTGATTAAAGGTTGTGTGGAATGCGAACAAAAATTTGTGCAATGAAATTTTGAATCGTTCTGGAAGTCTCAGATCGTTCTCCTACACATAGTCGCACAAGGAAACATAACAATATTAATTAGAGATTTTTTCAACCTCCCTTCCCTCTCCCTCCTCGATCATATTCAAAGAACCTACAACTGCCTCAATTCTCAGATCATTGAGCAAAACCTTTTTTTATGGTTATCTTTATGAAATTAGGCACATGTGCGGAAGTGCGGAGGAAGTCCATTGTGCGGAGGAAGATTTCAAGATTTAATTGTACAGATCTTTGCACTCTATAGTAAAGGATTTTGTAGATTTTTTTTCGGAACACATGCGTGAGGACAGAGGTTTTTTTGAGTGTGAAGACTGAGTGCATAAAATTTCATAGCTATCATACAATGTCGCACAATCACTTCATAGCCAATATACAATAAAAAATTTCATTTATCAAATTTAATATCACATATCGTAGTCATTATTTGTGCAGTATAACATTAGTGTTTATAACATATTTTATTACATAATTATTGTAATACTAACAGGTAACGTACAAACTATTAGAATCATTTAGTACTATAGCATGTGAGAAAGGACAAGTGTGTTATATGCAAAAACTTTGTCGATATGGTAATGTTTATGATGTGAAAACTTGGAAATCGCACTTAGAATTGAATAATTAATTAATGATTAGATTTCATATCAATGTGGATTCAGTAAATCGATATGCACTTACGTTATCCCTAGAATTATTAATATCATCTACTCTAATGCATTGTGTAATGATTATTGGTTTCAAACATATCACAAAAATCGTCCACGGGGTCTTGGATAGATGGTGATCAGGTGCTATGTTAAGGCAATTCTTGATGTGAAGTCACTGATTCAATTCTCTGCCCTGATCGGGGTGATATATTGGACATGATGAAGATGTAGTCCTGCCAAACTTACAAAAAAATAACATATCAATAAAATCATATCTATCATTATTATAAGACACTTCCTTCAATATTTATTTGATGAATTGAAGAATACATAATACTTTTAAAAGAGCGGATTCAGTTAGAGATGTTGTTTGTGTTGGTGTTGGTGATCTGTAGTTTTTATTTTACATGTCAACGATTAGAAATGCTAGTCATAAATGAAGGATATGTGGAGGAAGTACAATTTGCGTATTAGACATTAGGTTGAAGGCCAAGTGATATTTATGTGCATAGACCTCATTTTGTTTCTTTGATGGCAGATTGAATCTATTTCTAAGGCTATTTCTGCACTAAATAGTTTGAGACTCATTTCTATTATATTATGCATGTATGAAAGTGCAACATGAAAATGGATGGTGCTATTCAGTCATAGCTTTCTGGTGATGTTCAAAGAAAAAGGGTTTTTGTAAATATAATGATCTTGAAAGTTTTGTTACGTTGTTGAAGTGCAGAGTTTATAATCAAAGAATTTATTATGTAGGAAAACTTATAATAGTTTAGTAATGCTAGTTCTTAGCTTAAGGCAAAACGAAAAAAACCACGTGAAGTTATAAATTGCTTCCTAATTTACTTATTTGATTTAACAGAGTTCATTTAATAGTTGGATAATGCAACAAAGGTAATAAGGCATCCAAGTCATGAATTGACATCTAAGATCTAAAATCACTTTGTCTTCCACAAAGTAAAAGTTGATTGATAACAAGGAAAGTATGCATTGTGAATGTGTTGAATATGCATTGGTTTAGTGAATAAATATGGAAAATAATTTTATTTATTTGAAAATGAGCTTTAGTTAATCAAAATATAATGTGGTTTACGATATTAATAAAATAGTATCTCGGTATCGAATTGTAAAACGAATCAATCATGAAACATAATCATATCAATTGGGCTATGTCAAGTTGGAATTTAATCAAAACATATATGATTTAAAGTAATAAATTTCACAACAGTATTTTCTTATTAAAGATTAGGCAAATCAATACTAGCCATATTGATGACGATTGTTGGTTAACGATACCATTAAAATCAATAGTATTTAAATTTTGTTTCAGAACTTAGATGTTAATTCGTGAATTAGATGACCTATCACCTATGACACATTATACGTAGACTTGTTTCCTGTCAAAGCAATTTTTCACTGTTCATTTTTTCTAGACTCATTAGTAAGTTATAGGCAACCAACTTGCTTTGTTGTTTTGAAACTATTAAGTGTTTTAAGCTTTTTCTTTATAATTTGTCTATCATTTTTTGAATTTGTTTCTAATTGTGAAAAAATGACCCAAATAAACAATGGTAGGAGCACAGATGAAGAGGTACATGAAAATAGCCAAGGTAACTTAATGCTAAACCAAAATATATTAATTCTTAGTGAATATATTTCAATGCTAGTGGATAAAATACTGGAACTTTGCAAACACTTAGGCGACTCGAAGATGGACTAGATGTCATAAGAACGTTGGCAGAAGAGCTCTTGCAAAATGTGCATAGATAAATTAGTTCTCCATTATGGAAGCATAATCACTAGAAGTGTTAATGTCCATAAATAATGGTTAATTAGTAAAGAAAACGTTACCAAATTTTGTTATTTGTTGAACCAAATTTGAAATTTAGTATATGGTAAAGGCTATGTATTGTAATATTCTTGATAGAGTTAACGAAAAAAAAACATATCGGACTATTATGTATTACAGACATATGTATAGATGTAACGTGTTTTATAAGTTATATTATAATATTGCTTATTCAATTTAGAAATTCGTTTCAGCTCTATATGACAATGATTTATTTTGATATTTGTTTAAATCTTGCATGAAATAATTTTTTTAATAGAAAGAATAATGGATTGGTTAACATTGTAAATAAAGACAATTGTGATTATAAAGTCCATTAATTAATAACAATGTCACTGGACAATGATTAACCAAGTTGCAAATTTCCGCGTAACCAACTTACAATATTGTCTAACTAATTATAGAATTTGCAAATTTGATAAATCAATAAAACCATGTAAGAAATGAGACTGCAAGAAAGCGATCATGACATAGTATAGTACAAAACATAGAGTCGAAACAAAACAGTTCATTGGAATACATTCTTGTACAATCTCATACTAGAATTTGCATTAGTATAAGAAATTACCTTGTTTTCTCTAATGATTACATTTCTAATATTTTTCTCATATTATATTGACTGCAAATGTGAAATCAGATCGAAATCATCAAGTAAAACAAAAGTGTTGTTAAAAAAAATGCAATTCCTGAACCAAAAACTTTAAGGCAATGTTAGGATGCTTGGAAATGCAAGCAACGAGAACTGTGTCGATACTAAATTGCTTGAAAATTAAATAAATTCATTGTATACGTAAAACTATGTTTCGATATTTTATTGTAAATGTGCCATGTGTCTCGAAATTGGACAAGATTGCAATAACATTTGTTTTGTATGCACAGTATTTCTCGTAGGAAATTTATCATAATGCAGGTAATACTCTTTCCAGTTCACTCCCTTCAGAATACAATGTATTTCTGTTTTTTCATTTACATGTATGATGTAGTTTAACCAATGGAAATGAAGGAAGCAAGAGTCATGCTTGCAAGTGGTGCAATAAAGCATAGTTTTATTCATAGTTATATCACTTATAATTGGAGTAATGCATTTCGCACATAAAATCTCAAATGGATTCATATATGCACTAATCATTTTCAAGTATCCTTGGAAGTACTGTAAAATTTATATAGAAAACAAATACTTAGTAACATGAAATCAAATGATTTTTTTTCTTGTTCTGTATCTATGTCTATATAAAAAATATAGTATAATTTGTAGTGCATATTCCACTTGATGAGGAATGTAGGTTTCTTAGATTTTCGGCTTTCTTTCTCGTTTTCAATGGGCATATGAAAATCAAATGTGAAGTTCGGAAAACTCTTTCCTGTTTTCTAACTATATTTTTTAGAAATATCAGTGGAAAAACATTTGTTTCAATTCTCTTTGAATTGAAACACATGTTGAAACAATTTTATCGTGTACTTGAAACTGTTACATATGTAGATTTGTAAAACAACACATGAAAACTATGTAACAGATGAAGAATAAATTTTTCTGAACATTTGGGTATATAGACCTACACATATGTAACCTCATTTTTATTTCAATGAAAATTGGTTTTTCCTAGTGAAAACAAAATGGACAATAACTTCGTAACAATAAAACATTCAATAAATCTAAGCTTTTTGTTGCTCTATCTTGTTCTACATTTTCGCCTTTAATTTCCAATACATATTACATTGTTGTGTGTGTTGCCAACTTGCAATAACAACAATTTTGCCTATTGGAAACGCATCATCATTATGCGACAGATTTGCAATCATCATATTTGGAAAGAATCGGTACTATGCACAAACATGACAAATTTTTTCTACATTACTAAAAAAATTTAGACAAATATTTTTTTCACAATCACCAGTCGTATTTATGCTTTGGAATTATTTCGAAATCTCTATTGGAAACACCAGCATTTGCAATAATTTTTACTCATGTTGTTCGATTAACTGTGTTGGCACAAGCAATCTTATTTTCATTTCCACTTTCATATCTATTAAGTATGCATAGAGTATTACTTTTGTCTTGTTTGCTTTGTCCAAAAAATTTTCAATATGTAACCAAGACAATGCCATCAAAATTCCTCTTAGTCATATTGTTAATGATATCTTCGATCAACAATGGCATTGACTCGACTTATTTTTTCCTAGTCATGAGCATTGAATTGAAATAAATTCAAAAAAAGGAACAAAAAGACAAAAAACAAATAAATAATCAGATACAGAGTTAATTAAATTTTCCTAGAAGCACCTATTTATCTTTATTTCTTCCTCATTTTTTGTGTCTCTTGTTTTGTTTGTTGCAATATTTGTTTCTGTAGTACTACTCATTACTATCTCTACACTCTCATCCATCTCTACTATGACATCATTTGAATTCGATATCTTTTGCCCATTCACAAATAATACATTGAAATCAATGCTTAAAAAGGATAATATAATTGAAACTATGTAAGAATTTTCTAATGAAAACATAATAATATAACGCAAATCCATTACTAATGTACATAAATTGTAAATAGATTTTAGTTTCAACAAATACAAATGTTCTATAGAAATGTTCAAAGCACATTTTTCCTTGTAATTATTGTCTTGGATCCAAATCTCTAAGTATCATATGTCTCCTAGAAATTTAAAAAAATAATGCTTTTAGTTATAGTACATTAAAAATATGGCAAAAAAAAAACACTACGCTGTGTAATGCAAATATAATCAAAGTACAATAAATAGAACAAAATTGTACCTCTTAACAGAGTTATCATTGTCCTTAATAGTATTTATTCTTATTGTGTTCATTTCCATTGCTATGAAAATATGAGCTAGATAAAATATACAGAAATAATAAAAACAAGAGGTTCTAATTTCATAGCACAGAAGTAATTAAGGCTTAAGAACTATACGACAGTAGCATATTTTTTGTAAACGTATTTAGTTATTGCAATTTTGAACTTTGTACATAATTCCTACCGGACTGTATCGTATATTGTATAAGTGTTATAAGTACTCACATATAGAAAAAATAATGCATTGTTTACCTATCAATAATGCTACACGTTTTGCACTTTTTCTCCAAATGAACTTGCAAAGATAATCCCCCATGGCATGCAACTACCAGAACAATATTGTACATCCCACATGAGGATTTTATTTTTAACTAACTTGTCTGAAAATTAATTTAACATGCATTCATAACGTGTATTCAAAAAATATTTCATCATGAACACCTGGTGAATGCTTCTACAGACAACAAAACCAAAATTAGTGGTTACAATTGTCACTTTACCTTACAAATATTGAAATATGTATTAGATAGTCAACAAAGCTCGACATGCAAATAGGAAAAATTGTAGTTAAAAAAAAATCGATAGTGAGTGGTTTTTTACCAATAGGCGAGTGTTATAGTTTCTAGCGAAGCAGGAAGTTGTCAACACATTTTTTTCATGAATAAACTGCTACTAATAATAAAAATTTATCATTAAATAAATCTGATCCAATGTATCATTGTACAATGTGAAGAATATTGTACTTCGAAATTATTATTATTATTTTCATATAAGAAAGTGTCATAAGTGAATAAATATGCACAAATATCTTTGAAATATTAATTTAATGTGTAATATGGGAAAACTAGATAGATCACTAGTCAATGGAATGGCACCCCTCCCCCCTCTGACACACGATTAGACCTCCTCACAAAAAAAGCTCTGGATAATGAATCGTGGTAAAACCAACCGAAGATCATTAGTTCAAAGTAGATATTTGGCAAGGAACAAATGCAGTTATGGTATTCTATATTGTGGAAGCACAATTATTCTTTAAATATTTGTTTAATTCAAGAGGTGTTTGTATGGAAAGTGCATTGCATTGAAGATAGCCCATTGTTGTTGCCAAATCTTATTCTAGATAATTATACTTACATTTGAACAGAAAAGGAAAAAACAATTTTAAGCTCTTCAACAATATGTCTTGGAGACTATGGCTATTTTTCTTTTTTCCCCTAAGCACATTACGCTAAACGGTATTTTAAAGGTCCATCAAATTTTCAGCAAATGTTTTTACAACAAATCAATTATATCATTAGATTTTGTTTACGTGATGTCCTTCAACATGGATTTTCATGAAAGCTTATAGTTCTCGTTGGCTTTGACTATGTTACTGGTTTTTGAATTTGTGAGTGCTCTGACAATGTGTTAATTCTCTGCCCAATTGTGCAAGAATTGATGAGTTTTCAGGTTCTTTGAAAAGGAGAAGGTGAGGGGGGGGGCACTGAAAAAATCTACAATTTAATATTATTATTTTTTCTTCTTCGGATAAGAGATGAAATTATTTTTTTAGAGATTTAGTTGTGTGAGAGAGATGTTGCGATGACATGTGACTTTATAGAGCTATGAATCTTCGCAGTTGATGGGGTATGTGCAGAAGAATGGGGATGAAGACCAAATAATTCTTATGCGAATTGACTTGTTTTTGTTCCTTGCATCGCAAATTGAGCCAATTTCTCAAACTATTTCTCAACCAAATAGTTTGAGACTCATTTCCATTACGTTGTGCTTATATGAAGGTGCAACATGGAGATGGATGATAATTTTTCTTGATTTGTAATTTGCGAGGTAGTATTTATTGTTAACTTTTTTATAATGTTCGAAGAAAAATGATTTTATGGCAACATAATGATGCTAAAAATTTTCTGCATCCTGAAACATTTATTAAGTTATTATCAATACTCTAATATTTCCTCTTTATTTTTTTTGGCAAATATTGATATTTTGTTTCATTTACGAAAGTTTCCAACATAGAACGGAATGAAGGTTGATTATGTTTCATTGTGTGGAGCTTTTTTGTGTGAAGCTTTCCTTTTGTGGATATTTTACTGTGCAGAGGACAGGGTATGTGTGGAAGAATGGGGATGTAGAGGGAAATTTAATTAATTTAACTATGAACAGATTTTGAATTAATATTATTATGTTTCATTGTGTGGAGTTTTGACTATCTAGAGGAAAGGGTATATGCGAGAAAATGAGGGGTGCATAGGGAACTTTATTCGGCATGAACAAAATTAATGTTAAGCTTAGGGGTGCATAGGGAAATTACTTGCGTGAAGATTTCCTTGTGCGGAGTTTTTATTCGGCACAAACGAAATTAAGTTTAAGCTATTTTGCATTTTAAAAATTTGTAGATCTAGCTAATAAGTTCTGTAGTTAATGTGTTTGTAATGTCTTGGTTTTGCTTCTTCGGTTATTGTTTTCTTGCGTATAAATATAAGCCAACCACATTCACAATGTAAGAGCTAGGAGTTTCAATAGCCCTTAGTTGATTTCACGAAATATTTGCCACCCTTGTGCGGAGTTTTTCTTGTGCGGAACTTTCACTATGTTGAAAGCTTTGCATAAGCAACGCTCCACACACTACTTGTTCGAATAAGAAATGCTTTGTACACTGCTTATCCCTCTTGAGAAAACTTGATAATTATGGTAAAGGTATTTAACTTTTATTTTTTAATTATTAAGTGAGAAATTTCATTCACACTGTCAAAAAGATTTAATTGGGAACCCAATTTAATATATACAAAAAAATGCTGATCACCTAACAATGTTGTCTGACTTGGCATTATTTCAAAGCATTAAAATATTAAATCTCAAATCATGATTTTCAGAGCATTAAAATATTAATATTAACGTATATTTTCAAAATTAACACAAATTCATATATGCGAGACTCCCGAGGAAGTTCATTATGCGGAGGAAGGTTTCAATCTTTCCTTATGATTTTCAAAGCATTAAAATATTAATATTAATGTATAAATTGTTACTAATTGACTTAATCAACATAATGGGAAGCTCCATTCAAATTCAAAACCACAACATGTCTAATGTTGATGTTTATTAATAGTCTAATGTTCATATTTGTTTACTAATATTCTAATGTTAATACGAGTCTAGTGTGAAGTGCGGGAGTGGAATCAAAAGTTTTATTATACGAAGCATTCTTGTGATTTTTTTTACCTCTTCATATATCTTTTGTTGATAGCTCTACACTTCGCACATGTATCCTCAATAGTATGTCGTAGAATTATAGGGAAATTCATAGATGTGGAAGCTTTAATTATGTGACAAGATAGTCAATGTTTTCATTGTTCAAAGTGTGGAGGGACAACGAACTTCCTTCTGCAAATATTTCACTATGTGCAATGTGTGTGCAATGCATTACTCAATTATGGAAAAATGTGCCAAAAGTAATATGTGCAGAAAAATTTCTGTTCATTGTTTATGAATTCTCTCCGCGCAATGAAATCTCCCCACATAACGAAATTTTCCCACACAATGAAATCTCTCTGCACAAATCTCCACCTCTAATCAATTGGTTAAAGGTTATGTAGTGCCACACAAAACCAATCAAAATAAAAACTACATAAAATAAATATATCAATTTCATTTCAAAATATTGTAAAAATATTCCATTATGTACAGTAGGTAGATATGGGGAAAATGTAATAAAATTCTTTCCCAAAGTACCACACTCTGCACAAATTTAAAATATGAAGCCAATCAACATTATTCAAGTTTCATCAAGTCCCACTAGCACAACTAGTTGAGGATTGGCCTCGTCAGCAAGGCGACCCAAGATCAAACCTTACGAGGGGTGGTTGTGCCCTATGCTAGTGTTGAGATTCAACAAGATGCTGAGCTTATTGAAAAGAGTTGCCTTCACTAAGTGTGCCCGCAAGCTAATTTTGGCGCAAGTCTATTTTTAGACATGATGATCATATTTCAGAAGTTGCAGGATGCTATTTGTGGATGGTTGATCAAGTTATAAAAATAGATGAAATTATATTTTAGAATATTGGGTGAAGTCTATTTATAGATCGTCAATCTAAAAATATATGCATGTCGATTATTATTAGCTCTTAATAATAATCAGACTCTAAACAGCAACTTATTCTCTTGGAGTACTTCAGTTCAGTGCACAGATGTGGCACATCAGCTGACAGAAGGAATTACGCAATTCCTAAGGGTTTACTGGAGCTAATGCATGGAGGACTCAATTATGACTCAAGTGGCAGAGTTATGACACAGTTGGAAGAAGTAGTTATGGAGTTGTATTCAGCTTAACTCAGTTAGACTCAGTGGAGCTAGTTGTATCTAGTCTAACTGATTGATACACTAGTGAGAGTGGAGTGAATTAATTAGTTAATTAATTCACAAATAATAACTCATTAATCAACTGAAAAATACATCAGTTAACTACAGTGCATGGCAGTTTTAGTGGAGACTAGTGGAGAGATAGGTGAAAGGGCAAGATGACTATTTTTTGTGACTATAGTGATGCATTGATTGAATCACACACGCATTGGAGTTTCCAATGAGGATTGCGCAGTCAAGGATGGTGTAATTCAAATTCATTCAGAGCTATTCTTCATCAAAGATTGCGCAGTGGAGGCAGGCTAGCAAGGGGCAGAGATCGGTGCATGGATTTGCAAGATTGGTCCTGATTAGTGTATGACGATTGTACTGTACTGAGGGCTTGTCATAAGCTTTGTATGCTTGTATGATATTTTCATGTGATCTCCATGTTACATAATATATAGTTGGGGTTTTCAGCTTCAGGCTTTCCCGGTTAAAAACTGTGTTATGTGCGATTAAATATTTTTGTTTATGCTTCACATGTGTGTGAAATTAATTTTTCCGCAAAAGATTAACAAGTGGAATAGATTCAGTACCTTGCATAAAGTTAAATAGTGTGAGATCAGGTGGATCTTGGACATATGTATGCTTAGTGCATATAATTTCTACAGCTAGGGGGAGGATACATGCTTAAAAAATCCAGTCAGCTAAGGGTTGGTGTGGCCTAGGCTGAGTGCGATCCCCATGTGACTTTGACGGCTTAGATGCCCTTAGGTCACAACTCATCAAGTCGTAGGTCAAGCCTAGAGGATCACAGAAAACTTGACAAACAAACAAAAACATTATTCAAGTTTCCTAGTAGACATAACTACTTTCATGTTTCATGTTCTTGGCATATATGTATCTATGACATAATATAGGAGCTTAAAGCATAAGTCTCTAACATTAAGCAATATAATCATAGTAAAAATAACTATATCGAGTTTCAAATTTCAATCATCGTATCTATGATTAAGATAAATAGACATAATACATATGCATACAAGATCGTATGCAAAGCATTAATAACTTTTATTCTCAGCAGGAATCGCTTATATCAGTAATGAAAATGCTTAGTGGCTCACTTCATTGGCTCATTCACTATGTTATTTTGGAACCTTCTCTTCAATTATTTTCTCCCACATTTGGAAAATTAAATGTGTTCATCCCAATGGGAACTGGGATTTGGCTCCCATGAACCGTAATATGGAAAGAGGAGACTGCAAAAGAAAACAAGGAACTGCATTGAGCAACTAGACTAGGTAACATTAATAAAATTAACAAATCCCAATTACTGAATATTGGTAAACAAAAATGACTATGTGAATTTTTAAGGAAACTTACAATATGTGAAAGCATATATGCTAATTGTTTCATTATTTGTTGTCTTTTGCATCCATGGCATGTTGAACCAATGTCTTCAACTTAGCTTTAACGAATTCTTTCATGGACTCATTGTAATCTTCATCCTAACATGTTGATTTAATAACTACTTTTCAATCTCGATGGTCTCTTCTTGTAATTGAGCCACTAATACCGACTTCTCGTCATTAATACTAACAAATCGAACTATCCATTTGCTAATTTTTTCTAGAGTAAAATAAGTTATATCATCAAATTTTTTTGTGATTGACACTTTTATATTTTCCAATTCAAATGTTAGTGTGTCTTTTGTGATCAACTCAAAATTTCACATGATGCATGGGTTGTTTAGATATTGAACAATTTGCATTGCCTCTAGAAACATATCACTTTTTCTATTCTTTATGCTCTCACATTCAGAAATAATATTTTCTAGGGTATTGATTCTTCTTGACCATTTAGCTTTGATTTGTCTCATTCAATTAACATTTTTTAGTTCTTTTTTTATTTTGCAGATCAGATAACAATTCAATAATTTGACTAAAATCAAGTAATTCGTTATTAACGAAATGCTTGTATTTGTTAATATTACTACTCACAAAATCGAGAAAATAGTTGATTTCATGTGCTAACCATAGTAGATCTGAAACTGCCTGCCATGCATATTCAATGATTTCTAACCTTTGGAATATATTAGCGACAATTTTACATTTGACTGCATTAACAAGTTTCAAAAATATAATAGATCCATGATATGTGCCAGCAATGGGAATTGCAGATCGTAGAGTTTGTATTGTGACTGGATTCATCAATAGAGGACTTGGATTTAAAGCATTTTCTAGCTCTTATATTGTTGTTTTCAGTACGAGGTTCTATGCTTCCCATCACTCAATAGACACTGCAAGTGCATTCCTAGTACCTTCATGGAATCTCATAACACTAGTGGCTGCAATTCCAGACATATGAACATTCATTTCTACTTTATCAATAACTTTTTTACTATGCATCTTAGTTTTTCAATTTTCAATGTTTTAATGTCCCTATTATAGTTTGCATCTTGAAAATTGATAGAGCGATCACCAAAAATAGAAATTTATTTGGAAATTTGCTCCATTATTTTCTGATTTTTGCTCAAAGAAGTATTGACCTAATCATGTAGCATGCCACTTTCAATTTCCATGTCGATATCTTCTTGGCTGCTTCTTGTTTCTAGGGGACTTTTGGATTTTTCCAATTTATTCATGTGCATTTTCTCTGGAATAAATGTCCGACAAGGCTCCTTGTCATCCCCACCAACTAGTAGTTGATTGTGAATCAAATTTACAGTTTTAGTATCTTTTAATTTTCTTTCACTCGAAGATGAAGCTAGAGAAATTCTAGATGTTCAACCTCAAGATTGTGCAGGTTTTCTGCCTCTTTTTTTGCACTTTGTTTCAGTGTTGATGCTTTTTTATTCAATCATTTATCAAGTACTCATTATCATTTATTTATTATTCCTTGGAGCACTGTGACTCTTTTATTTTTCATTTGCAAGTCTCGTCAACAAGCTCTCGCATTTGATAGCACCTAGATATGTGATAAATAGGTCTTTTTGACCAACGCCTCATCAGGATTCAACTTCGTTTAAATTTATTTTTTTTAAATGCAAATAATTCACAACCTCTACAAGGTGGATTCCATTCTTCACAGTTACTCGTCCAATTGTAAATGGAAAAGAAATAAACTACTTTTCTTTTTATGCTTAAATTTAACTTGTCAATCATAGTATTGCCTACAAACTTCAGCAACAAAATACTTGACCATAACAATTCTTGGAAGCAATATTCCTTTACCTCGAAACCCATAAACTAAAATAATTTTATTGTTTCCTCTTTCTTCATGTATCCCTTTTCCCCAAAGGAAAAATTGTGCTTCACTATATATTCAATGGGTCCCTTATCCAATTATCATGCAAATAACTTGCTTTACAAAAATATCTTAAATTAGACAAAAATTTGAAGTATCTTCCTGCCTCCAGAATATGGGATATCATAATTGCATCGGTTCTACAATAAAATCGAAGTTATGGTTATATGGAAAGTCATCAAATACATGACTCGAGACAAGGGTTTTTATCAGATAGGCCATATTGAAAAATCTATCGCTTTTGAACAAATTCACTAATTGAATTGAAATAAGATCAACTCAGTCGAATACAAAAAAATTTATATGAATAATGGAGCACATAAAAAATGGATCTTTGGACCTTGGTCATAGTTTCTTAGCCCATTAAACAGGCACACGGCTAACATAAATCTATAAACAGAGTAATATCTAGAGAGGAAAGATCAAAAGGAACCTCAGAAGTTGGCGAAATGAAATCTTGTATGATGTTTGAGCCACTTGCCTGTGAATCTAAAAAAATATTTTCTTTTGAAAAATTTAAACACATATTAGAAATTGGTAGCTTGAATATGTGCCTAAATTCCTTTGAATTCAAATAAATAGGAGTATCTTTGGCTACTAGAATAATTGTTCTCGTCTTTAAATAAAATTTCTCTATGCCCAAATGAATGATTTCTCTGAAATCAAATACTTCTGGAATGCATAAATCATTCACTAATCCGATAGAAAAAATCTTATCGATATTCTTCTCCTTAGCAGACAGATTCACATATCACTGCTATGTTGTCGACCACTAAAAAATCTGATAGATAAGCGCAAACGAGTTAATCGTATCAATTCAAATAGCTTCTTTCCTTCCCCTCGTAGCCATCTTTTCTATGTACTTTTAAAATAGTCAATCAATAACGTTTTCACTATGCTTTAGGTATATATTTATTGATATGCTAAACAACCACAGCCTATTACTATTCTACATTGTGAAATCTCTTTTAAAAGGTACTCTCAATAAATAGAAATTCAGAATAGCAAAGACGAAATTTATGGGAAATAGTAGAAATAATTCGCATAGTCTAAACGAGCTACAATTCTATCCATAAAACAGTAGAAATTCTAACATGAATTTTAGAAAACCCGAAACAGATTTTTGGAAAACCAGGTTATACTTGGCAAGCTTCAAGATTTTCGGTATCGGGGTAATTGTTGATAGTATTGAATTTTTGATTTTTTGTTTCCTCTATTTGTTACTACCCTTCATGTGAAATCTGTTTGACGAAATATTTTGAATAAATAGAAATTTAAAAACAAAAAATCCAACGTTTCCAAGAAATAGTGGAAATAATTTAAAAATAAATCTTGAAAGTTGGAAACAATTTGCTCCGTGTACAGATAAAATTAAATGAGAATTTTTTTTAATAATCACAACTAGCTCGCAAGCTATCAATAATCACATCCACTACTATATCGATGTTAGTTTATAGGTAATAGAATTTACGTTCCAGATTACATGTTGATTCGTCCATTCGCCAAAAGGATACCAAACCATTAATCGCATTATGTCGTGTACGAAAATGAGGAAACCGCACTCTGCACAATGAAAGTGTTTTTTTCTTCTTCTTTCATTCAGTTGTAAAAGACATTGTTTTTTTAATTTCATGCCTTTTCCATTTGCAGCATGGCCCTCCCGCATTGATTACAATTACCAATTTGCATTAGTATCGGTGCGGTAACAGTAAAACTTCAAGAACGAACTTCAAATAGTGTTAAGATTTCTTTGTATAATGAAAACTCTGCATACAATTAATGTTCTCAACTTACTAGGTAAAAGCTTTCATGCATATATTCAAAAATAATTGAATTTGAATTCATAATGATATTATTGATTATTTTTTGCAATTGATAAAATTTATTATTAAATAATCTTGATTTCAGCATAAATTTAAATCAATTTATTTTACGTTTATGTTTTTTAGGTTTATTGTTTTTTAATAAAGAAGTAGCTTCCTACGCACAATGTAAGCTTTAATATGAGCATCAAGAAAGAAAAGCTTCTCACAATGAAACAAGTTTCAATATATACCTTATTAAGAAAATAAATTGTTCACGTTTATAACTAATTACTTACAAAGACTCATCTACAATTGACTATTGCAACTTTTATGATTTTTAGGTTTATAGATGTTTAATAAAATCTTTCACTGTGCAGAATTAGCTTCCTTCACACAATATAAGCTTTAATATGAGCTTGGGAAAATAAAAGCTCCACAAAATAAAACAGGTTTCTACATCGAGCACAATGTATTTAAATACTTATTTGTTTTAAAAAACAAATTATATACGTCTATAACTAAATTACTTACAAAGATTGATTTACAATTGACTATTGCAAAACGAAATATGAAGCTTTTTTCACAATGCTTCAAAAAAACTGAACCCATAGTTTAATGTATTATTATTATTATTAGTATTATTATATGTAGTTGTTCAGAACTTTTACTCCGGGCAAGAATCTTACTCTGCACAACGAAAACTTTCATTATAATCCCTGCACAATGAAAACTTTGTACAATGAAACATTGATGTGTGCAATTATCTCTTTTGTACATGTATTCATAAATAAAGAAAAATGGGACAAAATAATCAATCTTCCTGACTGAGCAACCTTCAGTAGTAATTAACATAGCTACATCAACTGTAATTGTGTTCAGATTCAAATGCTAGTCACAAAAAATGAAATAGATATCTAACAACCAAAACTTTTTCCAAACGTTCATTTCCATTTTAAACATAAATGGAACAAAGTAATGATTCTTCGTGCTTCACAAGCCTTGAACAGTAACACAAATAGTTACAACAACAAAAATTGTATTCAGATTCAAATCCTAATCACTATAGATATCACTAAAATAAACATCACAAATGTAATAGATATCACTAAAATAAACATCACAAATGTAATAGATATCACTGAACCATAACTCCCACTAAACGTTCATTTTCATTATCATCAATTTCACACCATTACATAGAATATAAAGTTCAAAAGCATAGTCTCATGACTTATGTTCAATCAATGATATTAAGTAACACTAAATAATCTAGAGTAATACAAGTTCACATGTAAAACATTATCTAAGAATTATTGATATAACTGGAAAACAGTTTTAGTATTAGGACAAAGTAAACAAAAATTCATTTTAATTATCATTCATTACCGAACATTAGCTAATATATAAAAGCTCAAAGAAAATATTGGAAAACACATGTTCAATTAGTGTTTTTTGCACAACGTTCCAAAACTCGGGTATATACAACATCCCATGTGAAAAGTTATCTCAGAATTGTTTACATAATTAGTAAACATACTGAGAAATAGAAAGATAGTAATCATAATTAAAACAAGATATGATTACAGAGCCATGTTCCAGAAAATAACTTATATTGCATAAAGCATTTATGAAAATGTTAATACTTAAGTCGCAAAACTAAATGCATTCATCCAAATGGAGACTGCAATTGGGATCTCGTCGACCATAATCTCTAAAAGTCATTTGCAACAAATAACAAGGAACTACATTCAAGAATTAAAGTATTCCATCATAACGCCCCCCAAAAATTTCAATAGTGAAATGCTTTGAAAGGAAAAACAAATGTTCCAATATTAAAACACTTACAATATAAAAAAAACACAACCCAATATTGTTTAGCTCTTAACTATCTCTCGAAATCATGCTTTTTGCAATGAATTCCTTCACTTTAGCTTCAATGGTTTCTTTCATCAGAGTGACAATAATGTGTGTTTAACACATTCATTGAATATATCTTCATCAATGTCTTTAGTTTCTTCTTGAAAATGCAAATCTAAGGCAGAGTACCCTTCATTAATATTGACAAAAGAAATTATTCATTTGCTAATTTCCTCTGTAGTAAAATCAATTATATAATCACCTATATTGCTTGTGATTGTTTCATCTCCTCCAAATCAGCCACATCTTGTTTTTCACAATTAATCTAGACTCATATGTAATGCACAGTGTAACAGCCCCTAGTTGATTTTCCATGTAAATAAAATAAGACCAAGGTCATGGGACATGTATTCCAATTTGAATGTTGGGGAAACACTATAGTGGGAATCATTGTGGTTTAAAAATTGCCATGGAAACTAGCAAAGGCATTGGAAAAGGTAAAGAGGAAAGAATTGGCATGTAATTAAGGAAATAAAGGAAAATAGGCAAAAAGGAAGGTCAAGAGACACAAATTTGCATGCAAGTGAAATTAGAGGGAAAATGAAGGAAAATGAAGAAAAAGGAGACATCAATGATAAAAAGACACTTTAGAATTAGTTGGCATAATTTTTCTCATCTTTTGATTAGGATCAACAAAGGAGAAGGAACAAGCACTTAGACAAGCAATCCAGGAGAGCAAGGGTGTGCAAGAGAAAGATTGGACAACGGAAAGGATTGCAGGTAATAGTGTGCATGTGATATTTATCATGTTGGTTTTTGGATGCATGGTATTTGCATGTGATTCCTTGGTTATGTGTTGTCATTGGCATGGATATTTTCCTAAATTGACAATGGTTTCTACCTTGCCTTGCCATTTCCTGGATAGCCATGGTGTTGTGGGTTTCCCACTTTTTTTTTCTGATTGGTGCCTAGGTTCCCTATGGTTCTGGGTTGGAACAAACACTTTGGAAGCCCTGGAATAATTTGGGTTGAGCTACTAGTTCCTAGAGCCTTAAGCTGGGAAAAACACTCTAGAGCCTTTGGTGGGTTGAGTTACTAGCTCCTGGAGTCGTTGCTAGAACAAACGCTCTGGAGCCTTGGAAGGTTATGGGTTGAGTTACTAGTTCGTGGAGCCATGGACAACTTGGGTAGAGACCGATCTAGTTCATGTTAAATATTTCCAGACTGTAGAGGTGGAATCATTTTGGTTGATGGTTGAGGTGGTTTGGCCTCTGAAAACCCTGGTTGGTTTTGTTTTGGTTTAACCCATGGGATCCCACTTTCATGATTGGAATATGATGTGAGGGTGATTGAATGAAAGAGATATTTGGTTCAGCCCAACCTATGGTCGAGTGGTATGTGGAAGTCCTTAAATTGGTTATAATTTTCATATGTTATATGAGACATTTTCCTATTGTGATATACGAGCATTTGTGGTGATTATGTTGGTGATGTTATGGATGATTTTCCATGGTTTCCATTTTGTTTATAAGTTGGTGATATGTTGGTTATATGATGTATTATATCTATGGATTTTGTTATGTTTTGATAAGTTATTTAATGGTTGATGAATGCATGGACTAAGAAGTTCTATTGTAGCTAGCTAGAGAGGTTTTAGAGCCTTCTTGGGGATTCTCAAATGAAGACTATCAATTTATGATCATATATGCATTCAGGACCTATAGCTTACATGTTTTCTAAATGTTTGACGAATTGTCTATTGTGGATTAGGAATATTTGGGTCAAGTTCTTGCTTAAGTTTTGATTGATTAGAATTTTCAGAACATTTAATTTCATTCTAGAATTTTACAGTCAATTCTGGGTAGTGGTCTAGAGGCTAGCCTGAAAAAGTGGCATAGATCTCGGAACAACATGCTCAAAACTAGATTTTTTGGGTCATAATCGCATGGAAGCAGGCTTATGAGTGTGGTTATAGCCTCATAACTACATGCATGTACTCTTATGGGTGTGTTGGGGCTTTTAGGTCAGTGAAAAAATGTTCTGGCTTAGGGATTTACCACCTGGGATGGTTTGCAGCCTCTTGAGTGGTCTATGGTCTCTAAGGGATGTCAGTTTTCATCGGTTTGTCAGCCCCACTTCTGTAACTAGAACTTGGAGGTCAGGTTAAATCATAGTGATACTCATCTCATGTTTATCCTGGAGGACATGTAAAAGCAAGTAAATGTGGGAGGGGTGGTTACAGAGTGGCATCAGAGCAAGGTCGCAGCACTAGACCTCAAGGTAAAAGCAAATCGTCATACAATTTTGTATGCTTGGCATGTAGGTATGATGGTTGATGGTTGTTTTATGCATTTCAGTTGTATGCGTGATTGTCATTCTATTGTAATTGTGGTTGTATGCATGATAGGTACTAGTTTATTAGTGCAGTCATATGCACATGCATTAGTTAACCATGTGTGTTATTTAAATTGTTGTTATATGCATTTCGGTCATATGCATGATGATTATTGTCATTGTGGTTAAGTTTTTTATATTGTTATGTATCATGATAATCTGGAATGGCATGTGCAGATGGTTATGGTTATGATATTCATGTATGATTCGATGTACTTGTGATGTTGTGTCATACTAATCTGGACTAAACTGTGTAGATGTTATTGTTATGCATGCATGTCAGTTGTTTATGAATTTATCGTGTAAGCTTGTTAGATATTTATTGTTATGGATGTCATGACCTTATTTATGCATGAGTTGATGTGCTTGTGAAGTTATATCATGATAATATGGATTGATTGTGCAGACGAGATAGCCTCCCCTAAAATACACTAAGGTATGATTTTGATTATGTCTCTATTTGGGTTTATCTAACATGGTATGTTGTAGGAAAGACTTGCCAAAACTTAGGAAAAGAAAGCAGAAGTTAATGCAGCCATCCTTCAGAGCCTATAAGATTGCATAAGCGGGGAAAACACTAATGGGTTTATGGTAGTAGGTCTCGATCAGGATATAGGTTGGACATAGATGATACAGTCAGAGGTGGCAGATCTTCACATACACCTGACAGTCGGGCTAGCACTCATGGATTTTAGTTATGATTCTGAGATACATCATCATCATTACTGCCAAACATCCTTATACAAGGAGTGACAAGTAGTATTTTCCAGAGGATTTCTATGAGCTGAAGATGGGTTCCGTGACATATGATGAGTACACAAGTAGATTCCTAGAGATGTTAAGAATGTTCCTTATCTCAAGGATGAGAAAGAAATGATCTAAAGGTTCATCAATGGACTACCATTATCATTTAAAGATCAGATCAAGTTTGATGAGCCTCAATAATTGGAGGAATCCATCATAAATTTAAATCATTTTTATGAGCATTCAAAGCGCAAGCCTAGTTCAAGCATGAGGAAAATATGGCATTTTATAATAATTTCAATGCAGCTGAGAGAGGACATGGGTATCATCCTATGGAGTAGCGGAGTAAAAAGTAGTGGAAGAGAACCATTGCAGTTTAGAACCTGTGGTGGAGATCATCACAGGAAGGATTTCCCTTTATATCATAGTGCACAGTGGATGTGTGATAGGCCTCAGATCTCCAATGCACAAGAGGCACAGGCAATTGGGGATGTAGTTCAAATCATTCCCCATATCTATGTAGTATTGGATAGTAGGTAGGCAAGCAGGTCATCGGGTATCCATCATTGAGGTGGAAATGGAACCAGAGGGAGAGTTCCAGGCATAGCCTCAATGCATCCTGCGATGAAAGGAGATCATGCTCTAGAATCGAGTAATAGAGCAAGTTAAAGTGTGTGGAAGCTCTTTGGGGTCAAGAAAGCTACATGGTATATGGTTGATCAAGTGCAAGCATAATAACAGGTTTTGAGTTATGACTGGATTCATCAAGGGAATTGGAGTCCCTTGAGAGATGGTATGTACATGAGTCCAGTAAAGGGCAGTGTGTTGGGTACAACAAGTAAGGTAACTAGTATATTGTTATATTCATTTATGCACTGAAAGATATATGTTTATGGCAGTATGATGCAGGGTATTGCATGGAAAAAGAGTCTACCATGAAATATTGAAGAAGGCTTGGGTCGATATTTCCTTTAGAAGTACTGGGAAGCCATGAGGGTTGGGTCATGGTGTTTGTTGAAAGTTTTGTGCTTTCAGTGTTTTATGATTTTTTTGTGCTTGATTTGCGGTTTTGATTGTTTCTGGAGCATAGTCATGCCACTTTTTTTGTGGTGTCATATTTTTATTGGTTTTTCATTGTTTTCTTCTTATTTGCTTCTTGTTCTTGCCTTTTATGTTTTGAGGGTCATGGTAATTGGTTGGGGAAAGAGGAAAGTTATTGGAGCTCAGGGAGAGCTGAGTGAAACCCAACAGGTAATGTGAGACCCACATGAAGCTCGGTTCATGAATAAGGGAAACTGAACACAAGAATATGATAGTCGATTAGGTTGGTTAGGTCCATTGGGGTAAATGGATGATGACGGGACAAGTCATGAGAAAGGTAATCAGGAAAGGTAAAGTAAATGAATTTTAGGCATCAAATGCCTTAGCTATGTTGGGAATAGTTGTTCTCAATGTTGTGCTTGTTGTGCATGGAAAAAGGGAGTTATATTAATCTTGACCTTGTGATATCTGGTAATTGTGTTGTGATCATGATTATGATAATGTTTATATATATGTATATGTCAAGGATCATTCTTGTGGAAGAATGATTTCTCTATGCAGGTGAATCGCATGAAATGTTCCTATTTTATTAGGAATCAAGTAGGAAAAGTAGCCCTATAATACCTATGAGGTAACTATTGTTAGGAATTTACCGCAGCAGTAAAACAATTTACGGAGAACATAAATAATTTACTGAGAGAAATAAATAAACATAACCATGAAAGAACCCAGCAACAAATCACATAAACATAAACACAATGTTTATCCGGGAAAACCCCAAATCCGGGGAAAAACCCAACCAACGAAATTTCATTAACCATTGGCCAAAACCCTGGCCAATCCGGCCAAGTGAGCCTTCACCGCTCACCTCCAGGCCTGCATTACAATGAAGTCTTTCCAGCCCTTTTATAAGCTCCATCACATGCAATACCATGGGTCAAAAACATGGGTGCACAAAACCATGTGCCCCAAAAACCACCACTGTTTACCCTAGTCCACATTGACTCTACCCCGAGTCATGTTTACCTAACAATTCCCCCCTTAAACTTGACTTGGGGCATCTTGACTAAATCCAGCCAAACCTGCTAAGTGAGACAACCCTGCTCACTCTAGCTCTTCCCCCCTCAAATTTTTTTTTGTTTTTATCCGGGGTAATTGTTAATTTGACATCCCCCTATCACCTAGGTCTAACCCAGACTTTACCAGTGATTACCCAGGGGTACGCATGCCATACCAGGTCTTACAGCAGTATGCCCATTTACATGTAAAACATTAACTCCATTTTAATAATAATAATTTATTTTTTATTTTTTTTTAATTTATTTTTTTGCTGCTGTCTTTGTGTGACCATTCTCAATATTCATTCATGATGTCCTCTTCAAAGAGGACATCATAGTTATACATCAATGTCCATATAAAAAGAATCCATCTACCGGATTACATGGGTCACCAGCCTCTGTAACCGCCAGTCCTCTAGGAATTCTCTTCAAATACATGGTTCATCAATTTTTAATTAATTCACCTGCAAATATCCTCTCTCATTCAAAACATTTAATTGACACATTCTGTCAAACACTTTGCTCTCCTAATGCAGCTAATGGCGTGCTATTCTAGCACATATTCTCTTATATCTCATGGATCTCTCATGACCCATTTTCCATGCTGCTCATCACTTACATTGATTCATTTCCTTATGAGCCATTCCTTGCTATTGCAAACGGACCAATGGCCGCTTAACTTTCCCACATTTCCTGGCTGTCGTTTTAAAAAACATGATATTTCTGGAAGCCATCACTGCAACATGGGCGCGCTAGCTCGACCGAAGACACGATGTAGATAACTGCTTCTTCAAATGTCACGTGACAGGGCCCGCCATGCAAATTTGTGCACCTATATTCATTGCAGGATCTGAGCGAATTGATGTCTTTCTACAATATCTCAGCGAAGTATTTGTCCTCTTTGCTCTTTCAACTGCACCGAAAGTTTAATTAATCATGCTGCCGCTAATAGGCACAATTTCCATCTGCTTTGCATCGACTAATCGCACCACACAGAGAACAAGCATCTCTCCTCAGTCATCTAACCTTCAAAGGCTCTCTCAGTGGAGGCGTTCAACACCGAACCCACATCCTCAAGACTGTTACCATTATCATCGTCTTCTGTATCAAAGTTCACGGGTTTGAAATCCTTTTTGAACCATGGAACTTCCATGAGCAGGGGAATATTAATCCGTGCCTTAGGTTTGGGATCCAAAAAACTTCGGCAGCAACTTCTTAACATCAGAAAAAACCAAGGCGGACACTTGAATTCTCCCTTGCAAATATTTTTATACATAGACATCAGATTGACATCATGGAACGGCAAATAACCAGCCATGTTCTGGTTTTTACTCACGACATCGCTGAAGTTTCTGTCTTTCAACACCAAGATATATTTCTCATCGACAGCTAGCGCACATTGATCCTTCACCGCCTCCTTCTAATGCTTTGCAAAAGCTTAAATCCGCTCTTCTGGAAAGTGTCTCGAGCATTTTCGACAACTCGAACCGTTAATCCATGCTTGTCAAAAAAAAATTCTGCGCCTCATACGGCCTTCTGCCCACTAATGCACCAATTCATGGGATAACAAGAGTCCAGATCATACTTCTACCATGTCAACGTATTCACATTTGACAACGCCATGATCTTTTAAATCCGTGGGTGGAGTTTGTAAAAAAAAACGCCAAGAATTGTGACAGATCTACAAATAGCAAGTCAGCCTTCTTTTAGTCGCAGGAGGAAAATTTTCTCCACGCAGAATGAGGCCAGCATCCTTACCTCCTCTACTACGACTATCATTCGATGATCTTCTTGATAGCTTCTTCAGCAAGCCTCTATCGCATCCATCAGCTATGCTTGTCACTGCCTTGTTTGAAAATGCTTCATCGATTTCATATGGCTATGACCTGGATCTCATATCGATTTCAAAGCTCCAAGCTCTATGCTCTGCGCCATTCTCTTTCCATCATGCCAATACAAACCCTTGGCAAAAAAAAAGGTCGATCTGAAGCCAAAACCTGAACCTGGCTCCGATACCACTTGTTAGGAATTTACCGCAGCAGTAAAACAATTTACGGAGAACATAAATAATTTACTGAGAGAAATAAATAAACATAACCATGAAAGAACCCAGCAACAAATCACATAAACATAAACACAATGTTTATCCGGGAAAACCCCAAATCCGAGGAAAAACCCAACCAATGAAATTTTATTAACCATTGGCCAAAACCCTGGCCAATCCGGCCAAGTGAGCCTTCACCGCTCACCTCCAGGCCTACATTACAATGAAGTATTTCCAGCCCTTTTATAGGCTCCATCACATGCAATACCATGGGTCAAAACCATGGGTGCACAAAACCATGTGCCCCAAAACCACTACTGTTTACCCTACTCAACATTGACTCTACCCCGAGTCATGTTTACCTAACAAGTATCATGTGGATGTGATTTTATATTATGTGCTTACAAATATGCCTATGTTTATGCTATAGCAGGTAATGTTGAAGGATACATCAACGGAATGAAAGCAGTGTGATCTGCGGCATGTTGGGACAAGCATGGAAAAGTGGAAAGAGACACAAACAAGGACTTGGGTTATGAATCTCACATGTGATGAGTGTGAGAAAGACACTAAAAAAGGAAAGGTTGTGTTGTAGGAACATATGGTCTCTCGTGTGCAATACTATTTTTGCGTATATGTGGTACATGTTGTGTTGTGTACATGTGGTAACGTGTTATGTGTATTATGTAAATCGTTGTGCGATGGCACTTATGTATTCATTATGTTGTACACTATGTGTAGGTGTGTACTTTGTGTTGTGCCATGGTTTGGTGGTGTGTGTTGTGTTGTACACTAGGTGTAGATTTATGCATTGTGTTGTAAACTAGGTGTAGGTGTATGTGTGGTGTTGTGCCATTTCGGGTAACAGGTATATGCATTATTGGTTGTACACGTGTAGATATGGAAGGATCGTTGTACCTCGGTGTAGGTGTATGTGTGGTGTTGTGTGTTGAGTTTTCTTGAGCGTTGGGGTAGCATCGGATGTGATCTAGCTCCCCAACATTTAATGGGGACTAGGTACAACCAGGATCCCCGTCTCCAAGACCCGAGAAAGGGATTTGGAAAAATTCCATCCATAACATTAACGAGAGATGGAGGATTAGTCGAGGATGGGTGACGATTTAGCGACCTCTAATTCGACGGATACCTTGTCAGATTATCCTCTTCCAAGGTATAGTAACACAAGTTTGCAACTCTTCCTTTAAAAAATATTTTGAAACCCCGTGCTAACAACTATGTATTTAGTTACTTTTAATAATTATGCTTATTAATTAATTTTTATTTTTAAAAATTAATTAATTAATATTTATTATGAGTATCTATAGTTTTTTAATAAATTAATAAATTATAACTATAATTATAATTATAATTAATCTTTCAAATTTATTACAACATCTCATTAATTAAAAAATGTATATATTAATAATAATTATAGATAATAAAACTTAATTTTATTAACATTTATTTACTCTTCTAAATAAATATTTGTTAATAATAATTAAGTAAACTATTATTTTTATTATTTTTATTAATTTTGTAAATTATTCTAATTAATAATTAATAATTATTATTATATTATATATTCTCACTAAATTATTGATTAAGAATTTACCCTTATTTTATTTAATTAAATATTATAAATTAGTATTAATTATAATCTAAATAAAATTAAATAAAATTAAAAAATTAAACATGTAGGTTTTTAATTAATACCCTTATTACTTTATCTCTTTATAATTTATTTTAATAAAAAATTCAGTAATATTTAGGTTGTTTCATTATCACTAATATAAAACTTTAAATTTATTATATAACGTTAAATTATTTATTTATTAATAAAAATTAAATTTATTATATAACATTTTATTATTAATAATAGAATAATAAATTATTTATTTATTAATAAAAAGTTATTATATATTTATTAGGATAAAATAGTTATTTATTTATTAAAATTTATTAGAATTTATTAGTTATTCATTATAATAAAATTATTAATATTATTAAATTAAATGATATTTGATATCATAGAAAATTTATTAAAAATAAATTAATAAATTTAAATAAATTATAGATTAGGAATTAATCTGTTATTGTTGGTTTTTTTTCTTATTATCACTATAAAAACCTTGACCTTCTCTCCTTTTTTCTTTCTTCATTCAAAAATATTGTCTTGATGATGGATCCCCATTAGGATTCGAAACGTCGACCAATGTTTTTTAAAATTGTGGATAATCCAGAAATTTCTTCAATAAATTCCATCCAGTTTGGGAGATAATTAATTAATTAATATTTTTAATTAAGGACTCTAAGTCTAACTTAAGAAAAATAAAATGTTAAAGGTGATTAATTAAAACATGTGATATAAATGACTCAAGTCACATGGATCAAGCTTTCTTTAAATCTTAGCCATCGATTCAAGATTAGATCATGGTAATTGGTTTCCCAACGAGAAAGTATAAAGGAAAGGCTTGGGGTCAGTTGGAGAATACACACAGAGAAGCTGAAATTCCAGGGCGGGTTTGCTAAGAATTTTTAGAAGTGTTTCAGCTACGGAGAGGGGTAGTATTGGCTAAGGGGATGATCTTATCCATGTGCCAAGAATCAACAAGAGGCAGAGAGGCAGCAACCAAGAGCAGCGCAGAGGAGCAGGGGCAGCAGCAGTAGCTGTGCAGCGCAGAGGGCTTCAGCCGCTACGCAGGCCCAAAAAGGGAAGCGTTGAGCTAGAAAGAGACCTCCAAGGTTACGTAGAGGCCATCCAGGGTAGCGTAGGGACTGTGTCACCCAGTCTGGGGTTACGCGGCCCTCTCCAGGCAAGCGCAGAGGATAATAGGGCTGACGTGGGGGCTTCAGGGGAAGCGTTGGGATTTCTAGAGGTAGAAATTGGCTGAGTCTTGTAAATCTCGTTTGAGGGTGTGGATCAATCAAGTCTTCAATCTCCAAAACAGGTTAGCTGCAATTCTATTTTTTCTCTGTCGGGTTAACTAGTAAGGTGCCCAGATTTGTTGTATTCATAAACTACTTAATAAAATAAACCCTCCAGCAGGCAGAAGACCGGTTTTCCCGCATTGGTTTTTCCAGGGACAATTGTCCAGAAAATCTTGTGTGTCACTTTGTCTTAAATTTGAATCAGTGAAATTATGTTATGTGTTTACTTTGATATTAATCTGATTTTCAGCATTAATAACTTGATTAAATAGGAGAAGTATAACCAAATTTAACAGTAGGAAATTTTCACATGGTATCAGAGCGATTGCAGATCTATCAGGATCACCAGCAGGATACTGAAGAATCCTTGCTATAGAAAGCAGCAGCATCCGTAGAAAGTCGAACCAGAAGGGACAGCACAACAGCAGAGGGTGCAGAGCCATGCAAAGGCCAAGTGACACAGCCACGATGCAGGCCTACATACTTACTATGCAGAGGCAGTGCAAAGACAGCGCTAGGACTATCTGCTCACGTAGAGGGCAGCTAGGGTGACGCAGATCTGAAGTCGTTGCTATTTCAGAGTGCCTGAAGCAGTGCTACAAAATTTTAGAAGTTGTTGGTGGGGTTAAATTTCTAAAGATTCATAATTTATCCTAAGCACTATTTGACAAAGAGTGGGAGGAGAACAGCTTCTCGGAGGGTTTCCAGCCAAATAAATCCACATATTGATCATAAGATCGAAGAGAGATGATGATTTGGTAGACTTCCAAGAGAGGAGGTTAGTTGTCAGAGGGAGCAGAGGGTGCCTATTTTGACAAGGACCCTAGATCCAAATCTCTAGCATAGAGAAGAGGAGTTTTGACAGATTTACTGAGCAGATGGCACCTCACGGACTACGTGATCAGGATAGGTTGGACAGTCTGTCCAAATTTGTAGAATGGAAGGCCAGAATCTTGGTATTCATGGAGGCATACAGTCTAAGGAAACATGAAGAAAAATTCCTGGTCACGCCGACCATTGCAGATCTCCTGAAGAAGCATGAGGAAGTTGTGGCACATGCCAAACTCTTCATAATGGATGGGGTTAAGGATCATACAGTTCCAAAAATAGCTGACAAGAAAATGGCTCAGGAGATGTGGAAAGCCTTAGCTGCCCTATATGAGGGAAATTTTTTCCAGAGGAGAATGCTTCTGGAGAATCAGATGTGGTTATTCATGATGGCCAAGGGAGAGGAAATTGAGCCCTTCCGTTTCATATTATAGGCGACCAGAGATTAGTTGTCTGCCATGGGAGCAAAGGTGGAAGATGATGTGATGGTAAGGACTGCACTCAATGTAGTCACAGAGGACTAGGAAAATTTTTTCCAAAGTGTCTTGGGAAGAGTGAACCTTCCCAACTGGGATAGTATGTGGGAAATCCTTCGTCAATAAGAACTCCGTTGATTCACCTAGAGGCAGTACATCATAGGATCAAGTAAGGTGAAGAAGGAAGAGGAATAAGATGCAGCCTTGCCATCAAAGAGGTAGCAAGGGAAGAATAAGCGTGATCTATCTAATATCAAGTGTTTCCAGTGCGGCGACCTAGGACATTTCGCTAGAAATTGACCACAGAAGAAGAAGGACAAGGAAGCTTCTACTTCCAAGGATGATGTGGCAGACGATGGTTCAGAAGATGACGTAGCCATGAGCACTCATGAACCACAAAATTGGGGCAACATGGATCTGTAAGGCAACTACAGAGTGTTTGCGGGATCCCTGAGCAGCTCATCTCTTGGATCACATTCTTAGTACATGAGCCTTAAGACAATATCGGGATGAGTGGACCAGTTGGTGCAAAGAATCGTGCATGAAGCAAAGGCAGAGCTAAAGGCTAAAGGGAGCAACATAATGCAGATTCAGCAGCAGCGGAGAAGCGCAGGCAACGCATCACAGAAGGGCTGATGTGACTTTAGCAACGCAGTGCAGGCTGGCTTACGCAGAGCAGAGCTGTAGCAGTGTAGTGGCTTTAGGAGGACAACATAGATCAGTAGACTATGGATCTTCAGTGATGAGGATGTAGGCCAACTGAATTTTCTTTCAAAGATTGGGCATGAGTTTCAGTCGCTTCTCTCAGCAACTGAATTTGTAGTGTAGTAGTTGGCAGCACGATGTAGCAGATTGAGAGGGAGTTGTAGTACATATGTGGCAGTGGAGGTGGTAGCGTCATGGGCAGCAGTATGGGAGAGTAGCAGCAGCGCAGTGATGAAGGGCAGCAAGCCAAGCATCAGTGCAAAGACCCACACCAGAGATCAGTGCAGAGCTTCAAGGTGAAGCAGAGTTTTACTAGAGCACATTCCTCACTAAGAGGGAGTGTTGAGTTTTCTTTTAGTGTTGGGGTAGCCTCGAATGTGCTATAGCTCCCAAAATTTGTGGAGTGACTAGAGTACATGAGATCTCGAAGACCTGGAAAGGGATTTGGGAAATTCCATCCATTTTGGGAGATAATTAATTAATTAATATTTTTAATTAAGGACCCTAAGTCTAACTTAGGAAAATTAAAATATTAAAGGTGATTAATTAAAACATGTGATGGAAATGACTCAAGTCACACAGATCAAGCTTTCTTTTATTCTTAGCCATCGATTCAAGGTTAGATCATGGTCATTGGTTTCCTAATGAGAAATTATAAAGGAAAGGCTTCAAGCCAGTTGGAGAATACACACACGGAGGCAGAGCATTGAGACTAAGCTGAAATTCTAGGGTGACTTTGCTAATAATTTTCAGAAGTGTTTCAACTGCGGAGAGGGGTACTATTGGCTAAGGGATTGATCTGATCCTAGTTCCAAGAATCACCAAGAGGAAGAGAGGCAACAACCAGGAGCAGTGCAGAGGAATAGGGGCAGCGACACAATATAGAGGGCTTCAGCCGCTACGCAGGTGCTATGCAGGCCCAGAAAGGGCAGTGCTAAGCCAGAAGAAGACCTCCAGAGTTACGCAGAGGCCATCCAAGGTAGCATAGGGACTGCGTCACCCAATTCGGGGTTACACAGCCCTCTCCAGGACAACATGGAGGCACGTAGAAGGTATCAAGGTTGACGCATGTGCTTCAGGGGAAGCTCTGAGGTTTTTAGAGACAGAAATTGGTTGAGTCTTGTAAATCACATTTGAGGGTGTGGATCAGTCAAGTCTTCAGTCCCCAGAACAACAGGTTAGTTGTGGATCTAGTTTTTCTTTATCGGGTTAACCAGTAAGGTGCCTAGATTTTTTGTATTCAGAAACTACTTAATAATATAAACCCTCCAGCAACCATTAGGCCGGTTTTCCCACATTGGGTTTTTCAGGGGACAATTGTCCAAAAAATCTTGTGTGACACTTTATCTATGTGCATGTATCTTTGCTTAGATCTAAATTGATGAAAGTATGTTATGTGTTTACTTCGATATTAATCTGATTTTTGGCATTAATAACATGATTAAGTAGGAGAAGTATAACCAGATTTAACGGTAGGGTTTCTGCATAAAGTAATATTTAGAAATTTTCACATTGTACACTCGGTGTAGGTGTATTTCTTGTGCTATACAATGTGTATGTGTATGTGCTGTGAAGGGGACTGGTTCTCATGTTCCCTTTGGATGTGGGTTGTGTAACAGCCCTGGTTAAAAGTGCATGTAAAAAATATAATACCATGGTCATGGGATACGTATTCCAAGATGAATGGTGGGAAAAATATCCTAGTGGTGTCACTTTGGTTTATTGTGGCTAAAGGAAAATAGAAAAGGCAATGGCAAAGGCTTTGGAAAGGAAAAAAAGGCATTATTGGCATTTTATTTATGAAAATAAACAAAAATATGAGAAAAGGAAGGTGAAAGGTCACAGGTTGCATGTGAGGAGGAAAATGAAGGAAAATAATGGGAAATGAAGAAAATAGAGGCCTCATAAATAAAAAGGCTTATGAGGATCAGTTGGAAATATTTTGCTAAGACTTTTCTCAGTTTAGTTTTGGAGCTCTCATTCTATTCTCTCTCTCTCATACTCTTAGACACTTATATTTTCTTGGGGCACTCTTGGAGAGTGTGGCATACTTGGAATTTTGGAGCAAGAAGGAAAAGGAAGAATAGGAAAGCGCAAGAGGACATTGGGATTAGCATCTTTTGAGGCATATGCATGTGGTTATTGATTTATGACTTATCATTGGCATGGAGGATTGCCTAGATTGACAGTGGTTTTTCTTAGCCTTGAAATTTCCTAGATAATTATGATGTTGTGGGTTTTACTTTTGTTTTCTAGTTTTTTTTCTTGTGCCTTTGATTGTAGGTTGAGTTATTAGTTCCTGTAAGCCTTGGTTGGAAAAATGCTCTAGAATCCCTGTAACAACTTGGGTTGAGTGTTGAAGAGGTTAATCCCCTCTGCGGACAGAGGCGATCCCTACTAGCGTAGATCGGGTCTAGCAACAATCAAACACGCTACAGTGCAGGTTCCTAATTGCAAATAAACCGACTTGGGAGGAAGGCTTACCTGGAATCTGACGTTGTCGTTTGTAGAAGAGGTGGTGCTCCTGTTCCTTTGCCCTGGCAGATCACAATCCTCACGATATCCGTGATCGGACACCTGCACATGCAAGAAACAACACAAATGCAAGCACAAAATCCAGTATATACAACTATATGTCAGTCGAAGAGGACATAACTCATGAACATAATCAAGAACAAGAGTGGAACCATAACCAATAGTCGCTTATCATTAATGAGTCAAAAGAAGAATACAACCATAGCTTCGACGCAACATTCTCCTTTGGCGGGTCATCAGCAAAACATGTCTCGATAAAGCCTGTCAAGGATGGGACAAGCCTCTCTCTCCGGATACTTGACAACAGTCTCCTTGCTTGGATTTGGCCTTAAGGGAATCAAGAAGGCTCTTGCAGCATAAGGATGTGAAAGCTCTTGGGAACTAGCTTGCAAAGGAGATGGGCAAGCTTTTATAGATGGAGGAAGGGGAGTTGGGATCCCTATAATGATGGTATTGGCCCTATCATCAAGGAAACTTCCATGAGAGGTGAAAAACCACTTCCTCTCTATGGAAATGCGTAGCCAAACCTCCCAACTCAAGATAGATATCAGTCCAAGAATTTGTTAGGACGAAACTTCCGCCATTTATTTTTAAAAAACACCTCTTAATATGGTTGGCGCGGGTGCGGCTCTATGACAGAGCACCAATTGGCGCGCCCTCTTTGGAGGATTTGCCCCCTTGGCGCGAGGGCTGAACTATGGAACCGCGCCAATGGAAAAAGAGCTATTTTTAGGGTTTTTGACAGGGAGATGTCTTTAGGGCAATGAAATCTCATCTTCAGAGGGATGCAATGAAAGTATTTTCAAGTCTTGTCTCTGCTCACAGGTCACGGAATGAGCCCTCCAATGTGCGGGATGGGGAATCGCAGGGACGGTGACAAATTACTGTGTAACAGATGCCCCCTAAAGCATGAGGCCCGAGAGAGAGAGAGGGGTGAAATGCCCGAGAGAGAGAGAGGGGTGAAATGCTTTACGAGAACATGCCGACTGAAAAACACTGCCATCGGAAAACCTGCGGAGAGAAGTACAACTGATGTCTCAGATACATGAAATATATGCGTGGTATGGGTGCAGCCATCCATAACAGAGTATACAATAATCAAGATCCAAGGCATGGGCGCAGCCATCCAGAGAGGATCGATAAATAGACTCAGGTATGGTCGCAGCCATCCAGCAAGTGAGTCATGTAATAATAGTCCATAAAATCGCAGCCCGGATTCCAACAAACAAAATCCAGGGTCTTGCGCTCCATCTCGACCCCAACAAAGTACAAGTTCAAGCATGTGAATATGTGAGCTGAAGTCGAACATGCAAGAACATCTTCTGATTACCAGCCAATGATGAAATTTGTTAACAGACGCAAGAGGAACCACCAATAATGACGATGGCCCTCAAGGTACTACAAGTACAATCTATGGCATGTGAATCAATGAGCTGGCGTCGAACACCCGTAGAATCACTCGATCAGAGGCCAATGATGAAAACCTCACGTCGAATGCGACGAACCTGCCATTGAGGCATGCAGGCTCCAAGGTACCACAAAGGAGTCTCTAGATCAGCTTCCTGGATAATGAGTTGAAGTCGATAGGAAGTGACCTTGATCGAAGGTGGGCCATAATGTTTCCCACGTCATCGACACGAGACAGAGGAACATAATGTTTTTTGTGGATCAGGATCGTATGAGAATCAGAGGAAGGTTGATACTTTGCAGAGGTCAACTTCTCTTGAACATATAACGGCACAACAATGGATTTGGCAGTATTTGACATCAACGGATTAGAGGTCATGGTGACGAAGCAAAGAGCAGATGAGAGGTAAAAAGGGATTATCCAAACCCATGGAGGCAAGTGAAGAATGAGATGAGATGTCCCCAACCCGACACAAACGCAGACAAATGCCATGTTCAAGAGCGACATACTGCCGACACGACAATGATGTTGGTTCCATTTTTTCCCCACCATTTCTAGTGAGTACCCCAATTATTTTTTATAACAAGCTTGAATGGGATAGCATATGCTTGTAATATAAATCCGCCCTTCGGGAGAATCCATCCTAGTACGTTTAACGAGCCCTAGGAAGGAGAAACTCGGAGAACATCATTTCGACTGAATCCAATGTCATCAGGGTTTAACGAGTCTGACAAAGGAAGAACTCGGCGTCTTTTCATGTTTAGAGAGTTTGAAAAGACAGCGGAAAAGTAAACTCCACAGGTCCCTTTTCATGAATAGTTCCTCAGATCCGAAAAGGTAGAAAACAATATCCGAGAAAACCTCCTAGTCACGATAGGCTAGGGTATTCCTTTTTCGTAATCAATCCATCCCAGCCCAAAAAAGGGGTAAACATATACTGGGTAGATGTCGATTCGTGTCCACTTTAGCGAGATCGAAACGACAAGGGCGAAACGACAAGGGCCTCGGAAATCTTTTCATGTTTAGAGATTCAGAAAAGAGCTGAAAGATGACTCCAAAGTGACTTTTTCGTGTATTTACCGAGTCCAAAAAAGTATAAAATACAACTCGTTTCACCATTTAAGTCGCGTAACAAACCTGTTGCTGCACAAAAAGCAAGTGTAAAACCCATTTTCGACAAAATATATTAAAATGTTCATAAAAATAACTTTCAAAACCTATTTTGGGTTTAAAAAGTTATAAATACGTCAAATGGTAAAAATAAAATTACTTTTCACTATTTACCTCACCGAAGAGCAGCAGTGGTCCATTTTGTGTGCGAACTTCTGACGGCGATTGTGACCGATCTGGGCTTCCATTCAGATTCCCGTCAGTTCTAGGTAAGAGGCGCTTCTTTGTACTCCATTTCAATCCATTTTTCATGAATTTTTACTGTATATTTAGACTTCTGTGAGGAATTTTTGAATTTTTAGGGCTCCGACCATTGGCGCGGGTATCCAGCACAGACCCGCGCTAATGGAATTTTATTTCCAAAGGGCCCGCGGTCGCAGTCAATTTTACGACTCGGAATTGCTTTAATAAATGAATTGCATGGATTTTAAGGATAGCGAGGGGTCTAATTGAGGAACATGACCATGTGAATGCATGCAATCGATAAAAATGGTCATTGAGTGGAAAGAGAGGGAGCATGGGGAAGAGGATGAACAGGCCATGGAGAATGAAACTTGCATGAATGCCCTCAGGAACTGTGGGCTTAAAAAGTTATTCCTAACACCTTGCTTACGAGCTCAGCCTGAGCTCCTACAGTACCTGATCAGCATATGGGATGAATATGAACAAGTGTTCAAGTTGCGGGACCAGGTGTTAGAACTGGAGGTCTCTGACATATACTTCATAACCGGATTATCGTGCAGAGGTCTGGTGCCCATATTGACAAGGAGCAGACCATATGGTGAGAAGATGGAGCAAGTGATGGCGCGAGTGTGCCGAGGGGCACGACTGGGATCAGGAAGTGGAAAGGTGGACATCCATACTATTCTTGACCTAGCACTCAGAGTAGTGCTTCATACCATCACGCAGGCCGCGGGATCGCAAGCACTGCACGAGGCAAAAAAGGCCCAACTCTTACTGGCCTCAGAGTGCATGAGTCCCCTATTGTTCGACTGGGCCACAACAGTGACAATAAATATCAAGAGACAACTCACGAAGTGTAAGCAGGCCAAACTGAAACCATTTGGCTACGGTTCTATCCTGGTATCATTCATTCTGGAACGAATACCAATCTTCCAAGGCCAAGGGGCCATAGTAGCTGAACCGATTCCACGAGAGCCAAGAATTGCTCACTGGGCGGCATTGATGCCCAGAGCTGGAGGAGGCCAACAGATGTCCTGGAGGCCGAATTTTTTTGGGTGGTTGTGGCATCAGTTGATTGTAGTGGAAGACTGGCCCTATGCAGGAACCGATTTCACTGGAGACCCAGATCTCCCACTGCCGGAGGGAGATGATTGGGATGAAGAGTTGGGTATGATCCTCTTCTCTGTTTGATTTTATGTTTTATGATTTTTTTGTTAATACATGTTCTTCCTGACACATCCATATGTATGCAGATGTGGGCCCAGAGAGACCAGCCGGTATATCTCCTATTGCGCGGAGGACTCTTCCCACACCTGATCCTCAGGCAGAGGGTGCAGAAGGGGGGGAGTTGATCCAGAATCTCGAGGGTATTGCCCGAGGGATCCCAAACTACACTCGGCTGGCAGATGTACCGATGGCGTACCAGAGACACACGGTGGGAGTGCCCATTCGCCTCCACCGAATTCTGAGACGCTTAGTGCGTGCAGTTACTTGTTATCATGAGCACCATGCGGATTAGACTCCTAGGGTTTTTATCATGCATATTTTTTGAGAGACATGTCGTCTCCAGATGTATTAAGATGAACATGTATATTTTTATTTAATGTGATGCACACTATGCAAACATTCGATATCTATATATATACATATCTATTTCTGGATGGATTTTCCTTTTACATGTGATGATGATTTACAAATTGCGCAAATGTCTATCTAAAACCAAATTAGCTACTGCATTAGTTAACGCATTCATATGCCTGGGTATATGATGATATGTAATATAGTCAAAATTTCTTTCCAGTAAATGAATACGCAGATACAGACGTAAAATGGATGGGTTTCTTACTAAATAGTGTCCGTTCAATTGTGATACTACAAGTTGCGAGTCTAGATACACAAGCAATTCACGGATACCGAGGTTTATAGCCTCGGTTAATAATTCTAACACAGCACTATATTCCACGATGTTATTTGTAGTACGTCCCAGACACACACCTTGTAGGTTGACCAACTCACCAGCAGGATCGTAGATTACCCAGGCCGCCGAAGACAGGTTCCTAGTACTGCGGGAGGCACCATCCGCGAAACCAACAAACTGATTGATGGACATCTGCACAATCAGGAAGACCCGATCAGAAGAAATATTTTTACATCGCAAACCACACCACACATGCACACAAATGAAATAACACACTTATGTACACACACCACACCGAAAATGACTTTAAGTGTAGTATTTTTTGAGGTACAGCCCATTTCTAGGCTACGCCAGCGGAACTCCTTCATAATCTATAAGCTCATAAGCCCCATTCTTCAAAATTTGTTTTACTATGTAGGGCCCGTGCCACATCGGTTGGAACTTACCGGCCCCAATCTTGTCATGTGCTTGATCGTATAGGAGGACGAGGTCCCCTTCGATAAAGGAACGTGGAGAAACTGATTGATCAAAGTGAGCATTGACCCGCTTCTTTTGTGCTTCAATGACTAAAGCAACTAAACGGTGGGTTTCATCTAACCGTTCCAGATACAAAAGACGCTCTTCCTCAGCAGAAGTATCGGGTAGAATTTCCATAGCTAATTTCAAAGAAGGAATCTCGCATTCAACCAGAAGAGTTGCCTCCAGACCATACACCAACTAAAATGGTGTGAATCCAGTTGCACTCTTTGCAAATGTCCAGTATGCCCATAGAGCTGAGAACAGTTGGAGATGCCAATTGGATTTGTGAATACCAACTGTTCGTTGAAGCATAGTGACCAAAACCTTGTTCACTGCTTCAACCTGGCCATTTTCCTGAGGGTAATATGGCGTTGAGCTATCGTGACGTAAGCCCAATCTTGAAGTCAGCTCCGCCATCATATAATCTCAGAAATGAGTACCATGGTCAGTAACGATGGCTTGAGGAACCCCGAAATGTGAAATGATGTGGTTGAATATGAACTGAGCAGCCGTCTTATCGTCGGCAGCAAGTGTAGGCATCGCTTCGGCCCACTTAGTGAAGTAGTCAACAGCGACGATTATATACGCATGCCCCCCGGCCAAATGAGGGTTACACGTCATAAAGTCCATGCCCCACTTCGCAAAAGGGCCGACGGTAATAACAGGATGCAAAGGGACAGGCGGCGCGCGCATCTTGTGCTGAAACACCTGGCACGTGTGACATTTACGGACTGCAACGATACAGTCTTTGAATATGGACGGCCAGAAGTAACCTGCTCACAGAATTTTCTGGGAAGTGGCATATTCGGACATATGTCCACCACAAGCGCCACTGTGGCAGTCATTTAGGACCCTTTCATCCTCTTCCAAGGTTAGGCACCGACAGAGCACTGAATCTACTCCAACGCGGTATAAGGTATCTCCTACGATGCGGTAGGGTTGAGACTGATGCCGAATCCAACGTCGGGCATCTTTATTCAACTCAGACCGAAATGTGGAGGTGTGAAGATACACGATTATGTCGTCGTACCAAGGGTCACGAGTACTGATGAGGAAAAGAGTTTCGTCCGGGATATGATCCTCAGAGAGTGAAGGAGTGGAGTTTGTCGGGAGCGAGCATATAAGATCCGCGAAAACAAGTGATTTGGTTGACTTAGCAGTAGTGAACTCTAAGTCAAACTCCTGCAGGATAATGATCCATTTGGAGTATTTTCCCCCCAATAATTGTTGAGAGAGAATATATGTCATGGGGTTGAAATCTGAAACCACTGTTATCATACGCAACAGGATGTAGTGGCGAAAGCGCTGCACAGCGTGTACTGCGGCTAAGGCCAACTTCTCGATGTGAGCATAACGCGTTTCTGTATCAAGAAGGTTTCATGATAGATAATAAACAACATGTTCATTACCATTATCATCATCCTGCACCAGAACCATAGTTATGGTGCTAAACGCGGCGGCGAGATATAAAGTGAAATTGCGGTGATAATCAGGAGGACGAAGCAAAGGAGCATTAACCAATAACGTCTTCAACTTCTCAAAAGATTGCTGAGCAATTTCGTCCCAATGGAAGGGAAAGTTCTGCTTTAATAGGCATGTGAATCCTTTAGCCACCTCCGCGTAGTTCGGGATAAAGCATCGAAGGAAGTTTGCTTTTCCTTGCAGACTCTGCAACTGATATAATGAGGAAGGTGATGGGAGATTGATGATGGCCTCGACTTTTAAAGGGTCAAGGCGAATTCTATCTTTGGAGACTATGAATCCCAACAGATGGCCAGAATCCATGCAAAAGACACATTTATGAGGATTAAGCCTAATGTTATAGCGCCTACAGCGAAGGAAAATCTAGCGGAGGTGTTCAGGGTGGTCCTCTCGCCTAGCTGAATGAGCTGGCAAGTCGTCCAGATAAGGCTAAACGATATGGCGAATGTCATGGAAAGCGTAAGACATCGCACGCTGAAAAGTGGCTCCAACATTCTTCAAGCCGAACGGAAGCTTTTTATACGAGAAAGTACCCCATGGACAGATGAATGTAGTCTTGTGTTGATCCTCAGGTGCAATATTGATCTGATTATACCCCGAGAAACCGTCCATCAAGGAATAGATCTCACTTCCGGCACATTCATCGATGATCTAGTCTATGAACGGAGTGGGATAGTTATCCTTTGGACAAGTGCGATTGATGTCGCGGTAATCAACACAGACCCTAATAGTACCCTACTTTTTATCGACAGGGACAATGTTGGAAACCCATTCTATGAGGGGGATGGGATAAATAAAGCCCGCGTTCAGAATTTTTTCAACTTCTACCTTAATTGACGCGGCTTTTCGAGGATGCATAGGGCATAAGCGTTGGCGCACGGGCTTCGCACCAGGGTAGGTTGGAATCTCATGCACTACGCTACTGGGATCAATCCCAGGAATTTTTTCATAGGACCAGGTGAACACATCTATGAATTCTTTAAAAAGATCAATATAGACCTGTATCTCATCAAGAGAACAAGTCACTCCCACGTGTATATTCTCAACTATCCCCGGTTTAATGGAGATGTTGATTGGGATGGTTTGAGTGATATTACTCATGTTTCCCTCCGAAAGAACCTCATGCGTCAAAATGGGTGTTTGGAGAGGAGGAGTAGGAACCTGAGATGCATAACGCTCTAGACAATCTGACATTTCCCCCAAGCTAGGCATGAAAGAGGAACGATGATGTCCATCGCCCCAAGGCAGCTCCTCAAGAGACATTGTTTCAAAAATGGCTTCATCGGAAGGAAAAGTCTCCTTGAGAGGATCAGGTGAATTGGCCTGACCAAGCCAGGGGGATTGAGAGTAGACATCTAGAGCCATGCTCAAAGGAGCATGCTGAGGAGGTGGAGGATCAGATGCAGCAACGATTTCACAGTAGCTAATATCTACTGGAGTCAAGGGCATCGATTCTCCAAACTCAAACACCTGCTCAGGTGTAGGAATGAGCCAGGGGTCATCAGACCTGGAAATCATGTTAACTTGAGCGGTGTGCGGTGGTGGTGCGGGAAAAATACCCATGAGGACGGGGTCTTTGAAGAGACCGGGTCCTACACTGTCAGGGGGATTTGGGATCTGATCCACGTATGGAACGTTGTTCTTGGAGGTGGAGGTGAATAAGGACAACTGATCCACCGTGATGATTTTTCCCTCGTGAGGGAATTTAAGGAGTCGAAAAACAGTGGATGGCACGCATAGCATCGCATGAGTCCAGCTGCAGCCGAGAAGTGTGTTGTAGTTGAGCCTGGCGTCAACTACTTCTACTTCTACGTTGATAGTCTTCCCCTGTAAATTAATCGCTAAACTCTCGAGAACACCCAGGGGTTTGGATTCCCGACCATCAAATGCCTCTAGGGAATTGGGACATGACGAAAGGGTCGGAGAGCAAATGGCCTTCCAGCAAGCGGATGACATGACGCAGGTAGAAGCCCCTTCATCCACAATGGCCCTATGGATGTTAAGACCGTTAATCCCGACTTGAATAACAAGATCGATCTGATGTGGAAGTCAGGGGGTGAAATTCTCTAAGTCGAACGTGAGAAGACTCAAATCGGCGGGATCAATGCCACCGATTGCAGAGAATAAAGCCTTCTGTTGCGAAGGACAACTTTGAAGAACTTCTAGTGAAAACATAGCAGAAGGCACCTGTGCCAAATCCTCAACAATACTGTAGTGTTGAGCGGCACGGGCATTCGAATTATAAGAAGATCTTCGTAAAACACCTTTAGAAGGTGGCTTCACAATAGGTTCAGGAGTAGGCTTCTCAATTTGCAACGAACCAGAGACAAGTGGGGGAGGTGGTCCATCCACAACTGCCTTCCCAGGTGCCTGTCGCGATTCGTTGTAATCCTTCGAACGAGTGGCAACAGAGATAGGTGCAGCACCATTCATCATAAAAACTTGGGACCCAAATGGTGCAGATGGTGAAGGTTGTTCAACCATCTGGGTCTGCTGAGACGGGAATGGCTCTTTAAGAACTGTCGGAGTCCCTTTTGAGCCTTTGAGAAGTTGACTAACTTCAGATCGTCGTGGAAAATCCTTGGTATAATGGTTTCTCTCACAAATGAGGCAGGGGTACTTCGATTTACGTTGAGAACCATCCTCAGTACGAGATTTGGATTCTGGCTTTGGGGCGTCGGATTTGGATTTACCTTTGCCCTTCTTTTTCCCCTTGGAGGTTTTCTCCGTAGGATTGGCCTGAACAACGTTAACTTCCGTGGTTTTTCCAGAATCAGTAGGGGCAGGAGGAGAAAAATTATTGGATGAGTTAGACTTATGCTTCCCATTCGAATATTTCTTTGAATTCTGAGACACGGAACCAATGACACCATCCACTGCACGGGTAGGTGGAGCCTTAGAGGTTCCGGACCGTGGAGCATTAGGCAAGATATCATAAAGCGTGTCGGACTGAGAATATACAAGATCTAGATATTGGGCACATGCAATGGCTTGTTCCTCCGTCACACACGCTCCCATCGCAATATCTTGGGCGATTTTGTTCACGAAGGAGGTGGTGCACCAGTGAGTTAGTATCTGATCAGGTATATGAAACTTGATCAGTCTACGACGGCGCCTCCACTCATGAATGTGATCAGAAATGTGAGTGGCTTTATCCTACTTCAAATAAGTCAGGAGGTGCGTCCCGGCTTCATAACGAACCGGTAACTGAAAGTGCATCAGAAAAGCCATGGCTAAGGAATTGAAATCTTGGAAGATGCCACGGGATAACTCGGTGTACCACTTAGCAGCAGCTCCAGTCAAAGTGCATTGGAAGAGGCGCAGACAAATAGAATCATCGACCCAAGAGTTAGACGAACACCAAAGATGATACGTCACCACATGTGCTTGGGGGTCCTCCCCAGCTTTACCCTCAAACTTGGGGCAATCACTTGGTATCTTGGTGGGAACCGGAGGCCAATAAGGATTATGCAAAATCGGATCATGGGTCAATTTTGAAACATCCGGCAACTCCAAGGTGGCCAGGAATGGCAATGGCGGATTGACCGGCATGCCAGGCTCGGGATGAGGGCCGGTACCTGTACTCCACGCTGGTTGGGAATATCCTTGCCCCCAGGGGTTCTGTCCCATAGGATTCTGACTATAGGGGGTGTAGGTCGTATAACCAGACTGATTGGCTGCTGGTAACCAATGTGTGGGGCTTGATAACCAGAGTACAGACCCTGATTATATGTCGGCCCAGTGTAAGCAGCATTTGGATTTGGCTGCTGAGTATAGGTATAACCGGGTGGATGAGGATAATACTGGGAACCTCGGGGCTGGTTATAATTCGGTTGAAATTGACCATGAGGATAATAACTGCCCTGAGGATGAGTCGGCTGTTGATAAGTGGAACCCTGCGGATCCTGATAACTAGGGCGCAGCTGTTGATTTGGCTGCGGCATTGAATAAATCGGCTACTAGGCAGGGTTAATGGAATGAGCGGGCTGCCCTGAGTGAACAGGTTGACCCGGCTGAACGGGCTGCCCTGAGTGAACAGGGTGACCCGGATAGACAGGCTGGGTCGGTTGCGCAGGTTGACCTGGATATGAAGGAGCCCCAGGTGGTGCCGGATGGGCCGGTTGGCCTGGAGGCGGAACACCAGGTTGTACCGGATGGGCCGGTTGGCCTGGTGGAGGAATAGAGCCAAGTGGTTGCTATAACCAGTTTGACCTGAAGCAGGACCATAGGATGGTCCCCGCTGATATGCAACGTTGGAAACAACAGGATACTGCGGTTGCATAGGTTGGGAAGGTTGGATTTGCCCCCCAGGACCATAGACCGGTCCCGGTTGGTACCCCAGCTGAGGCTGCACAGGTTGACTGGAAGGGTTGTAATACTGTCCTTGCGGACCGTACGATGGCCCTTACTGGCCCACAGGATAGCCTTGCACCGGCTGCCCTTGTGGGTTGTAAGGAAAACCGGGTTGGCCCGAAGGTTGGCCTTGGAAAGGTTGTCCTTGCGGGTTATAATCCTGGTTATAAGGTAAACCTTGAGCATGGAATTGAGCCTCAGGAGCGGGTAGACGTAAAATGTCCCCGTGCTCATCGTACTGATCTAAAAAAGCATACACAGGTGTACCATCCTGTGCATAGTGCGAAAAATAAGAGCGATTGGGATCTTGGGAGGATGGTCCAACCTCGGGGTTCGGTTGTTGTAGGGACAACCGATACTCCTCCGGAGAGATGTTCTCCGGTATAGCAGTCGCTAAATAAACGTCTTCAGGAGGCAGCATAGCCCTCGTGGAGGGTTCCGTGACAGCGGGTGCAGAGGCGGCCACACAGACAGTGGGTCGAGTGGGTACAGAAGTGACAGGTGTCCGAGGAGACACCCCCAATGAAGGAGCAACCGGCCTCGTAGAAAGAGCTGACACTCCAATAGAGGCTGCGGCGGAAATGATCTGACCCAAGGATCTATACCCTGCTGGCAATGAGAGACCGGATGATGCCATAACAGCAGGTTCAAAGTCGTCTCCCGGGAATAATCTCCGAGGAAATAACTGGTAATATTCACTGGACGTCGATACTTCCTCACTATAATCACTCATGTTTGAGCCTGCCGCTAGATCTCGTAATAGACGGCGAGGACTAGGAGGAAAAACAGCAGCTATAAGAGGCGAACCCGATGTAAGAGAAAGGAAATCAGCTCCTAATCTCAATTCAGACAAAGGGTTGGAAAAGGGCCAATTGAACTCAACTAGTCCTCCAAAGGTTTGCTCAACAAGAACCAGGCCCCCGTCGGGAAACTCAGAAACAACGGGCTGCTGTGGTTCAGCAGAGGATTGGGAAACCTCTGATGAATTGTCCGTATAAGGACTACCAGTAGAGGAAACCGAGGGTTCCGCCACTGTGGTAGCAACGATAAGAGAAAAAGATCAAACACACACACAGGATAAAAAAGAGTCAAGACACACAATCAAACGGTCAACAAGCAGAACCTAACAAGGCATGTGATCGTGGGTGATTAATTTTTACCACATTGAAAAATAAGAAACTTCACCGTTTCATGTTTTAAGAGTCGAGAAACGGTCGAAAAGGTGACTCTATCTCTTTCAGATTTGACACAAGCGTGAAAGGACAAGCGCTTGGTGATCCTTTCAAATTTACGGAGTCAGAAAAGATCAAATGACTACTCAGGAATACTAGGCAAAGGGTGTACCAAATAACCGTGAACTGCAATATACACCTTGGTTCCAATAATGAAAGAGAAATCAACCAAGGACTTTCCGTACGTGCAGGCAATCTCCCCGAATGCTGTGTTCGGTGTATCACGGGTATAGGGCGGCAGACTCGGCTTCCTATGCATAAAGGATTGAAACCTAGTGGGGTCTACCTTTATATATGCGACGGTACGGGGAGCACAAGTCCGTACTAGTGCTGTCTAAAGCCAAGAGGTGAACGACAACTACTAGGTTTAAAGACGTCGGAACACGTCTCTAGCCTAGACCTCTAAATGTGTTTTGTTAGATTTCAATGCTGCCTTAGTGTAAATTGAGTAAATTTTAAAGTTTATCTTCAATTACGTTTCAGTTTTCAGGCCCTAACGAATGTGATGTCTCAAAAATCTCCTAAATGCAAAACTACATGCCACAGCATATCATTTCGTTCGATGAATGATAGCTACAAAAGAGTTAAGAGCTTTTTACATGAACAAAATGATCGGAAGACGATCAGTGATATCTCTAATGCAACTAATGAAACTAAAACCTTTTCTTTCAAAGTCACTAATTATTAATAACACTGAAAAGATTTTAATTTGCACTAATCAATCAAAAGCAAAAGAGATTTTTTGTATTTTCAATGTTTGAGAGCTAGATGCACTAAACAAACCTAAAAAATGAGAAGCAAATTGGGAAATGATAAAAAGAGAGCAAAAGCAAGCAGATTTCACTCAATGGCACAAATAATCAGATCTCAAATCGACCAAAAGTCTCTCAAAACCAAGAAAAGTCCCAAAGACACTAATGAGCTGTGTAATCTAGGCCCAAAATGAAGCAAAGCGAAATTCGAATGAAAACGAAATCAGTCACTCAAAAAGCACAATAAAATGATAGACAACTGTCAAACGAATGCAAGGAAACAATCCCAAAGTCGACTGAACGAACGAAAACCAAAAAATCCCAAGGGAGGCTCGACTCACAAAAGCACCTAGATGCCCTAGGGCTTGAATGAAAAATTGAAAGAAATAGGCAAACAACCAAAGGATGGAGGTTACAATCAGTCAAACTAGGCTCCAGTGCACTCAAACAGCTGAAAAAACAAGATCAAAATCACAAGTGAGTCAAAGAAAGCATGAAACACAGCAAACCCTAATAGCTCACAGGATTGGCGCGACTGTGAGCTTGAAATTAGCGCCAGAAACGCAATGGCGCGGGTGACACACAAGCAACCTGTGCCAATGGGTGCGACTGTCACACTAAAAATCACGCCAGCCGAGTTTACTATGGGAAAATGAAAAACAAGCAATCTCAGAAACAAACAAGTGATAACAAGGCTAAAACAAAGCCAAACAAACAGAAAAAAACAATCCAAAGAGCTGACCAAGCAAGCAAAGCCAAGAAATTGATCGGAAAAGAGAAGACAACACTCCAAGTTGTTCAGTCCGTAAACCAAACCAGAGATAGATTGAAGCAGTGTTGATCTACTCCGCTAATGCAGAGAAAAAGCGTTTCGAAGGCTATCTGGCTGCACTTCAGGATCTGTCTATAGCTTACAAATCAAACAACAAGCTGAGTCCCCAGTGGAGTCGCCAAATTGTTGAAGAGGTTAATCCCCTCTGCGGACAGAGGCAATCCCTACTAGCCCAGATCGGGTCTAGCAACAATCAAACACGCTACAGTGCAGGTTCCTAATTTCAAATAAACCGACTTGCGAGGAAGGCTTACCTGGAATTCGACGTTGTCGTTTGTAGAAGAGGTGGTGCTCTCGTTCCTTTGCCCTGGCAGATCACAATCCTCACGATCTCCATGATCGAACACCTGCACATGCAAGAAACAACACAAACACAAGCATAAAATCCAGTATATACAACTATATGTTAGTCGAAGAGGACATAACTCATGAACATAATCAAGAACAAGAGTGGAAGCATAACCAATAGTCGCTTATCATTAATGAGTCAAAAGAAGAATACAACCATAGCTTCGACGCAGAATTCTCCTTTGGCGGGTCGTCAGCAAAACATGTCTCGATAAAGCCTGTCAAGGATGGGACAAGCCTCTCTCTCCGGATACTTGACAACAGTCTCCTTGCTTGGATTTGGCCTTAAGGGAATCAAGAAGGCTCTTGCAGCATAAGGATGTGAAATCTCTTGGGAACTAGCTTGCAAAGGAGATGGGCAAGCTTTTATAGATGGAGGAAGGGGAGTTGGGATCCCTATAATGATGGGATTGGCCCTATCATCAAGGAAACTTCCATGAGAGGTGGCAAACCACTTCCTCTCTATGGAAATCTGTAGCCAAACCTCCCAACTCAAGATAGATATCAGTCCAGGAATTTGTTAGGACGAAACTTCTGCCATTTATTTTTTAAAAACACCTCTTAATATGGTTGGTGTGAGTGCGGCTCTATGATAGAGCGCCAATTGGCGCGCCCTCTTTGGAGGATTTGCCCCCTTGGCGCGAGGGCTGAACTGTGGAACCGCGCCAATGGAAAAAGAGCTATTTTTAGAGTTTTTGACAAGGAGATGTCTTTAGGGCAATGAAAGCTCATCTTTAAAGGGATGCAATGAAAGTATTTTCAAGTCTTGTCTCTGCTCACAGGTCACGGAATGAGCCCTCCAATGTGCGGGATGGAGAATCGCAGGGACGGTGATAAATTATTGTGTAACAGGATTGCCTAGATTGACAGTGGTTTTTCTTAGCCTTGAAATTTCCTAGATAATCATGATGTTGTGGGTTTTACTTTTGTTTTCTAGTTGTTTTTCTTGTGCCTTTGATTGTAGGTTGAGTTATTAGTTCCTGTAAGCCTTGGTTGGACAAATGCTCTAGAATCCCTGTAACAACTTGGGTTGAGTTACTAGTCCTGGAACCCTTGGTTGGAAAAACGCTTTGAAATCACTTGGTGGGTTGAGTTACTAGTCCTCGAAGCACTGGTTGGAAAAATTCTTTGGAATCCCGACGGCAACTGTTGAGTTACTAATCCTAGAAGCCCTGGTTGGAACAAACTCTCTGGAGCCCTAGAAATCTTGGGTAGAGACCAATATGATGATGGTTAGTGATGTTTAACCATGAGGTGGAATCATTGGATGAGGGTTGAGGAAGTATGGCCTCTGTAAGCCCTTTTTTGGTTTTTATTGTTGTGTTGTATGAGATCCCACATTCATGCTTGGAATATGGCACGGGGGTGACTCAATGAAGAGGGATTTGGCTCATCCATGTCTATGGTCGGGTGGTACATGTAAGTTCCATACTTGGTTGCATTTTTCTTATGGAAATAAGAGCTCTTTTCCTCTTGTATTGATAGGTAAATTATGTGGCTTATATGGGTGTTCTATGCTTGTCATTTTTGTTGTTTATATGTTGGCTATGAATGTGTTCTATGGCAGTGATGATGTATGGCTCTCATCATGTTTTGATTTGTAAATTAATGAATAATGAATCTATGACCTAATAGATGATTATGAAGCTAATGTGATTAGGTCTCAATGATTCTTAGATAAGTATTAAATTCCTATGTTAAGATCTGTTGTTTAAACATATAGATTACATATTTATGACATGTTTGATGAAATTTTTTTCATGGATAGTAGGGGTCCATTAAAGTCCTTGTTCAAGTGATTTCATTTATATCATTATTCCATTTTTATCTTTCGTTTATGGAAGTGTCATGGATTTTTGGGTAGTGTCATGAGCCCTGTGCCTAAAAGGTGGCACAAAAATCGGAATTGTCGGCACAGAACTATGTGGAAAAGTCCCCAGTCGCACGCATGTCCATGCTATGTGAGCGACTAAAGGTTTCCAGTGACACACTTTCCCATGTCAAGGGAATGATTGGGGGATTGATGCATTAAAATGTTAATTTGATTCAAGGGCTAGCCTCCCGGAAGGTTGGGATGGCTCGTGGGTTTCCTATAGTAGGTGCAGAAGGTATGTGTTTTGTTCCATCGACTCCACTTCCTTAACTGACACATATGGAGTTGAATCATATCATAGTAACTCTTCGTCACATGTTTACCTCTGTTGCCTAGTTACTTGGATAGATGTGGGAGGAGGGTGTTATAGAGTGGTATCAGAGCCAAGTTCAACACTTGGACTGGATGGGCAGTGTGTGTTGGTCGTGCATTCATGTTGATTGCATATGTGTTCCTTATGCTTGTAGTCTATTTTCTTGTTGCATATGCATGGTGTTGGTCATAGTTGCAGTGGTGTTTCCATGTGAAGTTGATGGTGTTGTTTATTGGATGCGGTCATCATGAGTGTATGTCAGCTAAGCATTTGTTGTGCATGTCAATGTCTATGGGTTTTTGTGCATGCATTGTTATGATTATGTTTATGCATGCATAATAGGTTAGATATGCATTGTGAGGTCATTGTATGTAGTAATGTCATCATGATGTTGTTGATAAGATATGATGTTGATATGTTGGCTAAGATAGAGCAGGAGACGCAGACTATTAGAGCGAGGTTGCATCACTATACTTTGGGTAAAAGCGGGTCATCATACAGGTATTATACGCTTGGCATGCAAGTATGTTAGTTAATGGATTTTTATATGCATTAGGCTCATATACATGTTTGTCATTTTATTGTTGTTGTGTTTACATGCATGGTAGATGCTAGTGAATCAATGTGGCGATATGCACATGTGTCGAATAGTCATGAATGATAGTAACTTGTTTTTATATGCATTGTTGTTGGTGTTTTATGTTAGTTAACTTAATGATTAGGGTTATTGCATTAAGATCTTGATGTTATATGTATCATGTTAATCTATATTGGCCTATGAAAATGGTTATGGTTACGATATTCAGGTATGAGCTGACATATTTGTGATATTTTGTCGAACTAATATAGACTAATTGTGCATATGTGATTGTTATAAATCAATGACAATTGTTTATAAGATTATGATGTGAACATGTTAGCTAGTTAATGTTATGTACATCATGACCTTGCTTATGTTTGAGTTGATGTGTTTTGAAGTTATATTATGCTAATATAGATCGATTGTGCAGACAAGATAGCCTCCCCAAAGATACATTAAGGTATGATTTTTCTTATGTCGTCTACTTGGAAATTAATTGTTTGATCATGTCGTCTATTTGGTGTTTGAGAGTTTGATTATGTCATGCAGTTGATTTATCTAACATGGTACATTTACAGTCCATTTGAATGTTTGATTAATTGCATGATAGGAGTATGTGTATGTAAGATTGCACGAAGAAATTGTTGGTGTCCTGTGATTTGGCAGATTGGTATACCAAATGATAGGGTAACATGGAACCAGCCTTTGGAGTCCTAGGACCTAGCCTTCCTAGACTCAGAGAGGGATCTCTCTATTTGTTTGCAAAGGATATGAACTTGTTCGCTTTGTATGGTTGATTTTAGGCTAGTTATTGAGTACAAGGTTTGTTTGATTGTTTTGGTTGGGTATAATGATCTAGAAGTATAGGTAGAATGAGGAAATCTCTAAGTCATTGGGAAATGGATTCAAATGGAAGTCGTGATAATTTCTTCAATGGATCGGCGAGCATCATAGGGAAAATCTAACTTGGCCAGTGGATCTTCAAGTTTTAAGGGTAATGAGATGGACATCAATTGTAAGAATGAAAATTAGGGTAAAGAGCAATCAAGAATCCTTTATCATATGTACTTCTCAACAAAGGGACTTAAATATCATAAGAAATGAAGAGGAAATCAATAGACAGGGCAAACCATAAATTCTACAATCCACACTTCAGTAGATAATAATTCAAGACAAACTTTTCTAATGAAATATAGAAGGCGAGAAACTCATTTAACTTCTAGTGATTTCACTTTCAAGGACAGAAAACACTTAAGACACACATATAACTGTAATCAGAGAAGAGGGAACTCCTAAACATCCTTTATTATAGTTATGAAAATCTCTAAAATAGTTAGTTAATCAAGTACAAAGGGTATGATCAAAACAAAACCTCTTTGGCAGACTTAAAAGAATGGTACTTTAGAGAGAGACTTCAAAAACAGTGTTTAAATGGCAGCAAGTAAGCAGGGAAAACCATAAATCATGCTTGATACCAATTGTGCTCAACTATTTATGAAATAAACAGGATTAGGGGGTCTAGAGAGAAATTAATAATTCTCTAAAATTTCCTAGCAGAAGAAAACATTAAGGCAGTGAAGAATAAATAGAACTAAGGTGCTTTCAAAAGACATTTCTTAGCCTAAAAATTTTATTCTACTGCAACATAGAAAGATGGAAACATAATGAAACAGGAAATAACAATAATATATTAGAAGCACTTCACCAACAACCAAGCTCAGGGATCCACTGATCTAGCCTCCTCCATCAACAAACAAATCAGGGTATCCACAAGTTCCAGGACATCAATTTCTTTTCAACTTCCAAGAGACTATGTATGACTCCAAAGAGTCATCAAATGCCAACAATATAATGAGTTCAGATGTAGTATTTATGCTGAAAATGAGGAGGTGAAACTGATCTAGGGTTTAAGTGTTATTTATTACAGAGTTAATGAATTCTTGACATTGAATACCATGCAAGGCTCAAGGCAGGGATATCTGCAGATATTTCTCTGAACAATAACTTCTATCTTAACTCCTAAGGAAAAATAGGTGAAATGTTTGACTTTAAAGTTTATTCATTACTTTACAATAACTGTCTGGCAGGTATAAATATCTCTGACTCAGTCTAATAACTACTTAGTGCTTTATTGAAGGAAAGAAAGCACTAGGTGGCACAAATATCTTTTGAAGGGAGTAACTTCCACAAGTTGAGTCATTCGAATTTGTCTTGGGTTAATTTGTCCTTTGTTTTATCTTTAATCTTTGTCTTTAAGTCTTAAACTTTGTCTTTATGTTTTGACTGTCTGCTTTTTATCATATTTTCTTCAATCTGTTTGATCTTTGTTCTATTTATTTAATTTATTTATTTTTATTTTGATCCTTTTCCCTTTATTCTTTTTGTCTTTCCACTGTCTTATTTCTTTCCTTGATTTCTGCTTTTCGGGCTAATCCTTTGTTTTTATCTTCTGAACTATGATTAGCCCTCTAACCTCTCTGCTCTCTTCCTTTCACTGTGTCTTCAATGGCTTGTGTTGTCTATGTGTAGGGGTGGCCTTTCTTCGTGGCAGGAGGGTCATTTGATCCATCGATGACCATGTTTCATCGATGTAAACATTGGCACAGACCTCCTGTCCATTATTTATTTTTTTATGAGCATCCCGGATCGTCATCCAGGTCCTCATTTATTTTAATTTGGCCCTGTGAAGTATGCTCATTTGTGTCTTCCATTGAAACCTGCAAAAAACATAACCAATTAGTTTTAAAACCTGTAGGAGGGTTTCACTGCGTTTTTGGGGTTTTTGGACTGTCGGGAGTTGTTTGCAAAGGAGGAGAAGGTGAAAAAGGCAGGTTCCGAAGGCGGAACCAAGCAAAAATTTGAATGGAGGCGGGGCAATTTTGAATTTCGACACGGAGGAAAGGTGGTTTTGGAAAACCACAAGTTTTTTATCGCATGGATAGAATTCGGTAAATGGTTTTGGGCCATATGGACACGATATACCCCAGGGCTCAACGCGTGGCAGGCGAATACCGCCTATTTCGCGTGGGTTATAAAAACCTAATGCAATTGCAACTTTATTTGCAATATTCAGCATGGGCCATCGGATCTCAGGATGGGAGATATACGGTTGACGCACGTTGGAGGGGTGAAACAGTTGGTTGGGCTGGCGGTAGTGGAGGACAGGTGTCAGGCTATGGTTAGATAGCAGGGTCAAGCGAAGGATGGGGCTCAGGTTTAAATAATTTAATGGAATATGCGTTAATTTATAAGGTTTTTAGGAGGGGCTTCGGATATAATGAAAAAGTGGGGCCCGCTCTTTAATTTTTTCAAAGGTAAAGGGGGTCCTTTTATAATGTCATGGGGGGGGGTTTAATAAAATAAAGAGCGGAGGCTTAGTTTATAAGGGGAAAGGGATTAGGAAGAGCGGTGGTCGAGGTTTTATGAGAGCGAAGGGGGCTAGGTTTTTAAGAGAAAAAGGGCTTAAGGCCTATTTTTTTCACAAAGTTAAATAATAAAACAGGGTTTTACAGTGATCCAATAGGTTTAAACCTTAATTTAAAAAATGCAAAAGGAATTTTTACATTGTTTAATGCTTTTTAGAAGAAAATTGAGAAATGGAGGGGTTTATGAGGGTTTTTTCAGAGGAAGAAAGGTTATGAATGAGAGTGAGAGTGAGGTGATGATAGGAGGAAAACAGACCCAATAATGAAGTCTTCTTTGTAGCAGTGGGGTAGACTTTTTAGGAGGCAGAGAGAGGAGAATATTTAGTGAAGCATTTTGACTTAGCATAATGAAGGCAGTGAGGTTTCTAGAATTTGTAATATTTCTCAAGTCTTGTTTCTAGAAATATAGGATCACAATTTAGTCATCTTCTGATATCTGAAAAAATTATTGATGACTAACAATGGCTCCACTTGGGGAGGGAAACTCTTTTTTGGAGGTGTCCAGAACTTTCAGTTCATCAAATCTCTGAGTTTTTGCAAACCAGTGCCTTATCCATTGGGCAGATTTCCCATCTTTTCACCTATTGATATTTCTTTTGAAGTGACAATCTTATCAATCTGCAACATGTGATTCTTTCAGCAGCATTTCTACCTACCCAATCCTACTTGTCCTAACATTTTTTCTTCTTTGAGTGCACTTGAACTGGCAAACTCTTGACATTTTTATTTTTGAAAACAGAAATAAACTATCTACTTCTATCCTTATTGCTTCCAAGAGTTCATATTAAACTAGTGAACTCTTTTATTCTCTACCTAGGCTTATTTGATTGCCAATATTAAGTTGTTTGGCAATCTCGATTCTCTAAACTATTGATATGAAATTTAAAGCATGGTTCAAATCAGGATTAGGCAATCTGACTTACCATAGTTGTGGCATTGGAACAAGCTGCACACAAAATTATTTTTCATAAAAAGGAAAATAGAAAGATAATGGTTGTAATTTATCATTTGAAAATGCATCCTTATCTTTCTCTTTGGTTCTGTTTTGAGCATGTGGAACCAGTATCGTATATTCCATAATCTGTCTTTCTTGATAAGCCAAGTTTGAATAACTTTGAAAATCATTGTTTTTACTAACTTATCAACATAAATTTAAAGCATGTTCAGCCATGATTAAGCTAGATGACTGAACAAGATATTTTTTTGAATCAGTAGTGGCATTTAGGCTTGCACACTTTCAGCAGTACTGTTTTTTTGGTATGGAGCTATACCTCTTTTGAAAATGCCCTCTTTTTCCTTTCTTTCAATGTTTTTTGTATTATTTTTTTTCAAGATTTTCTCCTGCAATGTTTATGTACAGTGAATGAAGGCTTTGAAGTTAAGACTCTTGATAGAAATAATGTTTGAGCATCCTACCATTGATAGGACCTCCAAATAACTCTTCTCCATTCAGCCCTTGTAAAAAGAAAGCATTATGAACCCTAATTGAATGAATGATATAAGGCCCTTTCCACGAATTCTCAAATTTTACATGCTTACCTTTGTCTTCCCTTATAGAATCCCATTTTAAAACTGTGTCTCCGACTTGGAAATTATTAGCTTTAGTTCTTCTGTCAAAGATCTTCTTGATCTCTTGAACTGCTTGTGTCCTTTTATAAACCTCCTCCCTTGACTGTTGTAAATAAATAGTTTTATTCAGCCTTCTTTGCATGTCATTTTCTTCTTATTTCACTTGTTGGAGAAGTTTCATGACTGGAACTCCCAAGGATGTTGGGAAGACCGCATCCATGCCATATACCAACTGATAGGGATAACTATTGATTGATTTTTTGGTGGTTAGTCTATCAGCCCATAAAGCATGAACTAGCTTACTATGCCATGATTTTTGATTTTGTTCCAGCAGCCTTTTGATAATTTTGATCAAGCTTTTGTTGGAGGATTCAACAAGTACATTTCCTTAAGGGTAGTAAGTTGTGGAGTGCCCCAACATGATATGATATTTATAGCAGAAATCAATAATTATTTGGGATTTGAAGGCAGCAACGTTGTCTATAATGATATTTCTAGGACAACCAAATCTAGATAATATGTTGGTCTCAAGGAATTTGATAATGACTGAGTCAGTAGCATTCCTAGAAGGGATAGCCTCAATCCACTTGGTAAAATAATCAGTGGCAGTAAGGATCCACTTATGCTGAGCATATGAGATTGGGTGAATTTCTCCAATAAATTCTAAACCCCATTGTTGAAAGGGAGCCTCAATACTGATGGGATGTAGAGGTAAAGATAGGAGTTTTCTCTTGCCATCAAAAATTTGGCACTTATGGCAAGCCATGACTAGTTTTTGGGTATCACGGAAAAGGGTGGGCCAATAATAGCCAGCTCTAAGAATCGTATTTGTTGTTTCTTTCCAGTAAAGGTGTCCTCCACACTCTCCCTAATGCAACACATGCATGATATTTCCTGCATCATTCTCAAACAAACATTTAAGCAATATGCCAACAGCATTTTTCCAATATAACACTCCATCTAAAATTCAGTAATTTAAATCTTTTTGTTTTAAGAATCTAGCTTTAGTCTTTGATAAAAAGGGATGGGTATTGAGATAAAGAAGCACATATATGATATCAGCATACCAAGATGAATTCAGAAATATTTTTTCAATATATGGAGCAGTGAATTGTTCTTGTTCTTCTAAAACATCAACCATATTCATATCTAATGCTTGGAAATTTGATTCTGCTATGAGTTTTTCTAATCCCTGTCCTTTAATCAACTTGGTAGAACTGATTTATAAATCATACTCTAAAATAATAGCAATCCATTTTCCCCTTTTACCATTAGGGTCTTGATTTAGAATGTCCTTGACAATTGTATGTGGGACAAAAGCAATGATATGAGAGTGTAAAATATAGACTCAGAACTCTTTCAATGCTTTTATCAAGGCTAAGGCTTTTTTCTCCATAATGTTATATTTGAGTGGAGAATCTCTTAAGGCTCTACTGAAGAAGGATATTGGTTGTTCTTGGCCCATATTATTCTTTTGCAACAAAACTGCAGCAATGGTGTGTTCAGATGCAAATGAAAAAATGTAGAAATCCTTGGTGAAATCAGGACTGATGAGAACTGGTGTTTGAGTGAGATCTCGTTTCACTAGTTCAAATGATTGTTTGGATTCTAAGGTCCATTTAACTCATGTTTCATTTTTTAGCATGTTTGTGATATTCCTCAAAAGTTCAGCAAGGTTAGGGATGAACCGTCTCAAAAAGTTGATCTTCCCAATGAAAGATTGCAATTCTTTGAGGTTTCTAGGATGGTTGATTTTCAATATGCCTTCAATCCTTTTGGGATCTACTTTGATCACTTCTTCAGAGATTATGTGGCCTAGGAGCTTTCCTTCCTGGAGTCCAAAGAGTGTTTTCTTGGGATTCAAAGATAAGCCATATTTTCTACATTTCTCAAAAACTTTTATTAAATGGACTAGGTGTTTTTTGTTAGTTTTGGAGAAAAAAGTGATGTCATCAAAGTAAATGATTATGACATATCCTATGTATTCTGAAAAATCTATGTCCATGGCCCTTTGGAAGGTGGCCCCTGCATTCATCAAACCAAATGGCATTTTAACATACATGAATGTACCCCAAGGTGTGGTAAAAGCAGTTTTGTGTTGATCACTTGGGAGTACTAGCACTTGGTTGTAGCCTGAAAAACCATCCAAGAGTGATATTATCTTAGATCCAACCACCTTTTGGAGTATGTGATCCATTTTAGGCAAGGGATAATTATCTTTCAGGGAGGCTCAGTTCAGATTTATAAAGTCAATGCAAAGCCTAATTTCCCCAGTCTTCTTCCTAACAGATGCAAGGTTGGAAACCCACTGTGAATATCTAAGGGGAACTATAATCCCAGCATCATACATATTTTTTATCTCTTTCTAAACCAAAGGTAATAAAACAGGGTTTATCCTTCTTATTTTTTGTCTGAAAGGTTTCTGATTTTCCTTAAGAGGAATTTTGTGTTGAATAATGCTGGTATCATATGATTTCAGATATTTGTATCCCCACGCAAACACATCTCCATACTCTTTGAAAAGTTCAATATATTCTTGTTTAATATGAGTAGGAAGAGTGCTAGATAATTTGATCATTTTGGGTTCATTCATGTTGCCTATGTTATGTTCTTCTACATTAGTTTCTGTAAGCTCCATCTTTGGTTTTTTAGCTACATCATTTAAGTCAAAAAGCTCTTCTAATGGTGTAAGGCCCCTTGGTATTGAATCATTTTTTCATTGTAAAACCTAAAGGTCCTTTTGATCTAGGTTTTCAAGTAATTCTACTTTATAAATATGTTCAAATTGGTTCATATTAGTAGTACAGGACAGCTCTGTTTAGGGACTTTTTTTTCATCAAAACAATCTTCTTTATGGCTTGAGCTAGGATTTGTTACAAAAAAATCATTTTTAGATTGCAGAAAATCATCAATGTGTTTATCTCCCTCAAACACTTGCCAATAGTTTTCATTGTCAGGGACTGTAGGCCTATTTTTTACTTTGACAGTGAATAGTTCATTTATATGGGGCACTTGAAAATTGTTGGTAGCAAAGGAAAGCTCATTTGCAAGGTTATTTTGAGCTCTGGGGATGAAAGTGAGTTCATATTTTTCAAAATTTTTCAGGAGATCTAGGGAAGCATTCCTATATTCTCTTAATCTCAAGTTTTTGGCTGAATACTCCCCTTTTATTTGCCTAATAATCAACTCTGAATCTCCTTGGACTGATATTTTCTTGGCTCCCAAATCTTTGAGCAAATGTAGGCCAAGAAGGAGCACTTCATATTCTGCAATGCTATTAGTGCATTGGAAATCAAGTTTGTAGGAATGTCCTCTGTTTGTATTATGTATCCATACACCAGCTCCAGAACCAGCTTTTCCACAAGAGCCATCAAAGCTCATGTTCCAAAGGGTTTCTATCGTATGAGTCATTTTGTTGTTCAGGGCTGATGAAGTTTGGGCTGCTATTTTTTTATTTGAGGGCAGATTTGGCTGTTGAAGTGGGCTTAACTCTTTTTCATTTTCATTTTCTTGTATGTTGTATTCATCTTCATTGAACAAGATAAATGAATCAAGATCTGAATGAATGGAATAAACAAGAGTATTGTTTGGCCTATCTATGTTGCTTACCATATATCTCATATGAGATTCCCTATAAAGCTTTCTTGTTTGGGTAAAGACTGGAATGGTAGCTTAAGACATGTCCATTTGAAGGTTCCCCTAAATTTTGGCTCCCCATGATCTGGATAGAAGCATACCGTACTTTGGAGGAATGTCAGCAACAACTATGTCCATAACTAGACCCTTAGCAGGAATTTGTGCCAGATTGACACATAAATCCTTGATCAGACCTAAACATTTTACTTTGCTTGAATCAAAGGAATACATGTCTTTGTAAGGTTTAGTAATTTCTAGGCCTAATCTCTCCATCACTACTTTTGGCATGAGGTTGTGAGAGGCACCAGAGTCTAGCATGGCATTATGTAAGATTTTATCATGTATATTTAAGCTGACATAGAATGGAGGGATGGCTCCTTCTTGGTATTTTCCTTCTACTTCGGGACCAAACAATAATTTTGGTTTATCATCTGTCAAGTTTAAAGTATCAGTATCATTTCCTATATTCAAAGCTTTCAAAACTTTATTTTTATATACATTTAGGGTTACTAGTTCAACTAAGGGTATGCTAATTTTGATCTTGGCAATTTCTCCCTCAAGGCTGAAAGGGACTAGTGTTTTTGACATATTTACATCTGATTTTTCAAACATAGTCTTCTCAGCAATTTTGTTTTTCTTAATTTTATTAGGACTGATATTTTGGATAGATTTCTCAGGGCCACTGGCAGAAGTACTAGGGCAGCTTGGGTCAACACTTTGCTGGTTGATTTTGTCTTTGTTTAGAACAGTTTTTCTAGCCATATTGTTAGAACTGTTTGTTGTCTTTTTAGGAGCATTTTATTAGTTATTCCTAACAGCAGTTTCGGTGTTTTTATTCTTGGAGGTCTCTTGGTTCTTTTTTCTCCTAAGATCATATTGTCTGTGGACCTCCATTATAGCATTTTCAAACCCCAATTGGTAATCTTCAGAATCCTCATGATTGTTTTCAGTTTGTTCTAAGGAGAAGAATCCTTGTTCTTCTTCAGTGAGGAAAACATCAACCTCACTGTCAAATCCTATCAAATTCACATGGTTTTCTTCCAACCTTTCTGTCTCCCTTTCTTCTTCTTCATTTACATAGTTTTCATGGAAAGGAGGCCTAATTTTTTGGTCATTATCTCTTTGTCTATTTTGAATAGGATCTCTTCTGAAATTTGGATTTCTATTTCTATTTTGGGGATTTACTTGGTTCTCTCTAGGAGGTACTCTATTAGTTAGGTTTATCTTCTCCAGTATTATTTCCATTACCCTTACTAAGTTATCAATTTTGGCATCAGATGATGAGGTTGAGGCCAATGTTTCATCCTTGTATGTAACTCTTTTTTTCTGATTTCAACCTAGCTCTTTTCTCAATCAGATTTTCTTCCACACTTATAGCTCCCCTTTGCATATCTTCTAAAGTCAAGGGGTCTCTTTCTCTTAGCTGATAGGCCATGTATGGCCCAAAGCCCTCTGGAAATTTTACTAAAGCTAAGCCTAGTGGAGGTTTCATGTTTGGGGGAAGTGCATTGTAAACACTATTATTTCTAGTGCAGTAATCTTGGACACTTTCCCCAGCATTTCTTTTTAGGTTGCTATATTCTGAAAGGATTTGGAAAGGATTCTTTTTTATTTCCCATTTATCGATGAATGTTTGATATAGAGAAGGGAGATCATTTATGCTATTAGGAGTTAAGCTTTTAAACCATTTTTTGGCTTCTCCTCCTAAACTTTGGGAAAATATTCTCATCTTAATGGTCTCTTATTATATTTCCATATAATCAAAGGCATCTTCCATTTTATCTACATGTTGTTGGGCAGTAGTAGATTCAGCTCCAGTGAAATGGGGAATTCTAGATTGATAATCATTTGGTAAAGGAACTAGAAGTTGTGGCAACACTAAGGGAGCATACCATGTTACCATCATAGGAGTGAATGGAAGATTTACAAGAGGTGGATTTGAGGAAGGGAAAGTGGAATGAAATGGAGTCTTTTGAAGATTGGAAGTATGGATAGGTGTGGTGGAAGTACTTGGACCAGCAAACTGTTTTTGAGCAGATTTTTTATGGAAAGAGCTGAAGTGATGGAGAAGCTGAAAATCAGGAGGAGTGGAAGGCGAGGCTTCTCTGCTTGAACTCTGCTGCAAATCTATGGGCTCAAAGTCATTCTGGTCAATATCACTATGTGATTTGGTTCTAAACAGGTTATTTGAATGGCATAAGTCAAATTGAAGATCTTTCAAGACTGTAAGGTTTTCAGGGACATATCTTTTTCTTTGGATAGTCCTATCAGTAGTTAAATTTCCTAGAATTTTACCACAAAATATTTTCTGGATCATCAACTATAGTAGGAGGATCAGGGTCTGAATGAGATATGGTATTGATCCTATGTGAAGCCAGATTTCAAACTCAAAATTTTGGAGAGGCTGAAAGTTTTAGGATTATTTTCAGAAGGTTGACCTCTCACAGTGTTAAGTAAACTTCTAAAATATGGGACTAGGCTTCTGAACTTCTTAAGGCTGATTTGACACAATCCTAAGAGAGTCTAAAGAGAACTAGTGAAGTAATAGACCTAGTGGAGGCTAGTGGAGGCTAGTGGAGTCGCCAGGTGGAAATTTTTAGTTGTTTTGAAGGTAAATGTGTATGGTCCACCACCAATAATTGACAAAAAACTAATCTAGGGATGTTTTTTTGGGTTTTCTAAGTTTCTATGTAGTCCTAATGTTTGTAAGACTGTTCTATACCTGAATCATCATTTAGCTAAGATGGTGAAACAAACAAAGTCTACTATAGGCTATCAGTTTGATTTTATTAACCTTAACTGAGAGTTAAATAAGTATACAAGAGTTTCTTAGGCTACTATGTACTCAGTCCCACCGTGATCGCCAAGATGTTGTGGCGATGAGGTGGAAGATAAACTGCCAGATACTATCATTCAAGGGTTTCTGAATCTTTTAAGGGATATTTAAGCATGAACTTACTCAAAAGTCCCACCACGATCTCCAGAATGTTATTGTCCCGTGATTTGGCAGATTGGCATACCAAATGATAGGGTAACATGGAACCAGCCTTTAGAGTCCTAGGACCTAGCGTTCCTAGACTCAGAGAAGGATATCTCTATTTGTTTGCAAAGGATATTAACTTGTTTGCTTTATATGGTTGATTTTAGGCTATTTATTGAGTACAAGGTTTGTTTGATTGTTTTGGTTGGGTATAATGATCTAAAAGCATAGGTAGAATGAGGAAATCTCTAAGTCATTGGGAAATGGATTCAAATGGAAGTCATGATAAGTTCATCAATGGATCGGGGAGAATCATAGGGAAAATCTAACTTGGCCAGTGGATCTTCAAGTTTTAAGGGTAATGAGATGGACATCAATTATAAGAATGAAAAGTAGGGTAAAGGGAAATCAAGGGTCCTTTATCATGTGTACTTCTCAACAAAGGGGCTTAAATATCATAAGCAATGAAGAGGAAATCAATAGACAGGGCAAACCATAAATTCTAAAATCCACACTTCAGCAGATAATAATTCAAGACAAACTTTTCCAATGAAATATAGAAGGCGAGAAACTCATTTAACTTCTAGTGATTTCACTTTCAAGGATAGAAAACACTTAAGACACACATATAACTGTAATCAGAGAAGAGGGAACTCCTAAACATCCTCGATTATAGTTATGAAGATCTCTAAAACAATTAGATAAGCAATTAAAAAGGGTATGATCGAAACAAAACCTCTTTGGCAAACTTAAAAGAATGGTACTTTAGAGAGAGACTTCAAAAACAGTGTTTCAGTGGCATCAAGTAAGCAGGGAAAACCATAAATCATGCTTGATACCAACTGTATTCAACTATTTATGAAATAAACAAGCTTAGGGGTCTAGAGAGAAATTAATAATTCTCTAAAATTTCCTAGCAGAAGAAAACATTGAGGCAGTGAAGAATAAACATAACTAAGGTGCTTGCGAAAGACATTTCTTAGCCTAAAACTTTTATTCTACTACGACATAGAAAGATGGAAACATAATGAAACAAGAAATAACAATAACATAGTATAATAACTTTACCAACAACCATGCTTAGGGATCCAGTGATCTAGCCTCCTCCATCAACAAACAAATCAGGGTATCCACAAGTTCCAAGACATCAATTTCTTTTCAACTTCCAAGAGACTATGTATTACTTCAAAGAGTCATCAAATGCCAACAAGATAATGAGTTCAGATGCAGTATTTATGCTGAAAATGAGGAGGTGAAACTGATCTAGGGTTTGAATGTTATTTATTACATAGTTAATGAAATCCTGACCTTGAAGACCATGCAAGGCTCAAGGCAGGAATATCTGCAGATATTTCTCTGAACAATAACTTCTATCTTAACTCCTAAGGAAAAATAGGTGAAATGTTTGACTTTAAAGTTTATTCATTACTTTACAATAACTGTCTGGCAGGTATATATATATCTAACTCAGTCTAATAATTGTTTAGTGCTTTATTGAAGGAAAGAAAGCACTAGGTGGCACAAATATCTTTTGAAGGGAGTAACTACCACAAGCTGATTCATTCAAATTTGTCTTGGGTTAATCTATCCTCTGTTTTATCTTTAATCTCTGTCTTTAAGCCTTAAACTCTATCTTTATGTTTTGACTGTCTGCTTTTTATCATATTTTCTTCAATCTGTTTGATCTCTGTTATGTTTATTTAATTATTTTATTTTATTTATTTCTTTTGATCCTTTTCCCTTTATTCTTTTTGTCTTTCCACTGTCTTCTTTCTTTCCTTGACTTCTACTTTTCAGGCTAATCCTTTTTTTTTATCTTCTGAACTGTTATTAGCCCTCTAACCTTTATGCTCTCTTCCTTTCACTGTGTCCTCAATGGCTTGTGTTGTTTGTGTGCAGGGGTAGCCTTTCTTCGTGGCAGGAGGGTCATGATCCATCGATGACCATGTTTCATCGATGTAAACATTGGCACATACCTCCTGTCCATTATTGATTTTCTTATGAGCATCCTGGATCGTCATCCACATCCTCATTTATTTTAATTTGGCCCTGTGAAGTATGCTCATTTGTGTCCGCCATTGAAACCTGCAAAAAACATAACCAATTAGTTTTAAAACCTACGGGAGGGTTTCACTTCATTTTCAGGGTTTTTGGATTGTCCGGAGGTGTTTGCAGAGGAGGAGAGGGTGCAAAAGGCAGGGTTCCGAAGGGGGAACCAGGCGAAAATTTGAATAGAGGTGGGGGAATTTTGAATTTCGGCCCGAAGGGAAGGTGGTTTTAGAAAACCACAAGTGGTTTATCACGTGGATAGAAGGCGGTAAATGTTTTTGGGCCATATGGACGTGATATACCCTAGGGCTCAATGCGTGGCAGGTGAATGCCGCCTATTTTGTGTAGGTTATGAAAACTTAACGCAATTGCAACTATATTTGCGATATGCATTATGGGCCATCGGATCTCAGGATGGGAGATCGACGGTTGACGCACGTTGGAGGGGTGAAACAGTTGGTTGGGCTAGCGGTAGTGGATGACAGGTGTCCGGCTATGGTTGGATAGCAGCGTCAAGCGAAAGATGGGGCCAGGGTTTAAATAATTTAACGAAATATGCATTAATTTATAAGGTTTTTAGGAGGGGATTAGGATATAATGAAAAAGCGAGGCCCGCTCTTTAATTTTTTCAAAGGTAAAGGGGGGCCTTTTATAATGTCATCGGGGGGGGGTTAATAAAATAAAGAGCGGAGGCTTAGTTTATAAGGGGAAAGGGCTTAGGAAGAGTGGTGGTCGAGGTTTTATGAGAGCGAAGGGGGCTGGGTTTTTAAGAGAAAAAGGGCTTAAGGCCTATTTTTTGCATAAAGTTAAATAATAAAACGGGTTTTACACGGATCCGATAGATTTAAACCTTAATTTAAACAATGCAAGAGGAATTTTTTACATTGTTTAATGCTTTTTAGAATAGAATTGATAAATGGAGGGGTTTATGAGGGTTTTGCATAGGAAGAAAGGTTATGAATGAGAGTGAGAGTGAAGTGATGATAGGAGGAAAATAGACCCAATAATGAAGTCTTCTTTGTAGCAGCGGGGTAGACTTTTTAGGAGGCAGAGAGTGGAGAAAATTTAGTGAAGCATTTTGACTTAGGATAATGAAGGCAGTGAGGTTTATAACAATATTTCTCAAATCTTGTTTCTAGAAATCTAGGATCACAATTTAGTCATCTTTTGATATCAACAAAATTTACTGATGACTAATAGAAATGATATTATTTTAATATGGTTGTAGTAACACGTATGTGTTGAGATAGTTGATATGTACTTGAGTGTAATTAGGTGATAGCTTTAGCATTATGTATTATGACCGATGAATGTGACTTGATTGTTGATTATGACATGGCTTTTAGTCTTAATAAAATTAGACTTCAAATTGATAGATATGTTGTCTTGATATTGGCACATATGGCTGAGATGTGTGTTCAGTTACAGGTCAACGTGCCTGAAACAACAAGGTAAGGTAACTAGCATGTTTTTATGTTTATTTATGCATTGAAAATTATGTGTTTATGGCAGTATGATACAGGGAATCACGTCGCAAAGATACTGCCATGAAATCTTGAAGAAGGCTCAGGTTGAGCTTTCCCTCGGAACCATGGGCATTGAGTCATGGTGTTTGTTGTTAGTCTTCTGCTTTTGGTCTCTTATGATTTGTTGCACTTGATTTGCGGTCTTGATTTTGTCTAGTGCATGGCCATTCCACTTTGTTCCAATGTCGTATTTCTTTTGGTTTCTCATGTTCTTCTTCTTGTTTCTTCATGTTATTTCCTTTTATGTTTTGGGGTCTTGGTAATTAGTTGGGAAAAAGGAAACTTAATGGAGCTCGGGGAGATTTGTTTGGTACCCAACAGGTAATGTAAGACTCAAATGAATCTTGATGCATGTATAAGGGAAACGAAATGCAAGAGTATGACAACTAGTTGGATTGTTTGGGTCCATTGAGATAAATGGACGATAGAAAGACAGTCATGAGAAAGGTAACCAAGAAGGTAAAGTAAATGGATCTGAGGTGTAAAATTCCTTAGCTATGTATGGAATGTTTTTTTCTCAGTGTTTTTCATAGTGTGCATGGATAAAGGGTGTTCTCTTAACCTTTACCTTATGCTATATGGTAATTATGTTGTGATCATTATTATGTTGATGGTTTTATATGTATACATGTATGTATGTCGTTGACTAACAGGATCATGATTTTTTTAAGCTAATGATTATATATGTATGTATGTATGTATGTATGTATGTATGTATGTCATTGTTTGAAAGGGTTGTGGGGGGTCATTCTTATGGAGGAATTATTGCTTATACAGGTGAAAGACATGAATAGGTTCTTGGTATTATAAGGAATCAAGTGGGAAGAGTAACCCTAACATATATATGAGGTCAGTATCATGTGGACACGAATTGATATTATATGTTTGTACTATGCCTATGTTTATGTTATGGACAGCTAATGTTGAGGGATACATCAGCAAGTGAAAGTAGTATGATCTGTGGCATGCTAGGATAAGCATGGATAGTGAAAAGACACTAGAAGCAAGGTTTCTTTATGGAGTCAATGTTTTATGGTCTATGTATGTGCAGTACTATTGATGTGTATATGTTGTGCATGTTGTATATTCAGTTATTATAACTATGGTGATGTGTACATGTAACATATGTAGTATTGTGTACATATGATGATGTACGCATGTTGTATATATAGTGTTGTGTGTATATTTCATATGTAGTGTTGGATATAGATGGTGTTATGTATATGTTGGATATGTGGTGTGTTGTACATATCGTACTATGCACATGTTGAATATCAAGTGTTGTGTGTATATGGTGCAGTGCGCATGTTGGATATGCGGTGTTCAAAGGAAATTTTAGGGGCTAATATTCGCAAGTGGGCTCATTTTTCATGTGTTTTCCTAAACAAAGATTCGTTAATTTCCATTTTTTCTAAAAATTATTCACCCAAATTTTATAGTATAAAATTGTTTTACCTTAAAATCGCCAAAATTTTATATAAAGACTATATAAAATTATTATAAATTTGAATACTTTTATAAAAACATTGCCAAACATTTTACAAATTTCATATTATGTACTAGTTGGATTCGCCAAGGTTTCTAAACTTTAAAATAAATTTTCGTCCTTAAAATTTTCCCTGGCGGTGTTGTGTACATATGGTGCTATGTACGTGTTGGATATGCAGTGCTAGGCACATATGGTGTTGTGTGCATGTTTTACATATGGTCCTACGTATATATGGTGTTGTGTGCATGATTGTACATTTGGTGTTGTGTGCATGTGGTGTTGTGTACATGTTGTACATGTGGTGTTGTGTGCAGGTGGTGATGTGAACATGTCCTGCATGTGATGTTGTGTACATGTGATTTCGTGTACATGACGTGCATATGGTGTTGTGTACATGTGGTATTGTGTACCCATTGTACAAGTGGTACAGTGCACATGTGGCATTGTGTACACATTGTGCAGGAGTTGGTGTATACATGTGATGTTGTGCACACGTAGTGCACGCGATGTTGTGTACAGGTGGTACTATATACAGTTGTGTATATGGTACTGGTATACATGTGGTATTGTCCGCATGCCATTCATATTGTGTTGTGGGAATGTGGTAATAGGTATTCTCATTATTTAGTCATGGTATCATGACATGTGTATTCGTTGTGTTGTACTATGTGTACGTATATGTATTGTATTGTACCCTAGATGTAGGTGTATGTGTTGCATTGTACATCGGGTGTAGGTGTATGTATTGTGTTGAGTTGTACACCGGGTGTAATCATATGTATTATGTTGAGTTGTACACCGGGTGTAATCATATGTATTGTGTTGAGTTGTACATTGGATGTAAGTGTATGTCTTGTCTTGTATGCTAGGTTTAGGTGTATGTGTTGTGTTGTGTGCCTGGTATAGGTGTATTTGTTGTAGGTCAGGTATAGGTGCATGTATCATATGGTGCTATATGTTTTATATAGTGATGTATGTCGTGTGTGGTTGCATGTGTGTTATGCACCCTATGTGTATGTGTATGTGGTTGAAGAGAAGGCAATGGGTGTTTGTCAGGTGTGAAAACCAATCTGGTGTGCATACAGAAAGAACAAAGGCGGAAGTAAGGACTGGTGAAGGATAAGTATCAGTATTTTATATCATTTTTAATTATGCGTGTGGTCTATGATTATGGTTTATGATGATTATATGTGATCCATGATTCTCATTTATGATATTTACGTGGGATATATGATTTTTGTTTATGATGGTGCATTTTGAGCTAATTGGATGTGATATGTTTATACATGATGATTTAATTGAAGAGCTAGTTTGACTCATTGTGACAGGAAGTGAGAAGAATTGCAAGTGTACCTTATTGACGAGCTACTTATGAGGTATGATGTTAATTTATTTCAGTTTATTTTCAATCTAATGGAAGTTATGTGCTTGGTACAGGAAGGCATGGAATGCCCAGTTGGATGGTCGAAACTAACTCCAAGAACTAGCAGCATCAATAAAAGGAATGGGAACATGTCGCAATATGTTGGTAAAGCACTTCAGGAGCAGGGCCATTGTGGGACACAGGTACCCAATAATTTCCATTGATTTCCATGAGCATTCTATGACCGGTATGATGGTTTTGAGGAAGGGATATGTCTTATTTTTGGGCCTTCTGATGCGAGGAAACCTTGCCAAGGGATGTACTTCCCGGGATGGGGATGCCAGCAGAACTTGGAAGGTGTGTGACTGCATGGAAGGGAGTGACCAAATTTCCTGAGGGACTGTGTAGCAATGAAGGGAAGGTCAAGGATGGATTTGTTTTAGTCATTACCATTTCCAGATAGAATCAGATGCACATTGGGAGTGTGCCCTGGAACAATGAGTTGATAATTTTGCACTGAAAGGACAAGTGGTGCAGGATTGTAGCATCAAAAATTGGATGCAAACTTTGAATTTGGAAGTGGATTCTGGACTTACTGGGAAGGAGGTGAATCATGGTACTACTTTTGAAGGTGGATGTGTGAGCCTCTAGATTCCCTTGTTTCAGATGTAAACATTATATCTTTTTATTTTTTGGTTAGCCAAATGAGAATATGTGTATATTGTTGTAGATATTGTATCGAGTTGGATTTATAAAGCTGCATAGACAATATGGTTGAATATGTGGTTGTTATTGTAAATACCGTAATGAGTTGTGTTATAAAGCTCTAGTAAGCGGTATTTTTTTCATGTTTCAACAATGGTCATTGTAAATACTACAACGAGTTGTGTTATAAAGCTCCATGGGCATTATGTTTTGCTTATAGCAGTCTTGTTGGTTGTAGGTGTCGTTTAACACCTAGGACAGCTTTCCCCTAAGGGGGAGGGTTTTGTAACAACCCTGGTTAAAAATCCATGTAAAAAATATATGACCATGGTCATTGGACACGTATTCTGAGTTGAATGGTGGGAAAAAACATCCTAGTGGGTGTCACTTTGGTTTATTATGGCTAAAGGAAATGGTAAAGGATTTGGAAAGGAAAATATGCATTATTGGCATTTTATTTATGAAAATAAAGGAAAATAGGAGAAAAGGAAGGTGAAAGGTCACGGGTTGCATGGGAGGACAATGAAGGAAAATAATGGATAATGAAGAAAATAGAGGCCTCGTTAATAAAAAATATTTTGAGGATCAAATGGCAAGATTTTGCTAAGACTTTTGTCAGTTCGGTTTTGGAGCTCTCCTTTTATTCTCTCTCTCTCTCTCATACTATTGGACACTTAGATTTTATTGGAGAACCCTTGGAGAGTGTGGAATACTTAGAATTTTGGAGCAAGAAGGCAAAGGAAGAGAAGGAAAGCGCAAGAGGACATCAATATCAACAACTACAACGAGTTTTTCTTGCAGGTACTGAGTTGCATGTATGATTTCCTCACTAGTTTTGGCATGCATGGAATATGCATGTGGTTATTGGCTTAGGATCTATCATTGGCATGGAGGATTTCCTAGATTGAAAGTTTTTTTTTCTATCCTTTCCATTTCCTGTATATCCATGGTGTTGTGGGTTTTACTTTTGTTTTCTAGTTGGTTTTATTGTGCCTTTGGCTGTGGGTTGAGTCATTAGTTCCTGGAAGCCTTGGTTGGACAACTTCTTCGGAAGCCATGTAACATCTTGGGTTGAGTTACTAGTCCTGGAAGCCTTGGTTGGACAAACATTTTGGAATCCCTTGGTGGCTTGAATTAATAGTCGTGGAAGCCTTAGTTGGACAAACGCTCTGGAAGCCCGGCGGAAGTTGTGGTTTGAGTTACTAGTCCTAGAATCCCTAGTTGGAACAAATGCTTTGGAGCCCTAGACAGCTTGGGTAGAGACCAATCTGATGATGGTTAGTGATGTCTGACCATGATTTGAATCACTATATGAGGGTTGAGGTAGTTTGGCCTCTGGAAGCCTTGGTTTGGTTTTGATTGATGTGTTGTATGAGATCCAACATTCATGCTTGGAATATGGCACGGGGGTGACTGGATGAAGAGAGATTTGGCTCATCCATTTCTATGGTCGGGTGGTACATGGAAGTCCAAGACTTGGTTGAATTTTTCTTATGGAAATAAGAGATCTTTTTATCTTGTATTTATGGGAAAATTATGTAGTTTATATGGGTGCTCTATGCTTGTCATTTATGTTGTTTATATGTTGGCTATGAATGTGCTCTATGACAGTGATGATGTATGGATCTCATCATGTTTTGATTTGTAAATGAATGAATAATGAATCTATGGCCTAATAGATGATAATGCAGCAAATGTGATGAGGCATCAACGCTTCTTAGGGATTATCAGATAAGTATGAGACCCCTATGCTCAGATCTGTTGTTTAAACCTTTAGATTACATATTTGTGACATGTTTGACGAAATGTTTTTCATGACTAGTAGGAGTGCATTCAAGTCCTTATTCAAGTGATTGCATTTATATCGTTATTACATTATTATATTTCTTTTCTATAAGTGTCATGGTGTTATCGGCAATGTCCTAAGCCTTTGGCCTTAAAAAGAGCACAAAAATCTAGGTCGTAGGCACAGAAATACTTGGAAAAGTCCACAGTCGCACGCATGCCCATGTTCTGCGAGCGACTAAAGGTTTCCAGTCACACCCTTTCCTATGTAAAGGGAGTGATTGGGGGATTGATGCATTAAAAGGTCATTTTGATTCAAGGGCTAGCCTCCTAGAAGGTTGGGATGTCTCTTTGGTGTCATGTAGCATGTATAGAAGGTTTGTGTTATTGTTTTTCATCGACTCCACTAACACATAGGGAGTTGAATCATATCATAGTAACTCTCACATGTTTACCCTAGTTGGTTGGTTACTTGGGAAGATGTGGGAGGAGGTTGTTACAGGTTGGAAAAAATTATATGGAGCCCTGGAATAGTGTGGGTTGAGTTACTAGTTCATAGAGTCTGCAGGTTGGGACAAATGCTATGGAGCCTTGTGGGTTGAGTTACTAGTCCCTGGAGCCGTGGGTTGGAACAAATGCTCTAGAGCCTTGGAAGGTTGTGGGTTGAGTTACTGGTTCTTGGACCCTTATAGAGCTTGGGATGAGACCAATCTTGAGTTGTTGATTTTAAGGGTAGAAAAAGTTTATGGATGCCCTTGTTGCTGATATTCAGGGTAAAGGCGGTTTAGTTTATGGATGCCCTTGTTGTTGATATTGAGGGTAGAGGCGGTTTAGTCTCTGCATACCTTTATTTTTTATATTGAGGGAGGAGGCGGTATATTATTTGGATTCCCTTGTTGCTTCAAAGAGAAGAGGAGGCACTAGGTTCTTTTCGGGTTTGGAAACCAATCTAGTGTGTGTACATGATTGAATAGAAGAGAAGGCACCAGGTGCTTGTCAAGATTAGCAACCAATTCAATGTGTGTACGGAAAGGACAAAGAACAAAGGTAGAAGAAAAGAACCATTTGAAATATAATTATCGGTATTTTATTTCAGTTTTAATTATGCACATGATCTATGATTATGATTTATAATGGTTTATTTTTTAGCTAATTGAATGTGATATTTTATACATTATTAGTTAATCAAAGAGATAGTTTTACTTATTGTCGCAAGAAGTAAAAAGAATTGTAAGTGTACCTTATTGATGAGCTACCAATGAGGTATGATTTGAATTTATTTCAATTTCTTTTGAATCTAATGGCATTTATGTGCTTGGTATAGGAAAGCATGGAAAATTCCCAAGTTTGGGTGGTTGAAAATTCTCTGATTTGGTGGTTGGAATTAGATGCCAGAGAATTAGCAGTGGTAAAAGGAATTGGAACATGCAACAATATCTTGGTAAAGCACTTTAGGAGAAATTCAATTGTGGGACACTGGTACCCAATAATGCCTATTGATTTCCATAAGCATTTTATAATTGAAATGATGGTTTTGAGGCAGGGATATGCCTTGGTTTTTAGGGTTGGATATGCCTTGGTTTTATAACCTTCTGATGCGAAGAAACCTTGTCAAGGGATGGATCACCCAAGAAGGGGATACCAATGGAACTTGGAAGGTGTGTGACTACACAAAAGGGGGTGACCATATTTCCTGAGGTATTGTGTAGAAAATAAGGGAGGGTCAGGGAATAAAGTTGTTTTGGTCATTAGCATTTCCAGATGGAATCAAAAACACAATGGTTGTGTGCCCTGGAACAATGAGTCGACAATTGTTCACTGAGAGAACAATTAGTGCAAGGATTTTAGAGCTGGATATTGATTGCAGACTTTGGCAGTGGATTCTGGACTTCCTAGGAAGGAGGTGAATCCTAGTACTAATTTTCAGGGTGGAGGTGTGTGCCTTTGGATTCCCTTGTACACCGAATGTAGGTGTATGTGTTGCGTTGTAATCCAGGGGTCAGTGTATGTGTGGTGTTGTACACTTGGTGTAGGTGTATGTATTTTATTGTACAGTATGTATGTGTATTTTTTGTGAAGGGGATTGGTTCTCGAGTTCGCTTTGGCTGTGAGTTGGAACGAATTCTCTAGAGCTAGGGAAAAACATGAGTTGAGTTACTAGTTCCTAGAGCCACCAGTTTGGGAAAAATTCTCTAGATCCTTGTGGGTTGAGTTACTAGTCCTTGGAGCCCTTGACAGCTTGGGATGAGAACAATCTTGAGTTGTTGATATTGAGGGTAGAGGCAATTTAATCTTTGGATACCATTGTTGTTGATATTGATGGTAGAAGCGGTTTAGTCTTTGTATGCCCTTGTTGTTAATATTAAGGGAGGAGGCGATATAGAGAGAAGGAACTGGGTGCTTGCCATTTTTTGAAACTGATCTAGTGTGTGTATGTGATTGAAGATAAGAGAAGGCATTGGGTGCTTGTCGGGCTTGAAAATTGATTCAGTGTGTGTACAGAAAGGAAAAAGAACAAAGGCAGAAGAAAAGCACCATTTGAAAGATTAGTATTAGTATTTTATTTCAGTTTTAATTATGCACATGATCTATGATTCTTATTTATGATGGTTGAGTTTTGATCTAACTGGATGTGATATGTTTATACGGGATGAATTAATCAAAGAGCTAGTTTGACTTGCTGTGACAAGAAGTAAACAGAATTGCAAGTGTACCTAATTGAAGAGCTACCAATAATGTATGATTTGAATTTATTTCAATTCATTTTGAATCTAATGGAAATTATGTGCTTAGTACAAGAAAGCTTGGAAAATTCCCAAGTTTCAGTGGTTGAAAATGCTTGGTGTAAGTGGTTGGAATTGGTTGCCATAGAATTAGCAATGGTAAAAGGAATTGGAATACACAATAGTATGTTGGTAAAGCACTTCAGGAGCAGGGCCATTGTGGGATATCAGAACCCAATAGTGCCTATTTATTTCCATGAGAAATTTATGATCGATATGATGGTTTTGAGGTAGGGATATGCCTTGGTTTGAGGCAAAGGTATGCCTTGGTTTTTGGACCTTCCTGTTGAGAATTTAGTAGGGCAGTGTTTAATTAAATTCTCTTACTTGATAATTTCTTTTGTTATACTTGTTATGATCCTTTTACTTAGATCTTATATTTGTTAGCTTTTATGTCTTTCATCAAGTCAATTATCAAAACACAAAAGACAAAAATTTTAGGCTCTTCAAGCCAAGGCCAAAACCTCTCCCTCTTGGAGAGGAAAACCCGAAAGTAATTCTTCTTATAGATCTTCAATTGATGAGTACCTTGACCATGACACGAACCCTTGACATTAGTATGCCTCAGAGAACTTGTCATTGCTCTCCTTGGCTTCTCAAGCTAATCTTCCTTCTTGAAATTGTTCTGCACCAATACTAGGGAACTCATTCCCTAGTATAATAACTCTAGATGAGGTGTTGACTCCCTTGATCTAGTCTCAATATCCTAGAGATGAAATCTCTCTCAACCTTCTGTCTTGATTATGTAGACTGAGTTCTCTAACTTGCTATAGTGGCCTTCCTCCATGTTTTATATACCTTAAACCCTCTTCCTAAGATAAATATCCCTTTGTTTTCTTGACTTATTTCTACGCACTACCTTTCAGTACTCAATCATATTCCTAAAGTGACCCTCGGCATATCTCAGGTATGTGAAGTGGATACTAGCCCAAAACAGATATATACTTCGCTAGAATGTGTCACCTTTCTGTGATATATCTCTCCTCTTCCATGCACTGCAATCCACACTCTTATTATAGTTGTTAACCCAAGATCAAGAGATCTTATTCCTGCGTTGTGCTTCATTTTCCCTTTGTTGAGATGCCTCTTATTTATGCACCAAATCTCAGACCTTCACTTCGCACTTGCTCAGAGAACTGATCCGAATTTATCTCTACAAATGAGGTCACAGCCCCTCCTTTATATAGGGATTGTCTCCCTCTTCTAGACTGACATGACCTCTAATGGTGAGCTGACTTTATCAAGGATATCTTCTAGCATCTTCTAGGCTGACTTGAAAAGGAGTATCTAAAACATATTTGAGTCGACTTCAAGGAGCACTTTGACAAGGTCTTTGGAGCATACAATTACATCAATGGTTGCCTTTTACAAGTGTAACAACACTTCATACACATGACTCTAAATTATACATTTATGACAAGATGACAAAACCCTAAAGACATCAAGAAGAATTATTTGACCTATAATAAAAATGCCTTGCTCATGAAACCCATGATGCAAGTATTAGAAATACATTTTATTATCTTTGTATTCTTCATTACATAAATTCATACTTACAAGTCATTATGAATACCGAAAATAGTTATACTTTTTCAACACTCCATCTTAACTAGGTAGGTATTCATAATGGTACATCGTCACTCTCATTCTGAAGAATCTCATAAGAATAATTTGATTGGTAATACCATTTGTATAAAATTATATCAACCAGCATTGTCATAGTGTAAGGCCTTGAAAAACAGCTCCATCTCCCCATGAGATCTTTGAGCTATAATGTTGGCGATACCAATGATGAATAGACACCTACATCATTGTCTCTCTTGGATCATAACCCATCTGGGTTCACTTAGGATATTTCCACGAGGACTATTCTTACTATTGGATTCCCAGTCCTCAAATAATATTTGTCCTTCCATGACTATTATTTTTTTAGATTCCCTAATACATCCCAAAATAGTATCTGATGCCAGATGATTACCCAATCCTGCATTTTTTCTTCCTAAGTGAAGACTAGAATGACATGTCTATCTATCCCTCTCAATTATGGAGGACATATTCCACAAAAGAATTTACTCATTCCTATACAAGGAATGTACCTAAGCTCCCTCTGGGCTTAGGAATTACCAAGTTTCTTCCAATTAATAAAATTATTACCAGGCTTCCTCTTAATCAGGGACCTCTAGTAACAATGATGAAAATACCCAGCTACTAATGAAGAACTATTTTCTTCAATGTCATGAATTTCTTTTTTTTTTTAGGAGTCTTCATCTTGGGGATCTCTTTATAGGGCACAGATTATCCATCACTTTATCCAAGAATCGTGTCTTCTATAAAAAAGTGATCCATTAGTCTTTTCCTTTGGTCTAGCTTCATGCCATGTTGTTTTCCTTTGAACCATATTTCTTCAAAGGATCTTTCATCCTGCCATATGGTTGTCAACCTGTTGAAGACATATACTTCCCTTTGGCATCCCTACATAAGCTCATCATATATTATAAATATGAACTTTTAAATCAAAATTTACCTTAGTGATGATCTTTCATCATGAAATCTTCTTGTAAGAATCTACATACTTCGTTACAAATTGACACATGTTGAGATTCAACAAGATGATGAGCTTAGTGAAAAGAGTCGCCTTCACTAAGTGGGCCCGCGGGCTATTTTTGGTGCAAGTTTATTTTTAGACTATGTCTATTTTTAGACATGATGATCGTATTTCAGAAATTGCAGGATGCTATTTTTGGATGGTTGATCAAGTTGGAAAAATATATGAAATTATATTTTTAGAATATTGGGCGAAGTCTATTTATAGATCGCTGATCTAAAAATAGATGCATGTCGATTATTATTAGCTCTTAATAATAATCAAACACTAAACCGCAACTTATTCTCTTGGAGCACTTTGTTTCAGTGCATATATGTGGCACATCATTGGACTGAGGGAATTACGCAATTCCCAAGGGTTTACTGAAGCTAATGCATGGAGGACTCAGTTAGAAATCAAGTGGCAGAGTTATGACATAGTTGGAAGAAGTAGTTATGGAGTTGTATTTAGTTTAACTCAGTTAGACTCAGTTGAGCTAGTTGTATCTACTCTAACTGGATGATACACTAATGAGAGTGGAGTGAATTAATTAGTTAATTAATTCACAAATAATAACTCATTAATCAACTAAACAATACAACAATTAACTATAATGCATGGTAGTTTTAGTGGAGACCCAGTGGAGAGATAGATGAAAGGGCAAGATGGACTATCTGTTGTGACTATAGTGATGCATTGATTGAATCACACACACATTGGAGTTTCCAATGAGGATTGCACAGTCAAGGTAAGAGTAATTTGAGTTCATTCAAAGCTATTCTTCAGCAGGGATTGCACAGTGGAGGCAGGCTAGCAGGAGGCAGAGATCGGTGCATGGATTTGTAATATTGTTCCTGATTAGTGTTTGACGATTGTACTGTACTGAGAGCTTGATAAGCTTTGTATGAGGATTTTCATATGATTCCATGATACATAATATATAGTTGGGGTTTTCAACTTCAGGCTTTCCCGGTTAAAAATATTTTTATGTGCGATTATTTTTATTTATGCTTTACATGTGTGTGCAATTAATTTTTCCGCAAAAGATTAACAAGTGGAATTGATTCAGTGTTTTGCATAAAGTTAAATAGTGTGAGATTAGGTGAATCAAGGAAATATGCATGCTTAGTGCATATAATTTCTACATGGTATCAGAGCATTTTTTATTGAAGATTTCAATTGTGAAGTGAATTTGTGCTGGTGGACAATTCGAATTTGTTGCAGAAGATTCTTGGTGCAGAAGTTGAGTATACATTGAAATGTCTTTCAATGGGTTGCGATTGGAGTATGCCCTTGATGGGATCTCGAATTACATAGCCTGGAAAGACAGGATGGAGGCGATGCTGGAGGATAATGGACTGAAGGATTTCATCGATAGCGATGTTCCAAAGCCGGGATCTAGCGATGCTGCATTACTTGACGCATGGCAAAAGAAGACAGCAAAGACGAGGAGAATTCTATTGGAAGGTGTGAAGGACCATATTGTGTCCAACCTTCACGGGAAATCCACTCCATTCTTAATGTGGAAGGCTTTGACAGACTTATTCCAAAGCAGAAGTGACCAGAGGAAGTTGGCGCTTAAAGACAAGCTCAGAAAAATAAAAATGGAGAAGGGTGACAGTATTCCAAAATACCTCACGATGTTTTTCCACTGCAAGGATGAACTGGGAACTGTGGGGGTTACTGTTGATGAAGAATACTTGGTGATATTGGCTCTCCTTGGGCTTCCTAAGAGTTGGCATAGCTACAAAGACTCTGTCAATGGGCGGGAGAAACTGTCGGGATGAGAGCGACTTTGGTCGGATCTTGTGTAGGAGGAGATAAGGTGGGGTACCAGGGATGGATCTTCATCGAAGAATGAAGATGAAGAGAATTGCGCTTTGGCTACCAAAGCAAGGAAATGGAAGGGGAAGAAAAATCCTTCAAAATCCGATGCTAAAGGCGAGAAGCAAGATTTGTCCAAAGTGAAGTGTTTTCACTGTCACGAACATGGACATTTCACCACTAACTGTCCACAGAAGAAGAAGAACAAGAAGGTTGATGGATCAGTCGCTGGAGAGGCCTTAGCCTCACAATTTGAACATGATTTCTCTTTGACCGCATGCTTGGTTTCAAGCTGTATGGGATCGGTGTGGTATCGTGATAGTGGTGCGTCTTTCCATATGATGGGAGACAAAGAGTTTTTTAGTGACTTGGAGGAGAAGGACCTCCAGATGCATATAGAGATGGGTGATGATGGTCGGTACAGTGTGACTGGCATTGGGACCATTACCTTTGAGAGGGATTCCGGTAATCCATTCTTGTTAATGAATTTCATGCATGTTCCAAGTCTGAAGAAGAACTTGGTCTCGGTCGCAATGTTGGAAGACAAAGGTTATGATGTTGTTTTCAGTGAGGGAAAATCCTTCCTTAAAAATAAAACAACAGGTCAAACCAAGAATATAGGGGTTCGAATTAAGAATCTCTACAAGCTGGAGGTAGATGGCTGCGCTGCAATGGTGGGAAAAGCAGAAGAAGTGGTGAGTCGGGATTAGGGCGAATTATGGCACAGGAGATTGGGCCATCTTCACCATGGCGCTTTGAATATTTTGCAGTAGATTTCTACTGGAATTCCCAAGGGTACTCTTGCGAAGTCAGATCAGTGCAAGGGATGTACTATGGGTAATTTTTTGAAGACCACCTTTCATGAGAAGGAGAACTGTGCTTCGATGATCCTCGAGAGAATTCACACAAACGTGTGTGGACTTTTCTCGGTTGCTTCAACAGCAAAACACAGGTATCATGTGATATTTTTTGATGACTATTCTCGTAGATGATGGATCTTCTTCATGGAAAAGAAGATTGAAACATTCTCAAAGTTCTGTGAGTTCAAGGCATTCGTGGAGAAGGAGTCGGGGAAGTAAGTGAAAGCTCTACGGAGCGATAATGGTAGTGAATACATCTCGGGCGAATTCAAATACTTCTATAGAAAAGAAGGAATTCGAAGAGAACTCATAGCACCTCATAACCCATAGCATAATGGGGCCGCGGAGAGAAAGAACAGAACAATCGTGGGTGCTACACGAGCAATGCTGCATGACCAGGGCCTACCGATGCACTTGTGGGCGGAAGCATGAAACACTGCGGTTTATGTGAAAAATAATTGTCCATATAGAGTACTTGGAATGAGTACACCCGAAGAAGATTTTACTGGTAAGAAGCTTGATATTTCTCATTTGAAGATTTTTGGCTCACCTGTTTACATTCATGTGACCAAGTACGCCAGGAAGAATCTGGTGCCGACTGCAGAAGTTGGGATATTTGTGGGGTACACAAAAACACCCCATAATTATCGTGTGTATTTTCCAGACAGTCGAATGATTGTTGTGCGATGGGATATAAAATTCAATGAGGTGAAAGCCATGAAGTTGCCGCTTGAGAGGGAGCTACACTTGCATGCAGAGGAGGAACTTCCTGTTCCCAAAGATGAGCCTCTAGATGTGGATCAGCCACAGGAGGAGATTCATGGAGTGGAGGAGTCCACTCATGCAAAACCAAACATCAGACAAGGCAGAAAGCGTACCACAGAAGCTGAGAGACTGAAGCTTGATGCGGCACAGAATGTAGGAGTCCCTACATCACAGAGCAGACAGAGACAGTCACCTAACCGATTTACTGGATACATGGCTCTTATGAGCAAGTGTATCATGACATAGCCATTTTATTTTGAAGAAGCAGTGCAAGAGCCCACATGGGTAGATGCCATGGTGGAGGAGTATGACTCCATTGTCAGAAACAGTGCTTGGGAGATTGTTTCGAGGCCGGTGGGAAAATCAGTTGTAGGATGAAGGTGGATCTACAAGGTAAAGCAAGCTGCTAATGGGAGCGTCAAGAATTATAAAGCAAGATTTTTTGCCCAGGGCTTCTCACAGATCAAGGGGATTGACTATGAAGAAACCTTTGCACCTGTCGTATAGTGTTCTTCCATACGGACCATCCTTGCTCTCTCAGCGCAAATGGGTTGCCACATTCATCAGATGGATGTGAAGACTGTGTTCCTTAATGGGATCATTGAAAAAGAGGTGTACATTGAGCAGCCTGAAGGATTTGAGATCTTCAATAGCGAGTCGCATGTGTGCAGGCTCAAAAGAGCGTTGTATGGGCTTAAACAAGCACCACGTGCTTGGTACACTCGGATCAACAGCTATTTCACTGGACTTGGCTTCACCAAGAGTGAGGCGCATGAAAACCTGTACCATATTGTGGTGGAGGGTAAGCTTTTAATCATTGTACTTTATGTTGATGGTTTAATACTAACAGGTGATGAGCAGTTGATACAATCATGCAAGGCAGATCTTGCAAAGGAGTTTGAGATGAAGGACTTGGGCCTCCTTCATTATTTCCTTGGATTGGAAATATGGCAGCGGGAAGGTGAACTATTTGTGTCTCAAGGCAACTATGCTCGGGAGATACTAGAGAAGTTTCACATGCAAGGCTGCAAGCCTATCGACACTCCTCTTCCAAGAAATTGGAAGAAAGAGGATGCTACATCAGCCGAGGTAGTGTATGCCACTGTATATCGACAGTTGGTGGGTTCGCTCATGTATTTAGTCAATACAAGACTGGACATATGCTATGTGGTGAACCAGCTTTCACAAGTGATGATTAAGCCTACCAAGCTCTTTTGGAAGGCAGGCAAGCATGCCCTGAGATATCTCAAGGGCACATCTGAGTATGGTTTATGGTACAGACAGATGGATGAGGTGAAGTTGCATGGCTTCACGGATGCAGATTGGGCAGGAAGCCTAACAGACAGAAAGAGCACATCAGGAGGGATTTTCAATATTGGATCTATGGTATTTTCTTGGTACAGCAGGAAATAAAGATCCATGGCACTCAGTTCAGCGGAAACATAATACATGGCAGCAAGTCAAGCTGCATGTGAGGCTATATGGATGAGGAAGATTCTGGTTGGTTTGTTTGGTTCACATTTAGATCCCACAATAATACATTGTGATAATCAGAGTTGCATTAAACTCTTGGTTAATCTTGTGTTTCATGATAGATCTAAACATATTGATATCTGGTATCATCATATCATAGATTGTGTGCAGCGGAATATCATGTTGCTTCAGTACATTCCTACGGAGGATCAGGATGCAGATATTATGACGAAGGCGCTCACCAGGAGAAAATTCGAATACCATAGAGGCAGGATCGGGTTGAAGGATAATCCCTACCTTGTTGAGAGGGAGTGTTGAGATTCAACAAGATGATGACCTTAGTGAAAAGAATCGCCTTCACTAAGTGGGCCCGCAGGCTATTTTTGGCGCAAGTCTATTTTTAGACTATGTCTATTTTTAGACATGATGATCATATTTCAGAAATTGCAGGATGCTATTTGTGGATGGTTGATCAAGTTGGAAAAATAAATGAAATTCTATTTTTAGAATATTGGGCGAAGTCTATTTATAGATCGTTGATCTAAAAATAGATGCATGTTGATTATTATTAGCTCTTAATAATAATCAGACACTAAACAGCAACTTATTCTCTTGGAGCACTTTGTTTCAGTGCACAGATGTGGCACATCAGTGGACTGAGGGAATTACAAAATTCCCAAGGGTTTACTGGAGCTAATGCATGGAGGACTCAGTTAGAACTCAAGTGGCAGAGTTATGACACAGTTGGAAGAAGTAGTTATGGAGTTGTATTTAGTTTAACTCAATTAGACTCAGTTGAGCTAGTTGTATCTAGTATAACTGAATGATACACTAGTGAGAGTGGAGTGAATTAATTATTTAATTAATTCACAAATAATAACTCATTAATCAACTAAACAATACAGCAGTTAACTACAATGCATGGCAGTTTCAATGCAGACCCAGTGGAGAGATAGGTGAAAGGGAAAGATGGACTATCTGTTGTGACTATAGTGATGTATTGATTGCATCACACACACATTGGTGTTGCCAATGAGGATTACGCAGTCAAGGTAAGAGTAATTCGAATTCATTCAAAGCTATTCTTCAGCAGGGATTGCGCAGTGGAGGCAGGATAGCAGGAGGCAGAGATCGGTGCATGGATTTGCAAGATTGTTCCTGATTAGTGTATGACGATTGTACTGTACTGAGAGCTTGATAAGCTTCGTATGAGGATTCTCATATGATTCCATGAAACATAATATATAGTTGGGGTTTTCAGCTTCAAGCTTTCCCGGTTAAAAACTGTGTTATGTGCGATTATTTTTATTTATGATTTACATGAGTGTGCAATTAATTTTTCCGCAAAAGATTAACAAGTGGAATTGATTCAGTATTTTGCATAAAGTTAAATGGTGTGAGATCGGGTGAATCAAGGACATATGCATGCTTAGTGCATATAATTTCTACAACACATATCCTAAATATATGTATTTTCCAGGGTCTTCATCTTTTCCAGAGTTCTTATCGGAGTCTACACATCTTCCTAGGAGATTGTTATGAATATAATTCATAACGAATATAACAAATATAATTATTAAATAGTCAATTAAGGATTATGTAAGTAGTCATTAAGTTAGTGAAAGGGCATTTCTAAGAGACATGCCCAGTCATGAAAGGTCACCTGCGTAGGTATATAAACAGGGCCTCATTGTAAAATTTTATCATCCATCTATCTATCTGTTGAAGCCTCGAAAATTGCTGCTTCAAACATCAGGGGATAACCACCCGGTCGGGACCTTAGGACAGCTCCTTTTCCATTTGGGGTGGTGGCTCCGACTAGATTTATAGGACCAGTTTCCTAGTAATTTAAATGGGTTGGTAATATAAGGATTAGATAGGGGAAAATGGGACTAAATGACTGAAATAAAACTGTCTAGTCTAATTTAAATACTGATGAAATAACTCTAACCCAGTCATCAAATGTGAATACAAATTTAAATTGTTTCAATTAACCAATAACCATGAAAATGTATTACAGCTTAATTGAAATATGTAGTAACAAATAAAGATAAATTTGTTTAAGAAATTAAACAGAGTTATAATAACATATTGCATTCATCATAATATATTGTTTGCATATACTATAAAAGATAAATATTTCTAACACACTCAGAAATGATATGTATGAAGAAATATTGTGAAACAAGTACACATAAACAATAGCAATTTAAAAGAGAAATACCATCTCGATAGCAGTGAATAGATAGAAATACCATATCCATCTCAATACTTTCCAATGAAATCTGATATCCAAATCCAGCAACTTCAATGTAAAATCAACTCCAAGATACAGAAATGCAATTCTTAAAGATAATTTCGCAGAGAATCACCAGATGTGATCCTTTATAAAAATATAGGAGTCAATGGAGTACATAAATGTAATCTCCAAGTCAAAATATTACAAATTCAGGACCCCTTTCTAAATGCATGAAAGGGGTTTAAATAGGTACTTAACAAAAAATAACTAAAACTATTCCTACAATCTATCTAAATTAAAAAAAAAAATCTAAAACAGAAATGCGAGCTTGATGAAAACCGACTCATTGATCATCTGTTGCGGTTGATGTGCGAAGGTGGCAGATTTTGAGCATCTCCTTTACTTCTTACGGATGACTAAGCTTTGAGTGCAACCGCCCTGTATATGTGGCATCGGAGAATTCGAGAATGATGCAATCAATGGCATTTGAGAGAAATCTAATTGTAGTTTGTTGACTATGTGGCTTGATGATATAAGTCCACATTGTATCCCATGATATTCCTTGTAATTGGCCAATTTTTTTATTTTTATTAATTATCTCTTGTTTCCATCTATGATTGGTTTCTTTTACTTTGGGTAATTGGCCGAGACTACAATCTGCAATTAAATTGATTGCATACAAGTTATCATTCACCATCTGTATTACATTGTTCATTATTCCTTTAGCTCTGGATGTGGCCCTTTCTTCTTTTATCAAGCAATGTTCCCATTCTGCAAAAACAATTTCTTTATGTCTCTCCATAATCTTGGGAAGATCTGATTTTCTCCCTGATTCTGAGTCTTGCCACAAAAGAAATTCAGAGATCTTTTCTTCAGCTTCATCAAATTCAATTTTAAGAGTGACTCCTTCATCTATTAAGGAAGATGTTAACTCACATAGAGATTCTGCTTCTGCAGTCTTTAGACAAAATCCATTTAATTGTTGAGACAATAATTTGTATGTCTCCAAGGCTTCATTTTTGAATTGATCCAGACTGGGATAACTCTTGAATTTGTCTAATTTAGATTGAAACATCTTTTCTTGTTCAATCTTCGAAGTCTGCTCATTTTGTAGAAGAGCTTGTAGTTTTTCTATTTCTTGATTTAGATGTTGTTGCTTTTCTAGGGTCTGCTGGTCAATCTTCTCTTTTTCAACAGCCAGCTGCTCTTCTAATCATCTAGATTTGAGCTCTTCATCCTGTAATCGTTGTTCTAACTGAATAATCTTTTGTTGGTTTTCTGCAACCTGTTCCTCAAACATGGCTATTTGCACATCCTTTTGCTTCATCAACTGTGTAACTTCAGAGGCTTTATCTATAGTAGCAGCACTATAGGCACCTGCATACTGAGACAATTTGGTGAGATCCTCAAATGGATTCACCTCAAAATTCTTATAAACAATATTCATGAATTCCCATTATGATGCCAAAAGTGAATCTTGATCAGTTCTCCTCCTTTTCCTCTGTTTTCTCACTACAGCCCTATGTTTGGGACTGTAAAATATATCTAAAGGAGGGATTTCTTTTGTCCTTAACATAATCTCACCTGTGGAGTTTTCAGGGATGATTTCTACATCCTGGTCTTTTGCATCATCAACTTGGGGATTGTTTTGTTGTCCTATTTGTTGGGAAAATTTTTCATATTGGCTTAGAAAATGAGGAGAAATAATAAGTTTAGTAGCTTCTTGTCCTCCAAGTTGAGAATCTGCACTATTTTTTATATCACTTTTAGGTGCTTGTTCAGTATTTTTACTGTCTGTACCTCCTTTTTCAATATGCACATGGGCATCAGTACCTGTGCTTTATTTTCTTGCTTGGGCTGAAGACTGTTGTACATCAATTTTAGCAGCAGTTTCTGTCTTTCCAGTGTCAGCTTTGCTGCTATCATCTTTCTTCTCCAAAATAGGATTAGTTCCTGTTACTTCTTTACCAAATGTACTTCCTGTATCTTTCTGTTGTGGTTCACATCCCTGTGTAGAAATCCTCAACTGATCCAGAGGAACTCTAAGTAGCCTCTAACTTCTAAATAATAAAAATTTATTCATTTCTTCAGGCTAAAGTTTGGACTTGGCCAAATCAAAAAATTGAGACATTTTATCTACAGAAACAAATAAATCATCAAAGACATCTGGTTCATGTTCGAACCGAGCAATTGAAACAAAGGTAGTAAAATCATATGCCACCTTCCTAGGATCATATTGCCTTCCAGGAATTGTTGAAAGTTTAAGATCAGTTAACTTAACAAATTCTTTTTCGGCATGGAAAAAATTGCTAAGAGTATAGTCACCACATTTGAAAGGAAAAGTAGGCCACATAAGTTTTTTGTTGTTCTTTAAAGTCCTAGACATACCTTCTACTGTCAGCTGATAAGAAATTTCCTGTGCTAACAGTTTTTCTGGAACATATAAAGGAAGGATGTGTGGCTCTACAATACTTCCAAAAATTCTGACATATGTGAATTTTTCCTCCCTGAACCAATCTCCAATAGAGGACAAATCAACTCTAGCTTTGTCGGAAAGTCTAGGAGGGAATCGGCCAAAAATGTTTTGGTAAATCAGAATAAGAAAACCATGACAGAATCTGTAAACATGACTTCTGAAATGCCCCTTCCATAAGAACCTATGATATATATGAATTGGGACAGGTTCTTTAGGAGTCCACTTCCTTCCTAATAAGGGAAATTCTGAATTGAAACAGAGGGCATCTAGGATGTAAGCACAAAAGTAAAAAGGAGTGGAATTTCCTGAATTTTTGTCTTTCTTGTACTCAAGAACTCTATTGGCTATCTTATCAGACAAGATAACAACCCAATCCATTATCTCATAATTAATAGCAGCATGTATCAACAGAACCATTTGAATGGAAAACCTAGCTGAGTTATCATTACCAAACAATCTACACATCATAGTTGTAGCATAACAATATGGAGGCAAGAGAGACTCCATGGAGTACATACCCGATGCCTCAAGCCTATGTTTTTCAGGAGCCCTTCTCCATTCTCTAATTGGTTCTGACTGATTTTCATTGTTTGCAGCAAATTCTTTGATAAACTCTTTGTTATAAATCTTCTGTGGGTCAGGAAAGTGGTACATTGCTTTGATATCTTCCGGTCTGAATGACCCGAAGATTGTTCCACATGCAGAAACAAAATTTTTGTATTTGATAGACACATTATCAATCACCCATCTAATAACATTGTAATACGGGAAAATGTTTTCCCGAGAAGCAACTCGATGCAGAAATGAGTTTGCCAATGAACCAAGAGGACTTTCAGAATCAGAATCTAAGTCGGTTTCGTCAGGAACTGTGGCTTTAGCTTCAACAATTCTAGGGTTTTCCTTTTCTAATAGATTATAAACACTTTCCCATGTCATTTTTCCAAGTCCATGGCAGGAGGTGTTTGTAACCAGCTTAAGCTTTGTTGGTTTCTCTTTAGGTGGCATAATAATAACAGGGGCTTTTGCAGCAATGGTAGCTTTCGATTTCCTGAATCTCTTCGACATTTCAGTGTTAGGGAGTATTTCTCTTGCTCTGCAAACAGAAAAATTGGATGTTATTGGATGTTATATTGCTCTGCGACAAAGAGAAGCTTTCAGCCAAGGTAAAGATGTAATAATGAAAAACAGCTATACAAAGGGTTTATTCATTGATTTGTATTTATTATTTCCGTGGTTTAAAACTTAAATGCCCTATAGGGAGTCACACTCATACATTCAATAACAAAACAAATCATTGTTATTCGTTTGATTCGCGAGTTAATATTATCGTACAATTGGAGATTTGGCATATTTCAAAATAAGTATAGATATATTTCCTTTTAAAACTTTGAAACAAGAAGAATAATAATAAATGGACATTTAAGTTATAATCGCATCGTAATTCGTTTTTAAAAAGGAAAATGAAAGAAGACTTATACCAAATCCTGATTGCGAAGATCGCATCAGAGATTTAAAATGAAATGAACCGTTTAACATTTTCTCCGAAAATGCGATTGCGATGAGATAGGATCCATTGCATCGGAGTTTTAAAACAATAGAATGCAATGTTTTTAATTATTCCGAAATGCGATTGCGATGAATCGCATCGCATCGGAAATATATACAAGAAACACAACACTTCAAGTTTATCGAAATGTGATTGCAATGGAGCGCGATCGCATCAGAACTTTACAAAGTAAAAACAAACTTTAAAGAATTATCTGAGTTTCCGATTGCGATTACTGTTCATTTTAATTATTATTAAGTATAAACTCTTTATAATGTGTTTGATATGATTAAAGGGCTTTATAACTCATCGGATCGGAAAGTTATTTTTAAAGGTTGTACACTTTGTGAATAAAAATGTGATATGCATCCTTTTATCAATGAATCTTTTATTCTTATTTAGGAAGAAAGATTAAAAAAAAAAAGGGACCTATTTCTAAATGGGATTTATTCTAAAATTTAAAAATGGGGAGGGTTGTTGTACAGTACAGGAATTGGCAATTTACTGGAAGAAACAATTATCTCTGAAAAATGAAATGAACACTATAGTTTTAGTAAGTAAAAATTTCTAAAGATAATAAAAACTTATCTTAGGATAATTCAAATAAAATATAACTATGAAAAAGAATAAAAATCACTTACAATTTCTTTCTAATTCCTCAAAGAAAGAACATTTTTGGGTTATCTCAAGCTTTGATTGGTTGATAATAATAAAATAAGTGAATTTCTTCAAGTTTAACTTTTGTAATATACTCTATTGTCACAGGCATTGCCTCTGCTGCCAGCGAACGTTCATAGTCTCGACAGGGTTATCTTTTAACCATTAACTATCCATTATCCCATCCAATTAAGATTATGACTCTTTAAAAATAAATTCATAAGACATATTATCTTATGTTTTTTTTGTCTTTTATTTATTTTTTTAATTTAAGAGCCATTTTTCTGGTTTGGTAGCTAGTTATTAACAATGTCATTCACTAGTTGTAATTAAACTAAACAAGCTGGCTCGTGATGAGACCCCTTGTCTTACTTTTTATAAGCCATTACCCTGTTTTGGTATGCAGTATTGGTAATGTCAGTTTTATTACTTCTTATGATCATTGTAAGTAGGCTCGTGATGAGACCTCTTATCTCCTAAATTTTTTCATATAATTTCTTAGAATTACATTCTAAAAAATCACAACCAAAATGGATGGGGTGAAATAGTTGTATCCTTAAGAATAAATGGATGACAATTTTCAGAGTTTTTTGTTTACTAAAGCTTGAAAAAGTTTTTACTTTTTAAAGATAACCTTTCTCTGCTTAAGAAACTTATAATGATTTACATTTTCCTCAAGGTTTCAAAAGATCATGCAAATGTTTTGAACAAATTTTCAAAGTTTAACATTTTATTTTAAATCATCCAAAATTGTAATCATTTCCTTGAAAATTCTTATTTACACAAAATAAGTATTTATAACATTCTTTCCAAGACAATTTTCTAATAGTAAAAAGTCAATTAAAGACTATTAACAACCTTTATTTACAAAAATAAATAAAAATTGCAGAAAGGAATATGTACAAGTAAGAAGGGGTTACCTCCTTATGAAAATAATTTCTTTAAGACAAGCCCATTTATAGGAAGAGATTCTCTCTTTCCTGTTAAATCTTGAAGTATGAATGTATATGAGCCTATCTTTTCAGAAATTTGAAATGGTCCAAACCAAATTTTCTGAAATTTGGTATGCTTACCTTTTTCTTCATGTGCTTTATCCCATTTCAGAACAAGATCACCAATTGACAAATTTTTTGAGCCGGTGGAACTTGAATCAAAAGAATATTTTACACGTTGTTGATGTTTTTCATGAATATCTTTTGCTTTTTCTCTGTCTTCTTCTAATTTAAGGATTTGATCAAATCTTAACTAAATGGATGAGGAAGGATTTTCTTCAATGAATTTCACTAGGGCTAATGATGGGAGAGCTATATTTGATGGTATCACATCTTCTTTACCATAAACTAAATTGAAAGGTGAAGTTTCAATAGAAGCTTTAAGAGTAATACGATCAGCCCATAATTCAAAGATTAAATACTTGTGCCAATTATTTTGATTTTGATCAATAGTCCTTTTAATGATTTTGATGAGATTTTTGTTAGTGGATTCAACTAAACCATTACCTTGTGGATAGTATTTTGCTTAATATTTCAATTTGAAACCTCTTTTAATTGCAAATTCCATTATATTATTACCAGAAAAATAAGATGCATTGTCAAAGACCAGAGCGTTAGGTACACCAAACCTGGTAATGATGAATTGATTGATGAAATCAATAATTGCATCAGAGTTGGCTACCTTTAGAGGAATTTCTTCTACCCACTTTGTGAAGTAATCCGTTGTTGTGAGGATGTACTTGTGTTGTTTGGAAGAATGAGGAACTATTTTTCCAATAATATCAAGCCCCCATTGCTCGAATGGTTGTTTAATATTTATTGGCTACAAAGGAAAAGCTGGTTTCCTCTGTCTTCCACTAGCAGTTTGGAAAATTTTGCATTTTCTCACATAATCATATGTATCTTTAAAAAGGGTAGGCCAATAATATCCAACATGGATAATTTTGTGGGCTGTGGTATCACCTCCAAAATGACCTCCTGTTGGTCCATCATGTAATTCCTGCAATACCTTTTTTGCTTCAGTCTTTTCAAAACATCTTAATAAGATTGAATCATAATTATTTTTTAATAACACATCAATGATTTCATATTTAGTAGCCTTCAGTCTTAAAGCACGTTTATTCTTATAGCTGAGATTAGAAGGATCATACCCATTTTTCAAGTAAAATATCATATCAACATACTGAGATTTAGAATCTGTAACACTTATCTGACTTACTTGAACAACATTCTTTGGATCTTGATTTTCTGGTATATTATGAGCTCCTGCTAATAATCTGCAAAAACCTTGTCCTCTAACAATCTTTGCTGGTTTAATATCAACATCATATTCTTGAAAATTTGTCACCCAATTAGCCCTTTTTTCTCCTACTTCTCTTTGGATTAGTAATTGTCTTACTGCAGAGAAAGGAACAATAACCTTTGTGTTTGTTTTTAAGAGAAAATTCCTAAAATGTTTGATTGACTTAAATACAGTGAAAGCTTGTTTTTCAACATCATAATAATTCCTCCGGATGCGGTTGCTTCCAGCACTTGATGGGACGTACGTCCCCCAGCGCCTCCCGAGGATGTCCGTTGGAGTTGGCCACATGGCCTCCCACACTCGTCTTAATGGTGGCATTCATCTCGCCACCCCACGCAGCCTTAACTGCTCTCTCTCAAACCATCTCCACAACAAGCTTTCCTTTCGATTTACTTCGGCTCTTGAAATGGCTTGTGCTAATCCTCATGGCATATTCCATGTCTGATCTGTGACTTCGCTTCTATGTGCCTCCTGTCCAGCCGACTGAGCAAAGCCTAGTGCTAGAACGCAGACTGGCCGGAGGTGCGTGCTCTTGTGTTGCTTGGAAACGGTTCCGGAATTTCACCATTCGCATAGCCTGCTCTGTTGCTCAAAATCTCTGCGAAATTCTCCTGGCCCTCCGCTGCCACTCCTTCTCTTCCCGCTTCATCCGCCTCTCTTCCCCGCCATGCTTCAACTGCGCCATCGTATGCGATGCCGTCGAGGCTCCAGTCGTGGTTGGGCTTCTCGGTCTCAGTTTTCTCCCTCCTTTGATTCGTCTTCAAATGAGCTCTCCTGTGATCACTTTCTGGACCTCAGGAATAGCAGGGGCACGCCTCGCAGCCCTGGCTCCGCCCCTCCCTCTGCGTGTCCTCCGCCTCCCTATGCTTTCTCCCCTGCACCCCATCTCCATACCTCTGCTTATCCCTCCGCTCCCCATCCGACTTCCCCTTCCTTCCTTCGCCAAACTTCCCAGCATGCGGAGTTTACTTTTGAATGCAAATTTGATAAACCGGTCCTCTGAGCCCATGTTACTGTCACTGTTAGTGAGGAAACGGCTAGTTTGGAGTCTCCTCCACCTGCGCCTCCCGGTCCTTCAACTGCTCCTCATGGTCCCACTGAGCCCAGCACTGTCGAAGCTTATTCAGCCAAGGAAGCCTTGGCCCAGTTACACTCTGCCCCTAGTGTTTCTATGCAAGTCCAGCACATGGAAGATATGAGCAAAGGAAAAGAGCCCACTTCAGCTCCTGATGATGGATGTAGCGATGAGCTCAGGTGCAGAATCATTGAAGAACCACCATCCCCAATCAATGAACAGTAGTTAGAGGCAGCCCTTGAGGTTTTTGTCCTTCAAGCACAATATCTCTAATTTATTTTCAGCTTTCATGCTTCTTCATCCTCCGCTTGTAGCGAGGCATGCTATAGGTTTTTTTTTGTTTGTTGAACAATCTGAATGTACAGACGGTTTCCCCGATGTGGGCGGCAGTCCAAATTATGGTTTTCTTGGCAATCAGGCCCTGTGCTCAGGCTTCCTCAGCTGAGACAGAGGCAGTTTTGTACCATTATATTATAAATTAATAGATTTAGAGTTACTGAGAAAAAAAAAAAACATCAAAATAATTCAGCTCAGCTCCTTGCATATTTGAGCTGAAGAAATAAATCGGTGCTTTGATTTGTTGATAATTGAGCTATGTTAAAACAGCAGCATAAGATGTTTCAGTTGCCAAAGTATACGGAATAAAATCTTTGGAAAAATTGGGAGTATTCAATGTAGGTGCATCAATGATTGCTTTTTTGATTGCATCAAAGGCTTCTTTTTCTTTATAACCCCATTTGAATACCAAATTTTTCCTAATCATATTCTGCATCGGAAAATCAATTTGAGAAAAATATGGAATGAATCTTTTTACAAAATTAATCCGACCTAAAAATGATTGCATGGACTTTTTATTATGAGGTAAAGAAATATCAGAAATTTCTTTAACTCTGTCAAGATCGATATACATATCATCTTTTGACACAACAAACCCTAAGAGTTTTCCTTGGTCGAGAGCAAAGAATGATTTCTTTGGGTTTAAGGAAATACCAAATCTTCTACATCTTTCAAATATTTGTTTAAGATTGTGTAGATGATTGGATCTCTTCTTTGAATAAACTGTTATGTCATCAAGATAAATAACAACTGATCTATTAATCAGACTCTTAAATTCTATGTCCATGGCTCTCTGGAAAGTAGCTCCTGCATTTACTAAACCAAAAGGCATTTTCTAATAAGCATAGGTTCCCCATTTGGTTCTGAAAGTGGTTTTCAACCTATCATCTGGATGTACTAGAATTTGATTATACCCTGAAAATCCATCAAGAAAGGACATGAGTTCGTAACCAGCTGCCTTTTGGAGAATTTGCTCCATGGTTGGAAATGGGAAATTATCTTTTTTACATGCCTTATTTAAATTCCTGAAATCAATACAGATTCTAAAATCGCTATTTTTCTTCCTGACAGGTACCATGTTGGAAACCCAATTGGAATGCCTTACAGGAAAAATGATTTTGGCTTTCAAAAGCTTGTTGAGTTCTATTTTGATTTTATCCTCAAGATTTGGATGAATCTTTCTTAACTTCTGTTGAATAGGCTTAACATCAGATAGCATTGGAATTGTGTGTTGAATTACAGAAGTATCATAAGTCTTTAAATCCTCATAACTCCAAGCGAAGACATTTTTATATTTACTCAGAAGTTTAATAAAAGAAAATATTTCTTTTGGAGTTAAATTGAGACCTAGATTAACATTCTAAGGTTTAGAATCAAAGCCAAGATTGACTAATTCAAACTTCAAAGTTGAACTTTGAAGTTTAGCATTAGTAAATTTCTTGAATCTGTCTTTAATATCATAAAGATCCTCAAGTTTAACAACAGATTTAGGAATCGGATTTTCATTATTTCTTGAAGTAATTTGCAGATCATGATCATCTTCATCAATAATTTGTTCATCATATGATTTCTCAGAAGTTAAGAAATTCAAAATATCTTGAACATGGTATAATACTCTCCATCTAGTAATATTTTCTGGGACAGATGGGCGAAAAATCAACTCTACTGAAAATCTATCAGGACTGCAATCTTCAGCAGGAAGGAGTTTGGACGCAACATTAGCTAACAAGTCAGTTGATGTGTTTTGATTTCTGGGAATAGAAGAGATATTAAACGCTATAAATTGAGTGGTAAGGTCCTTTACTAGGGTTTGATAATGTTTTAGATGTCCTGAAAGACAATGGATGGTATTCCTTACTTGTCTTATGACAATTTCGGAATCTCCATATACTTTCAGGTATTTTACATTTAACCCTATGGCCTTATAAAGCCCTTGAATCAAGGCTTCATATTCAGCAGTATTATTAGTGCACTCAAATTCTAATATACATGATAACATGGTTTTCTCTCCTTCTGGATAAACTAGGATGCATCCTGCTCCTGCTCCATCACTAGATTTTGATCCATCAAAATATAATGACCAAAATAAAGTTCTATCTATAGGTTTATCTACAAATGAATCAGAAATATTAACAACTCTAGAAGAATCAGATTGCGAAAAATTTTCAATTTGAGAAACAAAAGTATTTATAGAGAATGGTGATTGTGATGCAGTAAAATTTCCAAGAAAAGACTCGACAGAATAACCTCCAAGAATATTATTGTTGAAAGCTGCAGGTTCGTTAGGTTGTTCAAATTTAGTTACAGTGTGTGTCATATGTTTTTCTCGCTCGACTTTGATTTGATTGGGTTTCCCTTTGTAAGGAAGCCACATATGTGAAAAATTGGTTGAGATATAACCATTAAGTTTCGCAGACTAGTCTCTGCTTAAGATCAACCCATAGAATTCTGGAATATCTGCAATTAGAATATCAATTCTTTGGACAATCCTAGGATCGGAAGCCAGTCTGATAGTAACTGAATTTATTTCTCCAACAACTTGAACTTTAGAGCGATCCAATTATACAATATGAACAGCAGATTTATGTGGTTCAATATTCAATTTAGCACAGACTGAAGAAGGCATTATATTAGAGGATGCTCCAGAATCAATTAAACAATTATGCAAATTCTTATTGTAGATTTCATAAGTCAACAGAAATGGAGGTTTCTGAGAATTTGATCTTTCTCCAATAAGAACAGTATCAATTGCCTCTACTTTCTCTAGTGGCTTACCAGTCCCTTTAGCTGCTTTAGCTACTACACCACTTTGTAGAGGAGAAATAGGTGTAGCATTTAACTCTTTTAATAGCAGCTTTTGTTGATGTTTAAGTTTTCTAAGTTCATGTAATGAGATTTTCACTCTAGTATTTTCTATGTCCTCAATGACATTATAATCCATCGTATCTGATACCACCAGAGTTTTGGATGATGATGTAGGAGGATTGGGAGATGATGGCTGATTCTGAGTGGGTAAGGGAGAAGCTCTTTTTGCAGGGATTTTGTCTTTAGTACTCGGAGTTGTATTTTTCTTCTTCGGAATAGTTTGAATAGGTTCTGATGTAGATTTTCTCCTTGTACTCATAGGCATAGCTTCTTGTTCCATTTCACTATCTGAATTAGGGAGAATGAAATCCCACATTCCATTTAGTTCAGCTAATTCTTCCCTTTCATCTTCTTCATCTGACATTAGAGGAATTTCTTCTTCTTCTTCATCTTCTAATTCTACATTGGAGATTGCATTGGGAGGTTTTGATTCAACTTGATTTCTCTTGAAATTTCTAAATGGTCTCTTTGTAGAAGTCTCTGCTACTTGCTTTTTGATCTCAACCATCTCATTAGACATGGTTTTAAGAACTTTCTGTAAACCTTCCATGTCATATGGATCTCTTGGTGTCTTTTTCTTGGAATCATCTTTAAAAGTGACTTTCTTTGATTTCCTTTCCTCGATAGCGTTTTTATTATCTAGAGCAATCATTTGTTTTTCAACTGAAATAGATTTTTTCATATTCTCAGCTAAATTCAGTTTTGCAGCTCTATCTACAAAAATTTCTATGTTTTAGGGCAAAGCATTAATGTACCATTCACTTCTAACTTTTTCACTAGGCTTAGATGTTGCAGGGATCTTATTCAAAAGTTTATTGAATCGAGAATTAAAATCTTTAATGGGTTCCTTGGGTCGAGTCTTTAAATTGGAGAGATCGTTAATTAGGGTAGAAATTGATCTATCATCTCCATATTTAGTTAAAAATTGCTCTTCAAACATATCCCAATTTGTAATCGAATCAGAAGGTAAGGAAAAGTACCACGATCTTGTTGTTCCTTGCAAAGTATAGGGAAATAATCGGACTACAACATCTTCATGCACTACTTGATTTAAATTTATAGAAAGCATAAAATTATTAATATGTTATTCCACTTGTATACTAGTATCTGGACTAAAATTTGGGAGCCATTTTTCAGGATGATCAGGTAGATCATGCAAAGGTGTAGCCATATTCACAGCTCCTGTTCTGGTCCATGGTCTTTGTGCTGGTTGTGCCATTCTTGTGATGATGGTAGATGAACTAGAAGTGATAACTGGTATATGAGTAGTAACAGTTGAAGTATTGGAAGAAACAATTAATGTTTGAACAGATGTAGTTTGAGCAGATGAAGATTGAGTAGATGTAATTTGAGCAGATGAAGATTGAGTAGATGTAGTTTAAGCAGATGAAGATGAGACTACTACACTTTCTTGGTTTAGAGCTTGGGAAATAGATGATTGAACATGCGATGAAGAACTAGTACCACTTTATGTTTTTGATGGAGTTTTTCTCTTTTTGACTCTAATAAGTATAGGAAATTCTTTCGAGGAAATTCCAAGTTTTTCACTCTGTGACCTAGTAAGAGGTCTGGAAGAAACAAACTACGAAGTGACACTACCTTCAGATAATTCCAATTCTTCTAATGATAACGAGAATCCTTGAAGTTTATGAACTAAGGCTTCGACTTCAGGGGATTCAGGAGTTGGATTATCTGATTGATGTGAGACTTTGGTAGTGGGTGTTTGAATAGTTTTCTCAATTTCTTCTCTTGTGATTTGAGATGTGGAAGAAATTGAAGGTGATGAGGGTGATGTGCTCTTAGAATGGCTTTCAGATTTATATTTATCTGCCATTCATAGCTTATGGCCCTCCTTCTAGCACCAAAAATGTTGAAGCCTCGAAAATCGTTGCTTCAAACATCGGGGGATAACCACCCGGTCGGGACCTTAGGACAGCTCCTTTTCCGTTTGGTGTGGTGGCTCCGACTGGACTTATAGGACCAGTTTCCTAGTAATTTAAATGGGTTGGTAATGTAATGATTGGATGGGATAATATGGGACTAAATGACTGAAATAAAACTATCTAATCTAATTTAAATACTGATGAAATGACTCTAATCCGGACATCAAATGTGAATACAACTTTAAATTGTTTCAATTAACCAATAACCATGAAAATGTATTACAGCTTAATTGAAATATGCAGTAACAAATAAAGATAACTCTGTTTAAGAAATTAAACAGAGTTATAATAACATACTCCATTCATCATAATGTATCATTTGCATATACTATAAAAGATAAATATTTCTAACACATTCAGAAATGATATGTATGAAGAAATATTGTGAAACAAGTACACATAAACAATAGCAATTTAAAAGATAATATCACATAACAAAAGAAACTAGCAGTGAATAGATAGAAATACCATATCCATCTCGATACTTTCCAATGAAATCTGATATCCAAATCCAGCAACTTCAATGTAAAATCAACTCCAAGATACAGAAATGCAATTCTTAAAGATAATTTCGCAGAGAATCACCACATGTGATCCTTTATAAAAATATAGGAGTCAATTGAGTACAGAAATGTAATTTCCAAGTCAAAATATTACAAATTCAGGACCCCTTTCTAAATGCATGAAAGGGGTTTAAATAGGTACTTAACAAAAAATAACTAAAACTATTCCGATAATATATCTAAATTTAAAAAATATATATATCTAAAACAGAAATGCAAGCTTGATGAAAACCGACTCATTGATCATATGTTGCGGTTGATGTGCGAAGGTAGCAGATTTTGAGCATCTCCTTTACTTCTTCAGAATGACTAAGCTTTGAGTGCAACTGCCCTGTATATGTGGCATCGGAGAATTCGGGAATGATGCAATCAATGGCATTTGAGAGAAATTTAATTGTTGTTTGTTGACTATGTGGCTTGATGAGATAAGTCCACATTGTATCCCATGATATTCCTTGTAATTGGCCAATTTGCTGATTTTTATTAATTATCTCTTGTTTCCATCTATGATCAGTTTCTTTTACTCTGGGTAATTGGCCAGGACTACAATCTGCAATTAAATTGATTGCATACAAGTTATCATTCACCATTTGTGTTACATTGTTCATTATTCCTTTAGCTCTAGATGTGGCCCTTTCTTCTTTGATCAAGTGATGTTCCCATTTTGCAAAAACAATTTCTTTATGTCTCTCCATAATCTTGGAAAGATCTACTTTTCTCCCTGATTCTAAGTCTTGCCATAAAAGAAATTCGGAGATCTTTTCTTCAGCTTCATCAAATTCAATTTTAAGAGTGACTCCTTCATCTATTAATGAAGATGTTAACTCACATAGAGATTCTGCTTCTGCAATCTTTAGACAAAATCCATTTAATTGTTGAGACAATAATTTGTTTGTCTACAAGGCTTCATTTTTGAATTGATCCAGACTGGGATAACTCTTGAATTTATCTAATTTAGATTGAAACATATTTTTTTGTTCAATCTTCGAAGTCTGCTCATTTTGTAGAAGAGCTTGTAGTTTTGCTATTTCTTGATTTAGCTGTTTTTGCTTTTCTAGGGTTTGCTGATCAATCTTCTCTTTTTCAACAGCCAGCTGCTCTTCTAATCATCTATATTTGAGCTCTTCATCCTGTAATCGTTGTTCTAACTGAATGATCTTTTGTTGGTTTTCTGCAACCTGTTCCTAAAACATGGCTATTTGCACAATCTTTTGCTTCATCAACTGTGTAACTTCAGAGGCTTTATCTATAGTAGCAGCACTATAGGCACCTGCATACTGAGACAATTTGGTGAGATCCTCAGATGGATTCACCTCATCATTCTTATAAACAATATTTATGAATTCCCCTTGTGATGCCAAAATTCCATCTTGATCAGTTCTCCTCATTTTCCTCTGTTTTCTCACTACAGCCCTATGTTTGGGATTGTAAAATATATCTAAAGGAGGGATTTATTCTATTTTTAACATAATCTCACCTGTGGGGTTTTCAAGGATGATTTCTACATCCTGGTCCTTTGGATCATCAACTTGGGGAGTGTTTTGTTGTCCTATTCGCTGGGCAAATTGTTCATATTGGCTTAGTAAATGAGGAGAAACAATAAGTTTAGTAGCTTCTTGTCCTCCAAGTTGAGAATCTGCACTATTGTTTATATCACCTTTAGGTGCTTGTTCAGTATTTTTACTGTCTGTGCCTCCTTTTTCATTATGCACATGGGCATCAGTACCTGTGCTTTCTTTTCTTGCTTGGGCCAAAGATTGTTGTACATCTATTTTAGCAGCAGTTTCTGTCTTTCTAGTGTCATCTTTGCTGCTATCATCTTTCTTCTCAAAAACAGGATTAATTCCTGTTACTTCTTTACCAGATGTACTTCATGTATCTTTCTGTTGTGGTTCACATCCCTGTGTAGAAATCCTCAACTGATCCAGAGGAACTCTAAGTAGCCTCTGACTTCTAAATAATAAAATTTTATTCATTTCTTCAGGCTGAAGTTTGGACTTGGCCAAATCAAAAATTTGAGACATTTTATCTACATAAACAAATAAATCATCAAAGACATCTGGTTCATGTTCGAGCCGAGCAATTGAAATAGAGGTAGTAAAATCATATGCCACCTTCCTGGGATCATATTGCCTTCCAGTAATTGTTGAAAGTTTAAGATCAGTTAACTTAACAACTTCTTTTTCAGCATGGAAAAAATTGCTAAGAGTATAGTCACCACATTTGAAAGGAAAAGTAGGCCACATAAGTTTTTTGTTATTCTTTAAAGTCCTAGACATACCTTCTACTGTCAGCTGATAAGAAATTTCTTGTGCTAACAGTTTGTCTGGAACATACAAAGGAAGGATGTGTGGCTCTACAATACTTCCAAAAATTCTGACATATGTGAATTTTTCCTCCCCAAACCAATCTCCAATAGAGGACAAATCAACTCTAGCTTTGTCAGAAAGTCTAGGAGGGAATCGACCAAAAATGATTTGGTAAATCGGAATAAGAAAACCATGACAGACTCTGTAAACATGACTTCTGAAATTCCCCTTCCATAAGAACTTATGATATATATGAATTGGACAGGTTCTTTAGGATTCCACTTCCATCCTAATAAGGGAAATTTTGAATTGAAACAGAGGGCATCTAGGATGTAAGCACAAAAGTAAAAAGGAGTGGAATTTCCTAAATTTTTGTCTTTCCTGTACTCAATAACTCTATTGGCTATCTTATCAGACAAGATAACAGCCTAATCCATTATCTCATAATTAATAGCAACATGTATCAATGGAACCATTTGAATGGAAAACCTAGCCGAGTTATCATTACCAAACAATCTACACATCATAGCTGCGGCATAACAATATGGAGGCAAGAGAGACTCCACGGAGTACATACCTAATGCCTCATGCTTGTGTTTTTCAGGAGCCCTTCTCCATTCTCTAATTGGTTCTGACTGATTTTCATTATTTGCAGCAAATTCTTTGATAAACTCTTTGTTATAAATCTTTTGTGGGTCAGGAAGGTGGTACATTGCTTTGATATCTTCTGGTCTGAATGACCCGAAGATTTTTCCAGATGCATAAAAAAAAATTTTGTCTTTGATAGACACAGTATCAATCACCCATCTAATAACATCGTAATACGGGAAAATGTTTTCCCGAGCAGCAACTCGGTGCAGAAATGAGTTTTCCAATGAACCAAGAGGACTTTTAGAATCAGAATCTGAGTCGGCTTCGTCAAGAATTGTGGCTTTAGCTTCAACAATTCTAGGGTTTTCCCTTTCTGATAGATTATAAACACTTTCCTATGTAATTTTTCCAAGTCCCTCGTAGGAGGTGTCTGTAACCAGCTTAAGCTTTGCTGGTTTCTCTTTAGGTAGCATAATAATCATAGGGGCTTTTGCAGCAATGGTAGCTTTCGATTTCCTGAATCTCTTCGACATTTCAGTGTCAGGGAGTATTTCTCTTGCTCTGCGAACAAAAAAATTGGATGTTCTATTGCTCTGCGACAAAGAGAAGCTTTCAGCCAAGGTAAAGACGTAATAATGAAAAACAGTTATTCAAAGGGTTTATTCACTAATTTGTATTTATTATTTCCGTGGTTTAAAACTTAAATACCCTCTAGGGAGTCACACTCATGCATTCAATAACAAAACAAATCATTGTTATTCGTTTGATTCGCGAGTTAATTTTATCGTACAATTGGAGATTTGGCATATTTCGAAATAAGTATACATATATTTCCTTTTAAAACTTTGAAACATGATGAATAATAATAAATGGACATTTAAGTTATAATCACATCGTAATTCGTTTTTAAAAAGGAAAATGAAAGAATACTTATACCAAATCTCGATTGCGAAGATTTCATCGGAGATTGAAAATGAAATGAACTGTTTAACATTTTCTCCGAAAATGCGATTGCGATGAGATAGGATTCGTCGCATCGAAGTTTTAAAACAATAGAATGCAATGTTTTTAATTCTTCCGAAATGTGATTGTGATTAATCGGATCGCATCGGAAATATATACAAGAAACACAACACTTCAAGTTTATCGAAATGTGATTGCAATGGAGCGCGATCGCATCGGAACTTTACAAAGAAAAAACAAACTTTAAAGAATTCTCTGAGTTTCCAATTGCGATTACTGTTCATTTTAATTATTATTAAGTATAAAGTACTTATAATGTGTTTGATATGATTAAAGGGCTTTATAACTCATCGGATCGGAAAGTTATTTTTAAAGGTTGTACACTTTGTGAATAAAAATGTGACATGTATCCTTTTATCAATGAATCTTTTATTCTTATTTAGGAAGAAAGATTAAAAAAAAGGGGGGGGGGACTTATTTATAAATGGGATTTATTCTAAAATTAGAAATGGGGAGGGTTGTACAGTACAACACTATCTCATATCTTTTATAATATAATATTTGTATCCTCATGGGTATCTTTGTATTCCAAGTGTTCTGGAGTATTTAAGCTTGAGAAGGAATTTTGTTCGCTTCATTTGGTATCAGAGCAGTTCGAGCCTTCATTCGCTTAAGCACTGCACAAAGCCACGCTCTTCGATCCAGGTCTTTGACCATAAAAATCATCAACCTTGTTGCCATCGTGACTGAAGCATTCGCTACAAATTTTGGAGTTTCTCCATTGCTGAGTTTTTCAGAGGCCTTTGGCCATAATAAAAAATTGAAAAAAGAGGAAGGAATAAATATATATATAATATATATATATATATATTAATAAAAAAAATAAAAGAGAGAAGGAAAGTTAACATAAAGGGGAAAATAAATTAAAAGGGAAAAAAAAAAAAAAAAGATTTAAGAGAAAATAATTCCAAAAGAAGAAAAGAAAAAAAAGATATATATGTAAAGAAGTACATATACGTACATACCAAGACAAATCAAAATTAAAAAGAAAAAAGAAATAAGGAAGACTAGGTAAGGTTATTTTGATTATTCTTTCAGTGGTTACAAGCTCATGGTTTTGGAAGCCCATGGTAATTTACCATGGTATTTACAAAGTAAAATAAGAAGTAAAGGAATAAAAAATCTCTTGTGAATGGTAAGTTCATTTTTACGTGGATAAATACACATAAGTGGACATATATTTTATAGGTGAATATATGTGAATAGCCACGTTTTACTAGGGTTGTAACCTTTCAACAAAAAAAGAGTAAAAAAAAATCAATTGGTAAAAGAATATATATATATATATATATATATATATATATATTAAATTAATTAATTAATTTTAAAAAAAAATGAAGGAATAATAACCTCATTAAAAAGAAGAAGAGAAAGTTAGGAAGGGTTACCTTAAAAACCCTAGAAACTCAACAGACAATGAAATCAATCATTGATGAAAAGGAAATTAAATCCAATTCGGAAAGGAAAGAAGGAAGATTTCCTAAAAATTATAGTATTTTAACAAATACAAGATGAAGAAATTATTATCCATAAAACTTTGAGGACAAAGTTCTAAAGGAAGGGCCAATTCATAACAAATAAATAAATAAAAGTTGATATATTAAATTGTGACGAAAGCAAATGAAGAAAACTATGCGTAATTGAACTGAAGAAAAGTGTTAATTATAAGCTTTGAGAACAAAGCTTTTGAAAGAAGGGGCAATGTTATGAATATAAGTCATAACGAATATAACAAATATAATTATTAAATATTCAATTAAGGATTATGTAAGTAGTGATTAAGTTAGTGAAAGGGCATGTCTAAGAGACATGCCCATTCATGAAAGGTCACCTGCGTAGGTATATAAGCAGGGCCTCATTGTAACATTTTATCATCTATCTATCTATCTCATATCTTTTATAATATAATATTTGTATCCTCATGGATATCTTTGTATTCCAAGTGTTCTGGAGTATTTAAGCTTGAGAAGGAAATTTGTTCGCTTCAAAGATTTGTCTAGTCAAGTATTCTTGGATTCCTTGGATGTTGACTAATTTTTATCATGGTTTCACTTCTCACAAGCTCTCCCTTTATTTCTCCACACAGTTTGATTTTATTCCTAGAAGCTTCAGTATGCAGTTCCTTGATAGTGTACGACCACCTCATATTCTACATGAGGACATATTATGTTGATTTCATCTCGTGTGGATCATGCCTTTTGGTATCCTGTGCATCGTAGGAAGTTATATTTCCCTTTGATCATACTTCTAAATATAGAAGTATACTACCTGCAACCATATGACATGAATTCATAGCATCTAGTGTCAACATATATATACATGTACCTCATCTATTTTGAGTTATCCTGTAGTAGTTTTCCTTAGAATGAAAAGTTTCATTCTCTTGACTTGCTTCATCAATATGTCATCATATCATAATCCCAGAATTTTGCAAGTTAGAATTCTTGATGAAACTTTTTGCTTTCTTTCTAACCAATGAATCCATAGAGGATTCCATTAGAAATATATCAGCACCTATTTCCATATGATTAATTAATGATGAACCATCATATAGATAACTGCCTTTCATAAATATTATTTTCAGTGAGGTTCATAGCAACCACTATTTATCTCATAGCATAGATGTTACATAAATTTTTTCAGACATCCTCCTATGAAAATTACTCCTAATTTTTATGCTTCTACCATGATGCTAATTTTGAAATTATGCTTCTATCTAATATGTAATTCTTCCTAACATACTATTTACAGTTGACAGATACCTCTTAAAGAGGAAGATGATCTCAACCATAGTAGAGATCTTTCACTTCTTCTTTCTTAGGTTTCTTTGAATCTAGTTCTTATATTTCTTTGGCAACATGGGCTTCTTCCCTTTTCCTCTTGTCCTTATTAGATTTTGGAAAATCCTTCTTGTAGTGCCCAAATTCATTATATCGATAGCATCGTATCTTATCCATTTTTCTTCTTTTCTTACCAAATATTTCCTTTCTTCTTGATATGGCAGCAAAGGCTTGGTTCTCTTCATTTGATCCTATATCAACTTTAGCTTTTAACCTCGTCTCTTCTATCTTACATAGAGACCATAGATCCTGGAATGGTGTTGCTTATTTCTTCCCATATATGCTTGAAGTGAAGTTTCCCCATCCCTCTGGTAGAGCATTCAGCACCACTGTATTCATTTCTCTATCAGACATTACATCTCCCAATTCCTTAAGTTGGTCTCGCCTTTTAGAAATATACATAAAATATGAAGTGATTCCCTCTTCTCTTGACATCTTCAACTTGTATATTTCTTGTCTCGGAGATATTACTTCCCCTGTAGTACTCACCGAGAACAACTCCACAAAATTTTCATATATTTTGAAGATTCTAGTTTTTATACATAGGGGATGAGAGAGTCCTTTATGGATTATATAAGAATCCTCTAGGCTCTTATGTATCCCTTCATGTATTTGGCATGATCTTGAGTATATTCTTTTAAAGTTTTAGTTACCGACCCTTTCATATAGTCCATGACTTCATTCTCAATAAGATTTAGATATGTTCTTCTCTTCCATGCAAGAAAGTTTGAAACCCCAACCAGTTTGTTGCTTTCTTCAAAAAAGACATTTTGACAGATTTAGATGAATTCATAAAGATACTAACTTGAGTAGATTATTTTCTTTTTCTATCAGATTCCTTGTTGATGATGATGTAGATAGCAGCAGGAGCTCTGTCTTATATTAGCTTCTTCAATAGTGGTGAATGAGAGCTATATCACCTTGAATCCCTGATGATGATGATGATCAAGGATGGCATGATGATGACTTCAGAAAGATTGATTTGATTTTAACACCAAATATTTGTTGATGGTGATGGCTTTCGTGTCCTTGATGATGTTGACTAGATCTTGATGTATAAGTCCTTTGAGAAAGGTCCTTGATCTTCTTGAGATTACTTTACAATTTTTGCAAATGGAATCTTTTGAATGAATGAAGATCTTATTAGATCTGAATATTGATTCTTCAAGGTAGATCTATGAACTTTTCTTTGATTCTTTCTAGAAAAATTGATCCTTGATTTCTTGATACTTGTGTGTCTTCTTGCCAAATAGCCCTTTCTTGTCTTCAACACCTTAGCTTTGATACCATATTGAGAATTTAGTAGGGTAGTGTTTAATTCAATTCTCTTACTTGATAACTGCTTGTGTTATACTTGTTATGCTCCTTTTACTTAGATATTATCTTTGTTAGCTTATTATGTCTTTCATCAAGTCAATTATCAAAACACAAGAGACACAAATTTTAGGCTCTTCAAGCCATGGCCAAAACCTCTCCCTCTTGCAGAGGAAAACCCAAAAGTAATTCTTCTTATAGATCTTCAATTGACGAGTACCTCGACCATGACACGTACCCTTGACACTAGTATGCCTCCGAGTCCTTGTCACTTCTCTCCTCAGATTCTTAAGATAATATTCATTGATGTCACTAATTTGCACCAATACTATGGAACTTGGCCCCTGGTCTAATAAATCTAGATAAGGTGTTGCCTCCCTTGATCCAGTCTCAATCTCCTAGAGATGAATTCTCGACCTTCTATCTTGATGCCCTAGACTGATTTCTTTGATATTCTGTAATGGCCTTCCTTCACGTTGTATATACCTTAGACATTCTTCCAAAAACAAATATCCCAAAACAGATATATACTTTGTTGGAATGTGTCACCTTTATGTGGTATATCTCTCCTCTTCCACGCACTGCAATCTGCACTCTTATTATAGTTGTTAACCCAAGATCAATATACATTATTCCTATGTTATGTTTCCTTTGTCCTTTTCTGAAATACCTCTTCTTTATGCACCAAATCTCAGACCTTCACTTCGCACTTGATCACATAACTGATCTGAATTTCTCTCTTCAATTGAGGCCGCAATCTCTCCTTTATATGAGGACTATCTCCCTCTTCTAGGCCGACATGACCTCAAGAATATCTTCCAACATCTTCTAGGCCGACTAGACAATGAATTTCTACAACATATTTGAGTTGACTTCAAGGAGAAATTTGACATGGTATTTGGAGCATGCAATTACATCAATGATTGCCTTTTATAAGTGTAACAATACTTCATATACATGACTCTAAATTATACATTTATGAAAAGATAAAAAACCCCTAAATACATAGAGAAGAAGTCTTGGACCTATAATAAAAACTCCTTGCTCATGAAACCCATGATGTAGGTATTACAAAATACATTTTATTATCTTTTTCTTCTTCATTACATAAATCCATAATTACAAGTTATTATGAAGACCGAAACTAGTTACACTTATTCAACACTTCCGATGTGAGGAAACCTTGGCAAGGGATGGATCGCCTAAGAAGGGGGTTCCAACGAAACTTGGAAGGTGTGTGACTGCATGGAAGGGGGTGACCAGATTTCCCAAGGTACTTTGTTGCAAAGAACGGAAGGTCAGGGGAAATTTGTTTTGATCATTAGCATTGCTAGATGGAATCAGAAACACAATGGGAGTGTGCCTTGGAACAATGAGCCTGTAATTGTTCACTAAGAGATCAAGTAGTGCAAGGATTGTAGCACTGGATATTGGGTGCATACTTTGATTTTGGTAGTGGATTCTGGACTTCCTAGGAAGGAGGTGAATCTTGGTACTACTTTGAGGATAGAGTTGTGAGCCTTTGGATTCCCTTGTACAATGGGTGTAGGTGTATGTGTTGCATTGTATACTAGGTGTAGGTGTATGTGTGGTGTTATACAACAGGTGTAGGTGTATGTGTGGTGTTATACAACAGGTGTAGGTGTATGTGTTGTGTTGTGCATTGTGTATGCGTATATGTTGTGAAGGGAATTGGTTCTCGAGTTCCTTTTGGTTGTGGGATGGAATAAATTATCTCAAGCCTTGCAACAATGTGGGTTGAGTTACTAGTTCCTAGATCCTGCAATTTGGGACAAACGCTCTGGAGCCTTGTGGGTTGAGTTACTACTCCCTGGAGCTGCAGGTTGGAACAAATGCTCTGGAGCCCTAGAAGGTTTTGGGTTGAGTTACTAGTTGCTAGATCCCTAGAGAGCTTGGTATGAGACTAATCTTGAGTTGTTGATATTGAGGGTAGAGGTGTTTTAGTCTCTGGATGCCCTTGTTGTTGATATTGAAGGTAGAGGCGGTTTAGTCTCTGGATGCTCTTGTTGCTAATATTGAGGGGGGAGGTGGTATATTATTTGGATTCCCTTGTTGCTTTAGAGATAAGAGAAGGCAGTGGGTGTTTTCCAGGCTTGGAAACTTATCCAATGTGTGTACATGATTGAAAATAAGAGAAGGCATTGGGTGCTTGACAGGATTGGAAACCGATTCAATGTGTGTATAGAAAGGACAAAGAAAAAAGTCAGAAGAAAAGAACCATTTGAAAGATAAGTATTAGTATTTTATTTCAGTTTTAATTATGCACATGAACTATGATTTTGATTTATGATGGTTGAGTTTTGAGCTAACTGGATGTGATACATTTATACATGATGATTTAATCAAAGAGCTAGTTTGACTTGTTGTGACAGGAAGTAAACAGAATTGCAAGTGTACCTTATTGATGAGCTACCAATGAGGTATTATTTGAACTTATTTCAATTCCCTTTGAATATAATGGCACTTATGTGCTTGGTACAGGAAAGCAAGAAAAATGCCTAGGTTTGGGTGGTTGAAAATGCCTGGTTTGGATGGTTGGCATTGGTTGCCATAGAATTAGCAACAATTAAAGGAATTGGAATATGCAATAGTATGTTGGTGAAGCACTTCGAGAGCAGGGCCATTGTAGGACACCGGTACTGAATAGTGTCTATTGATTTCCATGAGCATGTTATGACCAGTATGACAGTTTTTAGACAGGGATATGCCTTGGTTTTGAGGTAGGGGTATGCCTTGGTTTTTGGACCTTTTGATGCAATGAAACCTTGTTGAGGGATGCGTTGGGCCTCTTTTTTTCCTTTATTTATATCACCTTTTACTTGAAATCCCTCATGCTTTTATTTTGCTTGAATAGTTATTGTCGTAGTTTTGTGCATTCTCAAAGATAATAATTAAGTATTTTCTATTCCCTTGTTTTAACGAGATTTTAACATTAAAAGCATCGTTAATAATAGTTTGTGTGTATGTAGGTTTATAGAGTTGATTATATGCCTATTATAATAGAGGCCAAGTTCTTTCACCACACATTCTTGTACCATGCATCAGTTCCTGCACCACGCATTCCTGCACCTCGCACTCCTGCACCACGTATCAATTCATGCACCACGCATTCTTGTACCACGCATCAGTTCCTGCACCACGCGTTCATGTACCATGCATCATTCCTGTACCACGCATCATTTCCTGCACCACGCATTCGTGCACCATGCGTTCCTGTACCACGCATCAGTTCCCGCACTCACGTTCCTGCACTGGAGTCAATGAATGCATAAACTACCTTAATTATGGAAATCTCGTTGACATAACTTAGCTGATTGTTTGAATAGAAGTTCGAGGATATTTTGGAGAGTAATTTTTGGTTGACATCGCACTTAGTTCATCATCATCCTCAAACCAAGAAAAAAGGAACCATTTACCAAAACATCCCCTCATGTAACAGATTGAGCTCCTATGGTTGACATTCAGTTTCACCAGAACCAAATATGATTTTATCCATAGAAAACTATTCTGATTTGTAATTTGTGCTTCTGTATTTTGATTGGCTTGTTAATAGCCCGATTTGTAATTTCAATATCTATATAAACTCAAAGACCACCTGGAGAAAGGGGGGGCATAATGACGGTTGTTGGATCAAGTTTAGGGGGCTCTTCCCCCTTCCATACGATTATTTGGAAGCTAGATTCATTGTTTACAAAGTACATTTTCTCTCTTGAAATTTAATACAAAGGATTGCTCCAGTCATGCAATTTCGTGTTTCAATTTCATTGTGATGCATTGTTGAGTGACTAAGTTTCTAGATTTCGTAACAGGGAAACGAGTTGTTTGGTTAGGGCCCAGCCAACCCATCTCTTTCTCCCTTTGTTAAAGGTGTGTTAATTTAATTTAAGTGAAAAGTGTGAATTAATTATTTATATCGATTCTTTCAGAAGTAACATGTTTGATTTCATTGTAATTTTTGTGTTACGGATCCCTGGTGTTTAGGCTTAGTTATGTCAGATTTTAACTTGTATAATTTTCCCTTTTGATGCATGTTATATTTCTGCGAGAATAGTGTAAGTACGCTGCCTGTACCAGTGCGTTATCCATTTTGCAAGTCAATCTCCTTGGTTCATTTCCGCAAGTCTTTTTACTTCTTTCCTTTTGCAAGATCTTTATTTATTTCTACAAGTAGGTGTTTATTTCTAAAAGAGAGGCATTCTTAATATCTGGAGTTTAGCTTAAGATTTAATTGTGCTTTGATGAACATGGAATAAACATTTTTGTAACATAAGGATTTGTGCTTGCACTTAACATTTTCAAGAAAATGATTGAATCTCATGTTAAATTATCGAATGAACCTTTTGAGTTAAGACGTTTAAGAAGCAATTCTACTTCCTATGAACAGTCATCTCAGGAAGAAGCCCGCTAACACAATCAGATAATTTCCTTAATTGCATGAAATAAGTTTCCTGTTTTAAGAAATATATACTTTGAATTTTGAAATCATTTCTTGTTTCGAGTATAAGTTTAATTGAAGCATATTTCTACTTATGCAAGTTATTTTCAAAGTTTTGTTCACTTTGCAATTTATTTCACTAGTTAACACGCTTTTTAATTTCTGAAGGTAATCTGAAAACTTAGTACAAGAATGTTGGTTTTCTGGTATAGGAACCTCTGTTCTGGTACGGGAATCGATATCCTGGTATAGGAAAAAAGTGTTCTGGTACAAGGACTTAGAGCTCCTATATGAAGGTCAAAATCTTCAGTGTAGGTACATAACATACTTCCTGTGCATAAACTTACTTCTAGTAGAGGAACAATGTTTCAATATAGGAATTTTGTTGCAGTACAGGAATGACATTTTAGTGCAAGAAGGAATATATTTGAAGAAGGAAGACATCCTGAATAGTTTAATTATTCCTCTGTATTATGACCACACTGAATATAATCTCATACATTTATTTTTATTGATTAGGATTGTTCATGACGGTTTGAAATTTCCTTTTATTTGAATTTTGCAAAGTACTTTATTTTTTAATTCCAGTTTCCAGAATGGTGTGGTGTCATTGAATTAACTAGTGCAGGTTGTTGAAGTCCTTCTCTGGCATTTCGAGTGTTGTTTCTCTAGTTTATGAACTCCCAGATTCATAATTAAATGTTAGTTTGTTTATTATGCCCAACTTTTTGACATCGTTGCCATGGAGGCGCCTAGGGGATTGAGCTTGGTAACCTGTTGCATTTTGGTTTTCTCTTTACGTATTTTTTCTTGCAAATTTTATTTCCGTAGAAATTGTTCTTTGAATTTGTTTCTTTCTTGCATTATTTTTAAGGTTTTTCATTTATTGGGTGTTTTAAGAAACCCCCCATCTATGAAATCATGTGCTAACAAGATATACCAACTAGCTTGTTGAAAATAAAGAAATGGTATTTCAAGGCATTTTTCAATGAGGAATTTTGAGGCTAATATTTTAGTGATCAATTGGCAAGAAAATTCGAAGAAGGAGTCTCAAAATAGTACATGGAGAACCTCTTTTAAATTTGTAAGAAATGGCAAACATTTTTACTTTTTAATTCCCTATCAAAGATCCAGGAGTGGCACAAATGCATAGTATTCCCCCATTTTCACTGCCAAAATTTCATGGTTTGGAAAATAAAGATCCAGATACATTCTTATTTGAGTTTGAAGTACTTTTTAGAGGATATGGTTATTGTACTAATGCTCAAAGGTTGCAAGTGTTTCCTCTTACTCTAAATGCAGCAGCTCTCTGATGGTTCATGAGCCTTGGAGGGAACTACATTCAAACATGGGAATACATGAAGAATGTATTCTTGAATAAATACCAAGAATACTGCCAGGCCGATGAAGATATTTTTGGGATAACACAAGGACAAAATGAAATTTTGGAGGACTATGTGGCACGATTTCAATACAACCTTCAAAATTCAAAACATAAACATAATTTGGAAACAGAGACCTTGAAAACACTCCTACTCAAAGGAATTAAAGATGTTTTTTTAGAACCTTTAAATCTGATAGGATCAGGTGATGTTTTTCACTTACCATACGATGATGTATGTTAATTATGCATTAGGTATTCAAGAGGAATATCCAAGATCTGTAAGAATTCTCGAGAAATTTCTTCTCAATTTGCCACAGAAATAGGAGTTACAAAATCCTTTCTAAATTTACAATTGGATGATTTTTAGGAAGAACAAAACCAGTGCAAATAGGACAACTCGATAAATTATTTCCCATCATTCTCGGGGTTACAACAAGTATTTAAGGAATCAAGTAAGGAAATGAATCGACAACCAGGTATAACTCAAAACTTGCCATCATCTAATACTTGGAATAATATTTATTGTCCTCAACAAGCTCCTCATCATATTTATAAACCTATAATTCCATGGAATACTTATAATCCTCATTTAATTCAATACCCCACCTTATGGCCACATTGGACCTCTCCCTCGAACCAGATATTCCCACAACCTCAAGGATGGTTTGGAGCCTCCTCTCTAGGGAAATTCCCCATGAAAACTCCATTTTCTATGCCACAAAAGCTACAATTCGTGTCCAATGCACCACAATGTTATCCTTCTCTATGGTACCAATCATTTGCGCAACCAAATCCTAATTTTGATTATCAATTTTCACTTCAATTTAAAACACCTATTTTTTCTACTTGCTCCCCTACTGAATGTAATTCCATATCTTTTAGAGAAGGGAGACGAAGGAATTCAAAAACTTCCCCTATTACCACACAACATTTACCTCGGGAAGAAAATTTAATCTATAAACCATTAGAGGAGAAAACTGTTATTGAAGCTCACCAAGAAAAAAATCCTAGAATTTCCCTTAACCATCCTTGTAAATCTGAAGAGAGAAAACATCAAGTGGTGGAAGAATTGTAAAATTTGGAGAACCTTGAATATGTGGGTCTTATTGAAGCCCAGTTCCAAACAATTGTTAGCACACCCCATTCCCTCATTAACTGGAAACTCTTGGTACCATATCAAGTAAATAATTTGGTTTCTCATACTCCAGTATGCGTTGAAGTTTTCATTTTAAACCTGAGTGTGAGTATATTTATTTTTTTATGCACCTGGTTACATTGGAAGTACTCCTACACTTGAAGGAGATCTTCCTCTCTTTAAAATAGGGTAGGGTAATTAATAAAGATTCCATATGAAGTAAAATTGTATAATACCACTCTTGAAATTGTGATTCCCTAAAGTACAACTTTCAAATTTCTATTATTATTCACTCTCGTGGGTAGACTTGTCAAAAGAAATTCACTCTCAATGCCTCATGTTTTATAAAGTGAATTTGATTATTGACTAATATATATCATCCAGGAAAATTTGTAAGTTCCTCCTTGAAGGTATTGATGATAATCCTCCTATGATGGACCACGCCTACAAAACTATAACAAGTTTTCACAAGAACCTTAGCATGATCAATTTGAGGGATTTTTTGTCATTATCTAAGATGTTTATTTCAAATGAGTCTTCAAGGTAGAAGGAGCAACCAATAAATATTAGTATTTAAGAACTTTTCACGCCATCTCATGCTCTTAAGGAGTAGAATCTCCTCCCCAACTATTAAGTAACCTATTTAAGGTTGATTATAATCGTATTTTTTTATAAAACTGATTAATTGATGGATAGGAGGTCTCATTACGAGCCGACCTACCATGGTCATGAGTCCTCATAAGAACGAAATTATTGCTACTAGTTACCAAGCCACGGTAATGGCTTTCATTTGAAAATGTGGAAGACAAGATGTCTCATCACGAGCCGACTTGTTCTTTCTTGTTAGTTCTTGTGAATGGAACTGTCTTTAGCTGGCTACCAAGTCGAGACAGTGACCTTCAATTAATTTCAAAACAAATGTAAATTTTGTTCAAACGACTCTGGATCTTTATCTAATGTTTGGGACACAGGAATTTCGTGGGGTTAAAAATTCATCCCTGTCGAGGCTATATATGCCTGATGGAAACAGGGCCACGCCTATGGTATTAAAGTTAACTTTACACTATGATTTACTTGGTTTTTTTTGTCTTTCCTGAATCCATTATCATATCTCTTTGAGAATGGCTTTAAGATCCTTCTGGTGTTATGCCTTGGACTTCTATCTTCTTGGAATAATTTGTTTTTATGGATGTGGGACCCTTAGTACAAGTACTTCACCTTGCCTAGAAAAGAGGAGCTTCAACTATATGTGGATAATGGTAAGATGGTCACTATGGGAAAGTATTAGTATGACTACTTTTAACACCATGGCTTTCAAATGATGTCACTCATATTTAAAATGAGGGTATTAAAGTAAAACTTCATGATCAAGGATGCCCCATAGATGTTTTTGGAAATTTTAATAGTTGGTTATTTTATTCAAGTAATAACACCGTCCTTGCAATTTCGTATTCTTATGCTAGATTTTGTGTTAGATTTTCTTGAAATCGGTCTAAATAAACACAGATTCCAGTAGACACTTTGCTTTTTGTAACAAATGCTCTATCTAGTGAAGGAAATATTAATCACACAAAATTGCAGGAACATTATTACAAGTGTCCATAAATGTTTTAATCTTGTTTTTTTGCAAGGGAGCAACAATACAACAATCGATTTCCTTGCATTATGACATGCAAGAAGGTCAGCATGGGGGGGATGTTGGGCTTCTATTTTGCCTTGATTTGTATCACCTGTTACTCAAAATCCCTCATGCTTTTGTTTAGTTTGAATAGTTATTTTCTTATTTTTGTGCATTCTCGGAGATAATAGAGTGAATATTTGTTATTCCCCATTTTTAACGAGATTTAAACATTAAAAACATCATAATAATAGTTTGTATGTTTGTAGGTTTGAAATTGAGTTGATTATATCCATAGGCCAATAGGCCTTGATCTTGCATTCACCTTCCTGTACTACGCAACAAGTTCATGTACCATGCATTCTTGCATCAGCACTCCTACACCAGCATTCCTGCACAATTTTGGGCTTTGACATCTCAACACGCTTTCGGGGAAAAGAGAAGATGGTTATTGTCAAAAATCAGGTTCTAACACCTTACCATGAGTTGTATTGCACCCAGGTCGCATGTGTGGGTCTCTAGACTCAAATTAACAAATATGCTCAAAATCCGCATAGTTTCCAAATGGCCAAGTTTGACCTCCGTTTTCGTGCGGATGGAGGTGAATCACAAAAATCCAAGCAAATGGGTTTTACCAATATAAAAAAATTACCTAGAATCGAAATTTTTTCCCAAGATTCAAATTATTCCAAAAGTTACATGCAAACCTTCGAAGCAATTTTATAAAAAAATATTGTTTTTCCATAATTCTAGGATCTTGCCCAGATTTTCCAAAAAATGGAAAATTCATATCAAAGATGCATTTTCTTGATGGGATAATGGTTGTACTGGCATCCTATTGTATAAAAACATAGCTATGGCTCCAAGCCTAGGGGGGAGCAAGCCATTTATTTGTACCTTGATGTTGTTGAGCCAAGTGTTGGGGGTTCTACCCCCTTCCCTACGATCAGTTGGAGGCTGGATTTATGTTTTATGATGTACGTTTTCTCTTTTGAAATTTAATACAAAGATTTGTGCCATTCATGCAATTTCGTGTTTCAATTTCGTTGTGATGTGTTGTTGAGTGACTGAGTTTCCAGATTTCATATCAGGGAAACGAGTTGGTTGGCTAGGGCCTAGCCAACCCAGCTCGTTCTCCCTTTGTTAAATGTGTGTTAATTTAATTTAAGTGAAAATTGAACTAATTATTTATATTGATTCTTTCACAAGTAACAGGTTTGATTTCGTTGCAATTTTTGTGTTACGGATCTGCGGTGTGTAGGCTTAGTTGTGTCTGATTTTAACTTGTATAATTTTCCCTTTTTATGTTTCATGTTATATTTCTACGAGAATAGTCCAAGTACATTGCCTGTACTAGTACGTTCTTGATTATGCAAGTCAATCTCCTTGGTTCATTTCCGCAAGTATTTTTACTTCTTTCCTTTTTCAAGATCTTTATTTATTTCTGCAAGTAGGTGTTTATTTCTAAAATAGAGGCATTCTTAATAACTGGAGTTTAGCTTAAGAGTTAATTGTGCTTTGATGAAAAAGGAATAAACATTGTTGTAACATAAGGATTTGTGCTTGCACTTAACATTTTTTAGGAAAGGATTGAATCTCATGTTAAATTATCGAATAAACCTTTTGAGTTAAAATGTTTAAGAAGCAGATCTAATTCATATGAACATTCATCTCAGGAAGAAGCCCGCTGACACAATCAGATAATTTACTTAATTGCATGAAAGAAGTTTCATGTTTTAAGAAATACTTACTTTGACTTTTGAAATCGTTTCTTGTTTCGAGTATAAGTTTAGTTGAAGCATCTTTCTACTTGTGAAATTTATTTTCAAATTTTTGTTCACTATCCAAATTATTTCACTAGTTAACACACTTTTTACTTTTTTAAGGTAATCTGAAAACTTAGTACAAGAACGTTGGTTTTCTAGTACAGGAACCTCTGTTCTGGTACAGGAATCGATATCCTGGTACAAGAACAGACTACTCTGGTACAAGGACTTAGAGCTCCTGTATGAAGGTCAAAATATTCAGTGCAGGTACAGAACATATGTTCGGTGCATATACTTACTTCTAGTACAGGAACATTGTTGCAGAACAAGAACGACAGTTTAGTGCAAGAAGGAATATCTTTGAATAAGGTAGACATCCTGAAGAGTTTAATTATTACTCTATCTTATGACCACACTAAATATAATCTCAAATATTTATTTTAGTGATTAGGATTGTTCATGACGATTTGAAGTTCCTTTTATTTGAATTTTTGCAAAGCACTTTCTTTTTTTATTCCAGTTTCCATAATGGTGTGGTGTCATTGAATTAACTAGTGCAGGTTTTTGAAGTCCTTCTCTGGCATTTCTAGTGTTGCACCTCTAAGTTTACGATCTCCCAGATTGACAATTAAATGATAGGTTGTTTATTACGCCCAATAGGATGGATCATCTGAGAATGGGATGCTAGCGGAACTTGGAAGGTGTGTGATTATTCGGAAGGGGGTGACTAGATTTCCCAAGGTATTTTGTAGCAAAAAATGGAAGGCTAGAGAATAAATTTGTTTTGTTCATTAGCATTTCCATATGGAATCAGAAACACACTGGGAGTGTGCCCTGGAACATTGAGTCGGTAAATTTTCACTGAGAGAATAAGTATTGAAGGATTATAGCGTTGGACATTGGATGTCGCCTTTGATTTTGGATTTTGGCAGTGTATTTTGGACTTCCTAGGAAAGGAGGTGAATCCTGGTACTTCTTTAAGGGTGGAGGTGTGAGCCTTTGGATTCCCTTGTTGCTAATGCGGGCACCGTATCCTTTTATTTGTTGGTTAGAGAAAATGTGTATATGTATATATGTGTATATTATTGTAAATATTGTACTGAGATGTGTTTATAAATATCCATAAATAGTATGATTATTTGTTGGTTGAATCAAATGTGCACGAGTATATGTGTTTGTCATTGTAAATATTGCATTCAGTTGGTTTATATAGCTGCATAAGTAGTATTTTTGTCATATTTTTAACAGTTTATATGTTGTAAATACTGCAATGAGTCGTGTTATAAAACTCCATAGGTAGTACCTTTTTCTGATCATAAGCGTCACTGAACACCGAGGATAGTGTTCCCCCAAGGAGGAGGGATTTTTAACAGCCTCTTGTTGATTTTCCATGTAAATAAAATAAGACCAACATCATCGAACACGTATTCCAAGCTGAATTTTTGTTACACGTCGTTTTGTCACCATGAAATTTGATTGCCATTATGGGTCTATCACCATCCATATCATGTTCCCTTAGAGGTCAAAGATACTCATGTTCCTTAAACAAGTCTGGGAAACTGGATTAAATACCTTTAAAACCTTTAAAATATTACCTGCACGCTTTTTGTGACCATTACTTGTGCATGCATTGATACTTCTTCTATTAGTCATGGTGATCGCCACTCTGTTCGCCACTAAAACCTGTGCACCACCATAAAAAGGAAGTAAATATAAAAAGGTAACTTCTAGAAGCCTAGTTGGTCGAATATTCTCCCAACTGGAAGCCTCTAGAATCGCGCCAGTTTGAACTTTATCCCTCTACTCATGGAGCTTATCCCTTAGCCAAAGGAACCCAAATCCCTTCATGGGAGGAAATTGTCCCTCTCTTAATGGATCTAAAACTACCTCAATCTCTCTATAAATTGAGCTGAAGTTTCAGGTTGAAGGGCAGATAGAGATTTGTATAGATTCTAAGCTGGAGAGAGTTCATAGAGTTCATAGATTCTGAACTAGTAAGTTGTTGTTTGCACATTGAAGATCACACCTTTGTGCACATGACTTCATGCTGGTCATTCTAGAGAGGAAGGCTTATCAAACTGAAGGAAAGGATTACGCAGACACACGGGAGAAATATGTACAACATCAAGGCTCAGGTTGTACGATTATTCTTTTTAATTTCTGATAATACATATGGATCTCTTTTTCTCATTGTCTTGTTTCTGAATTCTTGGAAATGATGTTAATACTTAGACTCCTTGATCGCTAAGTTAGGCTAGTATTTATGATTATTATATATTGCAGGTGCTTTTATCCTTTGCATTGATTGTGATTATAGATTCTTCTCAGCATTGAAGAATTGCATTGGAGTGAAAGGAAAAAGGCTACATCGAACGTCTCGGTTGAAAGGTAGGAGCATAACCTCCTTATTTCAAAGTTGTAATAACCTAAAATAAAAACAATTTATAGAAAAAGGCATTCAATGGATATTTGTTTCTAGTTACTTGTTGGAGTACTCGGGAGATCGCTCTTGTCCGCAAGAGGGATTAATCCATAAAACAAATTGGCGACCATACTCGGGAAGACAAGTATAGTTTTCTTTGGTTTTGTTTGGTTTGACATTCTTGCTTTCTTGGTTTGACTTCTCTGACTGTGGTTGGGTATGTAACCTTTTAGATTCTCTGACATAGAAAGCCTTAAATTTATTTTTTCCAATTTTTCTCTGCCCAGCACGGTTTTCTGTGGAAAACAAGGTGGCAACCTGCACAACTTTCCAGTTTAGTCAAGTGCGCATGTGCACTAGGTTACACTAAGAAGCTACGCACCCCCTGGGAAGTTTTTTTTTAAATGAAATTTTCTCTTCCAGAGTCAGATAATTGAATTCTAAAGGTTTAACCTGATCTATACCAGTTTTCATAGTCTGTATATGAACTCCTCCTTAAAACCTTAGATTCTTGTTTGATAAATCATCATTTTTGCATAATTCAGTTAGGGTTTGCCTTGGTTTGTTGTTGCTCCTTTTGGAAGATATATTCATTTTCCAAAGATCACTGGTTTTATGTTATTGTCTCCTTGCGCCACTAGGACTATTACCAGCCTTACCTATTTGATTATTTGTTTCTTACTTGATTGCAAAATGGAAAAGTTTCTAGATCACCAAACTCTGATTTATCTCAAGCTAGTCTTTCATGATTTCATTTCTGCTAGGTCAAGTGGAAACATTTTTCGTTTGCTTACAACTAAGATAAATCATTAAAAATACACTCATATGTATCTTAGTTAGGATTAATAATTAGAACTTTGATTTTCTTTGAATTTTTTTATACTTTTTAGGGTTTTTAGAAGTTGCTTTATTTTGATATTTGTTTGTTCATCAAAATTGTAGTTTTGGCTTTGTAATCAACGAAATTTTCTTCACAAAAGAGACATTGGTCATGCTTGGAAATTGTGTTCTTAATGAAATTGTTTTCTTGACGAAAAAGGAATTTTATTTGAAGTTTTAGGAAGCTTGTACTTTTTGAGTTCAAAAGTCCTTCAACTTTCTCTTAAATAGAATTTATCGAAATAAAGAGTTGCATTTTCATATTGATGTATTTAGAGTATTTTTAGTCAGGTCACATATCATCAAGTTTCATCTCCATACCCCTTTGCGTAAATAAGAGCCAAACCAATACAGCGCTTAATAAAATCAATCTAGATATTTTTTACATTTTCAGGGCTCATTCCACCAATTTAGCTTAGGCTAGTTCTTTGGAATAAGTTGTAATTAACGTTACAAAGAAATTAAAACAAACAAGTAGCATCTTGCGGTAAGGAAATCCAATTGTTGCATTTGTACCATGGGAAGCTCTTCTTAAAAGAGTCAAGCATGAGGTCATGTCGGACCCAGTGAGGTAATCGTACCTACTTCATTGGTGAAGATAGAAGATGTCCACGTAATACAAACAGTAAACCTCGGATTAACCATTGTAGAGGAGCCTGGGGTCACTTGTTAGCAAACCTCGGATTTACCATGTCGAGGAGCTTTCAAGGGGATTGAGCTTGATACTCTGCCCTGTGTGTATATTGGATCATATATTGTTCCCCCAGGTGCAATTGTCTCAGTTGTTGACCTTAGTGGCCATAATATTTAGGATTTTTCCCTCGGTGACGATGGAGGGAAGGGACCACTGTACCTAGAGCATACATTGACTAGACTCACTTGGACTTTGCAGACGGTAAGCTTCACTTCGAGATGGCATAGTGAAGTTACTTGCACTAGACTTTTTCATTAAGAAGGTTGTCAAGATAACTGTTCCAACCGCCAATTTTCCCCATTAATTTTCACAACGTTGTATTTCAACACAAACTAGTGTTTTCATTGTGGAAAAATATTGTTTATGTGTGGTTTGTCTCTTAGATTTTGTAGGTGTGTGTTTGTTTGCTTGATTTTTAGCGACCTTAGGTGTATTCTTTTGAATTTTTTATTTTTTGTGTTAAAAAAATTAACCGTGGCTGAACTATGAAGGCATTCAGGTAGAATGCAGCGCAAACCCCCTAAGTATACACCCATTCAATTGGAACAAATCAAAACTGAAAGAGTTCAACAATCAGGAACCGGGTCTATTGAACAAGCAAAAACATCCATTTCAATACATCCTGATTTCAAAGCTAATCAATGTCAGATAATTGAAAAATATCAAGAACAACCAGAAATTTCCGAAGTAATTACAGTTGAATCTGTTAATGGTGAATTGTTAGATACGCAATTCACTGAACCCGAAATATCTGAGCCTGAATCTGAATCTACATTGTTTGAGTCACCTTAGGATCTCACAACCCTGACTCCTGGTCGTCCTCATTCACCTCAAGTGAAACTTTTTATTACTGAGAATATTCCTCCTGGCCTAATTAGCATTGAAGAGATATCTGACGTGGAAGAAGAGATCATAATTCCTTCTCATCAAGAATCTTTAGATCTAAGGTATAGTGAACAAATCTACCCTTTCATTCCTTTTAGACCGGATCCTTGGTATCATAAATTTACTGAATTTCTACATAGCTCTGGTTACAATCAGTCACCACACTGCATACCCTTTTACTCTATACCATGAGGTAGTTACATGGCTTCAAAGCATGTCTACTGATTCATATATGTTTCCTTCATCACCGAAAACATTTTTGTATGGCGGTAAATTTGTTCCTGTTGGGTACCAGTCGCTCTTTGGCACTTTCTCAGGAGCATCTGCATTTTCCGAAACTTCTACCAAGTCAAATGGTTTGTATGATTCTACCACCAAACCTTTGACAATGGAACATGTCTATAGGTTTTCCAGGAATATCCCTCAAGCTAGCTCTCAAGGTGGCTATATAGCGCTTCGGGGGCAGCAACCCTTCCAAGGGCATCATCCTTTCCAAGGGCAGCAGCCTCTCCAAGGGAAACAACCTTTCCAAGGGCACCAACCTTTCCAAGGGTAACAACCTTATCAAGAGCAGCCATCCTTTCAAGGAGTAAAACCTTTTTTCTGGAACCTATCCCCCAGTTGTATGGAAAAATATTCTTGGTAATTATCAAACTTATGTTCCAATGCCTCAAACTGGTTATGGTCAACATTATGCATCACAACCTTCGATGGGAGCTCCTTACCCAGGTATAAATACTATGTGTAATCCTTTGTTAAATCAACGGTCTTTGTAGCCTACATTGCAAGTACCTTATAATCAACCTGCTTAGCGAGCTGGACAATTTTGTTTTACCCAAGTCCAACAACCTGTTCAAGGTGCGCTTCAAATTACCCCACAGGTATATGTGCCAAGTAGTCAGCAAGATGGTCCAAGTACTCCAAGTACCCCTATCCAATCTGTTGCACAAATTTATGTTCAAAAACCAAGTACACCTGTCCCTAGATTTTCTCAAACCCCTATTGTTACAACCCTTCAAACAAAAACACCAACTGTTACATAGGAAATTCCTCATATTACTGCTCATCAAATTGGACCTACAGTTTAGTCTATTTCTCAAACCTTTATAGGACAACTTGGTGCAACTACGATTCAAACAAGTCTACCTTTTACGGGTCAAACCTTTCAAGGTCAGTTTGTTCAAAGTTAACCATTTCAAGGGAAATTTCAATATGGACAAATGGGACAAAATCCATTTTACCAGAGCCAACCATACCCTGGTTATACATATCAAATACCAGCTCAACCTTAGTTCGGTATGGCTAACCCTGTATACCCTGGAGGTCTACCAATCCTAACTTCTCAGGCTATCCCATGTTTTCCTGGATATCCTCCTCCAGGTAATGGTATTGTTCCTCAAGGTTATCATTTTTCACAGCAAGACCCTAACCAGCGGTTACCATTCATTGCAACTTTAGATTTACCAGAATTTTCTCGAAAACAAATGATCCAATTTACTATCTTTCGTTTTGGTCGAAAATGTCTACTAAATTTCCCAATGATATTCTAAAGTTTGAAGGAAAATCAGGAGAATACCCCTCAAATTATGTGATGACTTATCATCTGTGGTGTGCATTCAATTCCTTAGTCAATGATTCGATTCGTTTGAGACTTTTTCAAATAACTTTGATCGACTTAGCCACAAAGTGGTACATTGAGTTACCACGAGACTCTTTCAACAATTTCAACGCTTTAGCAATGGCCTTCCTAACTCATTTTCAGTTTCCAGTCCGTTATGATAATGGCATGGAACTTTTGACTTTGTTAAAACAAAGTACATCTATGTATATTTCATAACACATACACGAATGGCAAGGTAGACGACGTTTAGTCAATTTTTTCATTCTGGATCAATTTTTTTCCGAATGGTTCATCAAATCATTCTTTCCTAAGATTATTAAAGATGTAGCTAAAGGAGGAATTATAACAAAAGAGTAGGTCATAGCTCAAGAACAATACCTGGACCTTGTTTACACACAGTCTGGTACTTTGTATGAAAAAAATCTTGATTTACCACGCTCAGGTCAATTCACTGTGACTCCTTCTGGTTCTCATGCCAGAGACGATGTAATTGGTACAGTTAATATGAAAAAAAGTAAGAATAAATCATCTAAATCTACTTCTCCTATCATAAATCTACCAGATTCACCTAAAGAAGATCCTTCCCCAAAAAATTTTGTCGATTTCACGTCGCAAACTCATCTACAACCAAAGATAAATCATTCGGAAATAAGAAAAATGGGAAGGGTAAAAATAAACAAAACATTTCTCCCAAAGAGAAAGCTGAAAGAAAATCGAACCATTAGACGAAAAACGAAAACCTCGTTATCCTTGTCTTATCTGTGATGAGAATCACTACACCAAAGAGTGCCCACATCGGGCCGAGATATCCAAATTTGTCAAAGGTTCACCCACGCCTGTTGTCCTAAAAGATCCTTTTCCATCACAAGACAGAAAAATGATCTGATCTTCTTCTAATTCATCAACAGATGTCCTGATGATTTCCCAGGTCATGGTTGCGACACGATCTCAAGACTATGGATCTAAGAGTCTTGTAACTGGAAAATAAACTGAATCATCCAGTCAACCACCAGTATTAACTCTTTCGTCTTCTGAACCATTGCAAATAGAGAAACCTAATCCTGATTTAGTGATTAAACCACCTACCAAAGGTGTACTTCGAAAATCAGCTTTCAACCCACATGCTTAGAATTACAATATTGTTGAAGATTTGATCATATCCCATTCAGCAATGTCGTCCCTCGAAGTGTTGCAATATTGTCTAGCTCAGAGGAAATTATTATTATAAGTTATAGGAGTGATTGATCCTCAAGACTCGAATATCATTGTCTTTGATCTCAATAACTTTGTACCTATATTCCCACATCAAATGGATTTTCAAATTCCCATATTAGTCAAATCAAGGCAAGTTTTTCGCACAGTAATTTATGAGGGAGCATCTACGTTCATTATTTCCTTAGCTTGTTGGAAAAATCTTGGTTCTCTGACAACCAACTATTCACGGACAATTCTTAAAGCCTTTGATGGAAGCAATATTCACCCATTCAGAATACTCCAGGGTCTACCTATAAAGGTAGAAGGAAAAACTGTGACACTTGAGGTGGAATCTGTTGATGCCCCTCTTGATTACAACCTTCTTCTGGGTCAAAGTTGGTCTTATGCTATAACCATTTTCATTTCATTAGTCTTTCGGGTGATCATGTTTCCTCATAAAGGAAAGTTTGTTAAAATAAATCAATTGTCTTACTTCACTTCAGACCCTACTTCTATAGATAGTATCCAGCATGTCGGAAAAATGGTTATCCCTTATGAATATGTTGGCATAGGACTAGTTAAAGATTCCGCTCTCATGGGAACTTTCACTATACCTTCTCCTAACATACCACAAACTATCACCAATATCGATATGATTACATCAAGCACAATGTAATTTGATGACACATGGAATGTTCCTTTAGAATCATAATTGGACTCCTATGGTGACTAGATGCCTTTAAGTCCTTTTGAATCGGCATATGTAGCAGTACAATCATGTTCTGACAATCCATCAACTTATACTGATAAAATGAATGTGGTCAGTGAAGAGTCTTCTTCTCTTTCAAGCTCAGCCATGACATCATTTTTGGATCCTTTTCAACAAGTGTTTTCAACTGATCAAAATATCCGAGAAATCTTGTTATCATACGAATTACCATGGGACGATATTCATCATCGATCCTCTTTTTTACCTAACCTTGACAGACTCGAGAATGAATTTTCATCCATATTTTCGATCGACTATGTCAAGGAACCTCAAAATCCTATGTCCATTCTTCATTCAGATTCTGAGAAAAAAATGGGAAATATTTCCACCACAATTCCTATTAACATATCAATTAAACCCGAGATAACTGAGAACATTCATATAGGTGCTTCTTTCTTAATTGAAGAGATCAATATATACAAAGCCCTATTTCAGGAATTCTGAGACATTTTTGCCTGGTCTTATGAACAAATGCCAGGTATTGATCCTAAGATTTGTATTCACAAAATTAAGACATACCCAGATACTAAGCATATTAGACAGAGATTACGTCCAATACATTCATGGAAAGCTTTTGAAATTAAAGCTGAAGTTGAGAAGTTACTACGCGCATAATTTATTTATCCTATTCCTTTGACGGATTTGGTATCTAAAATAGTTCTCGTAACCAAGAAACAAGAGACTATCAGAGTATGTGTCGATTATCAGGATATTAAAAAGGCCTATCCTAAAGACAATTATCCTACCCCTTACATCGATCAAATTATTGGTGATTGTGATGGAAACGAAATATTCTCATTTATGGATGGATTTTCTAGATACAATAAAATAAACATACTCCCTGTTGATCAGCCTAAAACAACATTTATATGTCCATGGGGAACATTTTCATACTGTAAATTACAATTTGGACTAAAAAATGTTGCTGCAACTTTTCAACGAGCTATGTCTTATGCATTTCACGATATCAAACACATTGTAAAGCCCTACTTGGATGAATTACCTGCTCATTCTTTACGCAGACACGATCACCCTACAGATTTACGTGCCATCATTATGATATGTAGGCATTACAACATTCGTTTGAATCTGCACAAATGTGTATTTTGTGTACAATCAGGATGTTTACTTGGATTCATTATTTCAAAATAAGTCACTCGTGTCGACCCATAAAAAGTTGAGGCTATTGTTAATCTACCTCCTCCTTCCACTCTTCGTTAACTCCAAATTTTGTAGGGGAAAGCAAACTTTCTACATCATGTTATCTCGAACTATGCGGAGTTAACTAAAGGTTTCACTTAGTTGTTAAAATAGGATGTTCCATTCATCTCGAACGAGCTTGACGATAAATATTTTGAAGCACTTAAACACACATTGACCCATGCATCATTGTTGCATCCGCGTGATTGTCACCAAGATTAGTTTTTGTATTTAGCTGCGTTTGATTCCACGATTGGAATGGTTTTAGTTCAAGAGGATGAATCTAACAATGAACATGTGATTTATTACCTAAGTCAGAATCTTTGCCCAACAGAAATCAAGCATTCACATGTGGAGAAATTGGTCTTGGCAGTTTTTCAAGCTGTCCAACGGTTCCGCCATTACATATTGTTACGCAAAACCATAGTGATATCTAATTGCAACCCGATGATGTATATTTTGACGAAACAATTGCTCAAGGGGAAATTATTTTAATGGATCGTTATCTTACAAGAGTTTGATTTGGAGTTCGAGAAATCCAAGTCTAAGAAATCATTGGTTTTTGCTGAACTTATGTGTGATCTTCCCAATATTGAATCTGAAACGATGGCAGAAAACCATCTTGAAGATGAAAATTTGTTTCTAATCAGTACATTAGATCCTTGGTATGGGGATATCATTATATATTTTCAAACCTAAACCTTTTGGCCAGAGCTTTCATGATCATATCGACGAATAATTCGATACCAATCTCAACAATACAATATTGTTGGTGACGCTCTTTATCTTCGTGGTGTCGATTCTGTTTTTCGACGTTGTATAACTCATGAAGAAGCCGAAAGGGTTTTTAATGACTGCCACTCTGGAGCATGTGGTGGTCATATGTCTGGGTTTGCCAAAACCCAAAATATATTGCGCTTTGGCTATTTTCGGTCGTCACTATTCAAAGATTGCATTCTTGCAGATAGAAAATGCCACAATTTCCAGATTTTTTATCGAAAGATGCATGCAACTCCAGCTCCTCTTCACCCAATCATTGTTGTCAATCCTTTCGCCAAATGGGGCATCGATTTTGTCACATGTAGCCCTCACACGTCCGAGGGGGCAATGGGTATATTATTCTCACCGTAGATTACTATACCAAATGGGCCGAGGCGATGCCTACATTCGCGGCTGATGGAAAAATTGCAGCAATTCTCATATTCAATCACGTGATTCCTCGATTCGGTGTTCCTCAAGCTATCGTTACGGACCATGGGATCCATTTTCGAAACATTATGATGACCGAAATTTCTGCTCAATTTGGCCTACGCCATGATAATTCTACACCATATTGCCCACAAGCTAATGGTCAAGTTGAGGCCATCAACAAGGTTTTAACCAACATGATTAAACGGATTGTCAGAACTCATAAAATAAATTGGCATGCCATGATTTTTTCAGCATTATGGGCATAATGTAACTTTGCAAGACATCCACAGGGTTCACTCCTTTTCAGCTCGTTTATGGTTTGGAATCTATGTTACCCATTGAATATGAAATCCTGCCCCTCAAATTAGCCATTGAATTGTTACAATTTACCTCTGAAGAGGAGAAATGCTTCCTATACCTAGCACAATTAGATGAGCCTCGTCGCACCGCTGCATTAGCTTCCGAAGCTCATAAAAAACGTGTTAAGGCTCAGTATGATCAAAGTCTTAACCCTCACATATATTCGGAAGGTGACCTAGTTATAGTATATGATCAAGCTCACGACAAACTAGGTGTTGGTAAATTCGAACCAATGTGTCATGGACCTTATATTGTTAATCGCGTGCTTGCAAAAGGAACCTATGAGTTAGTCAATTACGATGACATCTCTTTAGATAAACCCAGAAATGGCCTTTATCTCAAGAGATATTATGCGTGATTTTTTGTGTGAAGGTCCTCTTTGTACATTAGTTACAATTTAGAACAGTGTGCCTTAGGTTAGTTATTTTTTCTTGACGAAATTTCGCTACTTTCGCTGCTTATCTTGATTGCTCTTGATACTTCAAATGTCAACATTCCTTCAGACTTACATTGGTATTGTTGACAGCGCCTTTCGTAGTACACAGAACATTTATTCCCCTGCTTGGATCATCTATTCGCCCATCGATGAGTTAGTCTCTATTCATGGGATATGCCTTAGTCAAACAACGAACAATATTGCAGAATATAGTGCAGTCATTGAGCTATTATCTAATGCCATCGCATTTTGTATTCAACGTTTTATTGTTACATTAGATTCTCAACTCATTGTATTACATTTAAACAGCATTTATGCTATCAGAAATCTAGCTTTGTTAAGAATATTTTTGAGGGTTCGTCTCTTAGAAAGATAATTTGATTACATCGAATATCAACACATTTCAAGAAATTTAAACACATTTCTGATGCATTAGCTAATCAAGTTTTAAATAGACATCTGCAGCATTAAAAGTAAAACAAAACAATATTTGATCTATATTGAACAACATACTAAGAGATCATAAGTGGTAATATCATTAGGTTAAAATACTTGTGTGTCAAAAAATATTACATCATCTGTGATCATAGGTTTCAAACACCTTATGATCTAAAGATACTGATACAAAAAACAAAATGCCAATCTATATTGACCATCAACCATCCATGATGATGATCATGGTAGAAAACTATGGCACGTGCCACCCTGCGCAAATATCTCTTGAATGGGCCTAGAACCCCAGTCACATGTCTCTAGAGCCTGAGAGGTATATCATTTTTCCCTTTCTCCGGGATGTCAATAGTCAACCTCTCTAGGTTTCTAACTCTGCAAGATCCTCTGCCACATTGTTCTATGGTGGGCCTATTGTTATAGGTTGCGCATCTCGCCTGTCAAAGCGACAAAGCGTTGCTAGTTGTGATGGGCCAACATCTGCATTTTAACGTTTTTATCAGTATTGGATGATATTAAATAAAATAAAAAATAGATAATGTAAAAACTTCAAAATGATGTGTTTTACCTGATACATCCCACTGTGTCCCCGATGGGAGTGATGTGTCAAGGTCACCCCTTAAATCTACCCCTATGTAAGGAAAACCCTCAATCATGAAGATTTTTCTTTTGAGCCATATAAATAACTGAGGGGTATAGTGAACCACTGGACCACCATCGCCCCCATGGCAAACCATCAATGACACCCATCGCAACATACGCGGTTCCCTAGGTCCCGTCGAATCCACTGGAGACTGTTGAGGTGCAAGGAGTGGAATCCTCTCCAAAGCGAAAGACACGAGAATGGCTCCATAGCCGAAGTTTTTCAACTTCCCATTATTTTCTCTCATAAGTTGGCCTTTCATGTTGACTAACACTCCTTTGCACTAGTTGAAAATTGTTCCCCTGGAACATTCAACTTCAGTCTGCATTTGTGCTTTGGTAGCCACATGTGGAGCTGCACTACCACACAACCTAGTAACTATAAATGCAAGGATATTTAGGTCTATTCACACAATGTTTTTTATATCAATTTGACCATCCTTTAGTTATGAATCTTGGCTGCAATACCGAGCCATATAAGATGAATGGGAAAACCACCTGGTCGTGACCCAAAAAAGGAAATGTCTCTCCCTCTGCAAGTTAATCTAGTGAGGAAATAGATATCCTCTAGCTTGATCATAAGCCTATGGTCCCCAATTATCAAGCATTGCTCTCAAACATCCCAAGCATTGACTAACCAGGTCATCATCTCTACTTGTGCCTTCATTCCTTGAATCGCCTAGAATTTATACAATCCACAAGTTTTTAATGTGTGAAGTGTTGTCGAGTCATCCATGGCTTCGTTGTCTTGAAGCCCATGCTCCCTTTCTCGCCATTCCAACATGATTTCTAACCTACAAACCATCAATAAGGATCATTAGAAATCAATTGGGAGAAATTGAGCCATTTTTTATGGATAGAAACATGATTTTGAAAACCTCACGGTGCTTACGCGAGTTTTAGGTATACACAATGCATTTTTGTGCAAGAGCTATGCATAAAAACTGTGGTGGCTCAATGATTTTTTCTCTTAAAAAATCATCGGTGTGGGCAGGTTTTGGCACGAAAACCTGCACACCCCCGAGGGCGGATTTCAAAAGATTGTTTCCCCCTAAAAAATGACCTGAAAAATTAAAATGAAAAACTAAATGGATGAAAATCAAGATAATGATGATGTGGAATACCTGGAGTTGACAGTTCTCGAAATGGCTGATTGGTTCTCTCGATATCTACTCCGGAAGGTTTAGGGAAAACACTGTTTCTTCTCTGCTCTGAAAACTAAAAGGTAAAAATGATTCGTTTTGACTTATTTTTATAGTTTTAAATGAATAAAATAATATTATTTTGTTTATTTTCACTTTAGGAGTCAAAATTCAAAATGCTTTTCATGTTTGAGAACAGATAATTGTGATTTTTTGAGTTTTTGTGCAGGGAACAGGTTAAGTTTGAAAAGAATCATTTTGAAAATCAGTAGAATTCTATCACTTTTTCGGGCTCTATAAAAATACGAAAAAATAAAAACCCTGGAGTCCTCTTTAAGCCCTTTTCAGACTCTCTAAACATGAAAAGGTCATCGAGCACTTAACTATTCGAACTCGTTAAAGTAAATGAACAGTCGTCTATTCAGTATAAGTTTACCCATTTTTCGGACTGAACTAGACTATTTAGGAAAAAGGTATATGTTGACTAAGCATGGTCAATAGAGTTCTATCCTATATTATTTTATCCTTTTTCGGGTTTGAGAGACTAAATTTACGAAAAAGAACACTACGAAGTTTACTTATGCTTTTCTTCTTACTCCCTAAAATTGAAAAACATTGAGTTAATCCTATGTTGGACTCGTTAAAATTAAATAGTACAGGATTTGTCGATCACAATAGGACTGAACTGCTCCTTCTTAGGGTTTTTTAAAATCACTACGATGGACTCATCCAAAGTATGAGCTTACACAACAAGCAAATTTTATCCTCCTCAAGCTTGACAAAAATAAAGAGGTACTTGCCAATAATGGTGGGGGGGAAAGTGAGAAAAAGAATCCATTTGTTATCCTTGTTTTAGAAAGCAACATGTCGCTCTTGAACATGACACTTTGTCGCACTCGTGCCTGGGTTCGGTAATCCTTTTGTCTTACAATTAATCAAACCACATTGAAATTCTTCAGCCGGTTTTTTGGTATTATCTTTGAATCAAATTCTGCCAAGCCATTTACAGCATCGTTATGTGTTCAAGAGAAAAGTCAATTTTAAATTTACTATTCATTGGAAACATTTGTCTCCATTCATGTTGACCATCCCTGAGTCAGTCTTTGCAAAAAAAATTCTTCAAAACTTGATCTAATGGTTTTGTGTCGTAGGCTTTCCTCCGACAGATCACTTTCTATTGACATCAACTCATTATCTAGAAAGTTGATTTAGAATCCTATTGGTACCTTGGTTGCATGCCCTAATGGCAGGTTTCTCTCCTTCGACGATAGGTTCTCATCATTGGCCTTCGATCAAATGATTCTATGAGTGTTTGATTGCAAATCATTCATTCACACTTCATAGATTGTGCTGAAGTACTTTGAGAGCCATTGTCATTATTGGCGTTTTCTCTCACACTTGTTAACGGTTCTCATCATTGATTGGTAATCAAGTGGTTTCTACCATGTTCGACTTTGACACAATCAATCGCATGGATAGATTCGTACTAGTTCGAGAAGCGGAAATCAAGACCCTGGATCTAGTTTCCACCATCCAGGCTGCGAGGAGTTATGTAATCATGATACAGTAGACTTCTTATGACAAATGGCTCAACCCATATTGTGTATACTTTTGATGTAATGATAAAATCATATCTGTACCAGAACATTTAATTATTTTTTCACTGAGTATGGGAATGCCTACCTCTGTGATGATATATATTTGTGTTGAATGTTTTTAGAGGTTTTCGACCAGTGTCTCCAATCCAATCCTTGGAATGATAAAGCGCTTCACTCTTTAGAAAAACTTTCTATGAATTCGCACATTAGGGGGCAATCTGTTACACGTCATTTTGTCACCATGAAATTCGAATGTCATTATGGGTCTATCACCATCCATATCATGTTCCCTTAGAGGTCAAAAATACTCATGTTCCTGAACCAAGTCTGGGAAACTAGAGAAAATCTCTTTAAAACCTTAAAAGATTACTTGCGCACTTTTTGTGACCATTACCTGCGCATGCACTGATACTTCTATTATTTGTGAATATAGCCACTTTGTTTGCCACTAAAACCTGCACACCCCTGTAAAAAAGAAGTAAATATAAAAAGGTAACTTCTAAAAGCCTAGTTGGTCGAATATTCTCCCAACTTGAAGCCTCTAGAGTCGCGCCAGTTCGAGCTTTATCCCTCTACTCATGGATCTTATCCCTTGGCCAAAGGAACCCAAATCCCTTCATGGGACGAACTCCTCCCTCTCTTAATGGATCTGAAACTACCTCAATCTCTCTATAAATTGAGCTAAAGTTTCAGGTTGAAGGGTAGATATTGATTTGTATAGATTCTAAGATGGAGAGAGTTCATGGATTCTGAACTAGTAAGTTGTTGTTTACACATTTGAGATCACACATTTGTGCACATGACTCCATGCTGGTAATTCTAGAGAGGAAGGCTTATCAAACTGAAAGAAAGTATTGCACAAACACACGGGAGAAATATATACAACATCAAGGCTCAGGTTGTAAGATTGCTCTTTTTAATTTCTGATAATACATATGGATATCTTTTTCTCATTGTCTTGTTTTTGAATTCTTGGAAATGATGTCAATACTTAGACTCCTTGATCACTAAGTTAGACTAGTATTTATTATTATTATATATTGCAGGTGCTTTGATCCTTTGCATTGTTTGTGATTGTAGGTTCTTCTCAGCATTGAAGAATTGCTTTGGAGCAAAAGGCAAAAGGCTACATCGAACGTCTCGATTGAAATGTAGGAGCATAAATTCCTTATTTCAAAGTTGTAATAATATAAAGTAAAAATAGTTTAGAGAAAGAGGCATTCAACGGATCTGTGTTTCTAGTTACTTGTTGGAGTACTAGGGAGATCGCTCTTGTCCGCAAGAGAGATTAATCTACAAAACAATGTTGTGCAAACACTATAATGAGCATCACTTGCAGTTTAGTAATGGATATGGAAGTTGGCAAAGACAAAGAGGAAATAATAGGCATTTAATTAAGGAAATAAAGGAAAATAGGAGAAAAGGAAGGTGAAGATACACAAATTTGCATGCAAGGGAAATTAGACGAAAAATGAAGGAAAATGAAGAAAATGAGACCGTCAAAGATAAAAAGGCACATGAGAATCAGTTGATAGCGTTTTGCTCATCTTTTGATCAGGATCAGCAAAGGAGAAGGAACAAGCACTTGGACATGCAATCCAGGAAAGCAAGGGTACACAACAGAAATCTTGGATAACAGTAAGTAAGGACAGAAATTAGTTATGGATTTCATGTAACATTGTGCATGTGAGATTTAGCATGTTGGTTTTTGGATGCATGGTATATCCATGTGATTCCTTGGTTATGTGTTGTCATTGGCATGGATATTTTCTTGGATTGACAGTGGTTGCAGCCTTGCCTTGCCATTTCCTAGATAGTCATGATTTTTATTTTTATTTTTATTTTTTTATTTTTTATTTTTATTTTTTATTTTTTTTATTTTTTAATATTGGTGCTCAGGTTCCCTATGGTTGTGGGTTGGAACAAATGCTCTAGAATCCCTAAAACAATTTGGGTTGAGTTACTAGTTCTTAGAGTCGTAGGTTGGGACAAATGCTCGGGAGCCTTTAGTGGGTTGAGCTACTATTTCCTAGAGCCGCAGTTGGAACAAACGCTCTGGAGCCCTAGAAGGTTGTGGGTTGAGTTACTAGTTCCTGGAGCCCTGGATAGCTTGGGTAGCTGTAGAAATTTGCTGAATAATGATTAATTATCCACCGAGACTATCCTGATCACATACAATTCGAATTTATATGCAACACATAATCTCTTCCACTCAACTCAGATCATCAAACATGCGGAAATAAAATCAAGCGATAACACATCAAATCATCATACACATTAACACAACATGTATGAAAGCTTACAGCTGAAAAACCCCGCCGCTATTGTGTATATTATAATGGAGAAATCAAGTAACAAACTCAAGACAATACTCCTCCACAAGTACTCAAGACTTTCTCATACAGTTAAATACATTGGCTCCAGCTTCCGCCTTGAACAGCATCGGGTTCAAAACTCACCGCCAATTGCCTTGCCTCTATCACAATCATGGCCCGTCTATATAGAGATCCAAGGTTCGAATCTCCTTGGCTTGACAGCGCAATCATCATGGGAAATTCCTCCAAGTGTGGTGCAAATCTCATGCACAACTGATGTCGCCACTGATAGCTAACTCCACCCTTTCATCTACCTCTTTCACTGGTCTCCACCGAACTGATCATGCACTGTAGTGAACTGATGTGTTCTTGAGTTGAATAATGAGTTACTAATTAATGAATTAAATAATATTTAATTCACTCCACTCATAACTAATTGATTAGCTAGTTAAACTAATCTCAACTAGTTCAACTAAAATAAACAGAACACAACTTCACTATCTGTCTCATTAACTCCTCCAAACTTCTGCCACTGAAGTCCAACTGAAGTCAACCATGCATGATGCTATCAAACCCTTGGGAATAGCGTAATTCCTCTGTCAGATGCATGAGCCACTTCTGTAGCTCGAACTGAAGTGCTCCAAGAGAGTAAATTGTAGTTTATAGTCCAAATATTATTAAGGGTAAATAATATTTGACTTCCCTATTTTTAGGAGAGGCAGTCTAAAAATAGACTTCGACCTCTTTGACCTAAAAAATAGAGTTTCATCTATTTTTATCAACATGACCAATGCTCCAAGAATCTCAAACTGGAATCCCCGAACCATGCTCCATATGTCTAAAAATAGACTTTGCGCCAGAATTTGCCTGCGGGCCCACTTAGTGAAGGCGACTTCATTTCACTAAGCTCCATCATCTTGCTGCATTTTCAACAGTAGCGACCGATTTGGTTGATGTTAGTGAGTTATGGACCATATAGGTGGAATCACTATGGTTGAGGGATGAGGTGGTTTGGCCTCTCAAAGCCCTCGTTGGTTTTGTTTTGGTTTAACCCATGAGATCCAACATTCATGCTTGGAATATGGCGCGAGGGTGATTAGCTTAAAGAGATATTTGGTTCAGCCCAATCTTATTAGGATATTACGACACATAGGAAATAGTTAAGTATAACTTGGTCTAGTGTAGAGTTAGGTAAAGTGTGTTTCTTTAATATATACATTTGTAACTTATAATCCGACGATCAAGATATGTAGTGATCTGACGGTTCACTCTCTCCACGGTATTACCGACACTTGATCCGTGGCTTAACACCCGATTCGTCCATGATCTCTATTTAAAGAGCATGGAAGGTCATTTTTCCGGCAACCGTTTACAAGAGAAGCTTCTATAAATTTTCTTTCTTTATATTAATAAATTGTCTGAAGTTGCCGAGTTAGCTCAGGCCGTGGACTGTTTCCCTCTTCGACGGCTTTAACCACGTCAAATACTGGTGTACTAATTTGTGATTTTTTGTGAGCGATGACCTTTGGTGTTTGATCTAAGGAACTTACCCCATAAATTCCTACATGGTGTTGGGGTTCCCATGTTTTGGCCAGATTGGCAAGACCAAAAGATGAGACAACATCAAACCACTTTCAGACCTCTGGATCTAGCCCTCCTGGGTCCAGAGAGGGATCTCTCTATGATATGTAAGGGTTTTATCTTTGAAGGTCAAAGTTTAAGATGTTAGGCTAGTTATAGGCACTGGGTTTGTTTGTTTGATTGTTTATTTGGTTGCTGGTTATCAGGAAAGAAGGCTTCGAAATAAGACAAGGATGAGCAAAGAGGTTTTAGGCAGAGGTGAAGTATTCCAGGGAGAATTCAAGACCATTGGGCAATGGAGTCAAGAAAGGATTTGCTTGCTAATAAATATGCAGGCTTTCACTTGGGCTAGTCATCTAAAACATTGGAACTTAAAGATGATTGTGTGGCATGGAATGGTAAGAGAGGAGGAGACAACACAAATTTAGGGCACAAAGTTAAAGACCTGAGATCAGAGAGATACTATGAACTCTCAATGCTTCGGCCTCCAGCTTGAGGGATCTTAGAAAGGCCAGTTGGTTGTACAAGGATCCTAGTGGATAGGGCTAACTCTAATCCCCAGTGTTCCCAAATCTTCCAGCTAAATCCTAACAAGAACGTCTAAGAATGGATTCATTTAATTCATACATCAGAGAGCAGGCAATATCATCCACTACACTGGTTAAATTAACTGAAATCAATTCTTAGATAACACATTTAGTAGAAAACATCAAAGGCAAGGAGAGCAGAAGCATAGGGTACCTAACAAGGGTAAATCCTATGCCAATATTCTGATGCAAGCCAGTAGAAACAAATAATGAAATTAATTAAAACACAGAGATAGGAAAACATCACCGCTGCTTTAGATCAGGATCCAAAGAAATGTGCTTGTCATATTAAACAGCAACACCAGTCAAGTACAAAATTTCCAATAGTTGAATACTCAGTCTAAAATCATTTTCCTTAGCCTATATTACTACTTTACACAGAGACTATGTCTCAAAAGAAACTGCTTGCAATTCTCTGATAACTTATCAACAACCTTTACAATGAGTTTCTTCATGAATTTATAGCTCCAGCGAAGCAGAGAAGGTAGGTGAAACACTAAATGAAGCATTAAACTCAGAAAAGAAAGAGGGCCAAAGCCCATTCTGTTTAAACCGTGTGCATTTATCTCTGGCACTCTTTGGGTGAAAGAGTGGTCTTCTCCAGGCTTCCATTTACTTCAGTATGTCTCTGATGTACTTTGGCTGCAGTACTCTGTAGTACTTCTGGTGAACAAACAAAAGGTAAATAATGATGCTAAGATCTGCCATACTGTGCAACAAATGTTGCTAATAGCCTAGGACTGTTGTCAGGGTGGGAAATTCTCTAGGAACACGGTATAGAATAAAAGTTGCATGGGCACTCTGTCCTTTATGGGGAAAACATTCTGCTGATGTGCAAACCCTGATATACATAAATTTATGCGTGTTGTACCCTCTGTGTGCTCCATGATGTCTTCAATCTGGTGCTTTGATGGCTCTGGGAAGGTTTCGTAGAGTTTGACCCTGCTCTTTAAATGGCGATCATATCAATCACCTTCCAAGGCTTTGCTTCATTACTTCTGCACACGATCCTTTCTGCATTTTCGGCCATTGTAATAAAGACTGTGTAATCATGGTGGCTTTCACCACCCGATAACCCTGCAAAACACAAAACTTGTTAAGAAAACAATGCTGGGAACGCTTTGGTGGCCTGCAGGATGGTGATGCAATCAATGGGGGAATGGCGAGAAATGTTGTGGGAGACTTGCAGTGTGGCGGAAACAGTGGGAAATACAGTTGGAAGGTGGCGCAGATGGAAAATCAAATGAAAAACCTTAAATATCGACCTTGGAATGGAGTATATATGAAGGGACAGGCGAATATACGATGGAACACATGGACTGGTGACGTGGCGGGAGACGGTCAACGGCGGGCGTGTGAATAAATCTGGATCGTCCGATCTCAGGAGGAGATCAACGGTGGGAAAGACGTCGGAGGGCGATGGACAGTGGGCCAGGGATACGGATGACTTGGGTTAACTTCTGCGCAACTTCATGAAGCGATCACCATTGGATGGGCGATCGCAGATCGAACGGCTGATATGCATATCGCTCTGTGTCTTGTGCCGAACGATAATGCGCGATGAGCGGGCGGTTTTGAAATAGTGCCGCTGCCACACGTCGCGCGATGAGTGGAATCGTTGGCCAGATGAAAAATACCGCCCACCTCTCAAAAGTGGTGCGATTTAAACCGTTGGTTTTTGCACAGTGCACGGTTGCGGGGACAACCGGGCGGGTGAAATACGAACCGTTGATCTGCGAACTAAATGGATGGTTGAGATGCGATCGGGCAGCAAACGGAGTGGGCTACGGGTGCTGTGGAGCATTGCGATGACCGTCCGATCTGCAGAGATCGACGATTTAAAAGTGCCCGATATTCAACTGAGATAAGTGCCTTTCGCCTTGGCGCCTGGTCTCGACGCTGGGTCACGTGGAGGGGAAAAGGTGCAGGGGTTTGGCCGAAAGGGGCTAGGCCCACATATATGGGGAATGTGGTTTTTGGGCCATTTTAACGCAATTTGAGGCTAGAGGGGGGAAACAATAGAAGAAAAGGGGCTACTTAAACCAAACAAGGGGTATTTGGAAGGTTCAAAGGAGGATTTTGGGAGGATTTAGAGGGACTAAGAGAGGAATTCTGCAGGGGTGCAAGGGGTAGATAAAGGCCTTCTGGAGCACAATTTTTATCATCAGTGGGACCTTATAAAGGGAGTCAGGAGAGGGAATTTTATCAAAGGAAAAGGCACAGGAGACTTCAAAGATGATGTGTCTTCAGGGAAGATGCATTCCTTGAAGGCTCAAAAACAATTTAGCCCCTTACTTTGCTTGTCAAAAAATTTATAGGGGGCTAACACATGGTATCAGAGCCATTTTGAGGGTCGCATTTGTTGTTGATCCAAATCCGAAGTTGGTTTGACTGCATGCAACTGTCGTTTTCTAGATCTAGTATTTTTTACCACTTTCAGGCCGGGAGAACTACTCAGTTGTGTCTGAAGCATTTGTTATAATGACGAACCCCTTTCGTTTCATGCGAAAAGGTTTTCGATTGCCCAAGTTATGTCATTTTAGATCTGGAGCTATAAATTTTTTTTTACAGTTATATTTATTAATCCTTCTATTTATTTTAGTTCCATCTGTTTATTTCAGTTTATAGTTTTTTTTATTATTGGATATATACCCTCTTCTTTGTGTATTCTCTTTGCTCTGCGTTGTCTGCTATATCGGCAAATAAGAAACAGGAAGACGGGAATTTTCTCTACGTATGCTCTTTGCCCGTGTATTTGTGCGATCTCGGGAAATCAGAAATAGCGAAAAAAATGGTAGTTGGCAGTAAGACTAACCGAAAATATAACGTTCTGTCATAAAGGTTGTATTTTTCTTCTTTTTTTTGCACAAATTTTGTGTTTGTTTTTGCAAGGGGAAAAAAAAAAAGCCAAAGCCCTTCCTCCTTTCAAACAATTACAAAATCATTTTACTAGTTCACTTGGTGTAAAGTTACTTTATGAGAATAGAGGACTTGGGTTCATGTCTCTTTCTCAAGTTTATTTTTCTAAAAAGGTTTTTGTTAAGCTGTTTTTTCTTAAAAATCATTGTTGCAAGTTTTCGGTTTACAAAAAGGGGTTTTTAATTTAAAATGCACATGCAAAAATAACATTGTAAAAGTGACTCTCACTTATTTATAAAAGTGGGTCACATAAAGTAGTTTTTTTTTAAGTGAGCTTATAGTATTAAGTTTGGAAAAGAGGAGGGGGGGGGGATTTAAAAGTACATCTTCATCATCATCTTTCAACCTCCCACGTAACTATTCAGCATCCACTACAACTTTTTTTCAAAAAGGCATAACTTCTTCATTCGGAAGTCGTTTTCAGAGCTTTTTTTTTTTTAATCGACCTAATTTTTCGAGATCTTTCCATTGGAATAGTTGGTTTCAACCCTTTCAGCTTCAGTTTTTTTTTTTTTTTTTAAATAGAAAGTGCATACCCAGTTATTCTTAACAACACCAATTATTTCCAAGAGCTATCCTACATGGTAGACTTACTTAGAAGTAAAAGGCTTTATAGAATAGCCACAGGACAAGAAACTAAACCTATCGATGGATATAAAGCAGCTAAATGGGAAAATAAGCAAGATCAAGCATGAGGGTTCATAGGAATGCCCATTGCTCAAGATCTTAGATTTCATATCCAAGACAATGACTCCCCTGATGAAGTTATGAAAAAGCTAAATACTGTTTTTGGAATTAAAAATGAAATCAGAACCCACCAACTTGAAAATGAGTTGCTTACTTTGGACCCCAATAATTTCTTCTCTATTGAAGATTTTATGTCCAAATTCAAGACCCTTATACCTCTTTTAGAAGGTTGTAAGGTCAAACAAGAAGGTGGTAGCCTTATCGGTTCCATTTTTTCTAAGTTTCGCCTTGCATGCTCTGTGTTTGTTTCCACCTTCCATTCCACTAGAGAAGCCCTCATTTCTCAAGGAACAGCCTAGAAGCCCCTCTCTTTTGATACCTTTTGCGATTATTTGATAAGAGAACAAGAAAAACCCTTACACCTTGGTCTTATTAATAATGGAAACTATTCTAAGAAAGCCTTAACAACCCAGCAACAACCATTACAAAAGAATCCTAAGAGGCAGCGTCCTAAAAAGAATGGTCCTAAACCAAACAAGGGTCTTAAGAAATTTCAAACGCGAACTGAAAAAACAACTCAACAAACTGATAAGGCAAATAAAGACAAAGGGAAGAAGATAGATAGACATTGCAACTTTTGTAATCGTGATGGCCATGCAGAGTTAAAATGTTTTAAGAAGATGGAAGCCTTGGAAGCAACAATGAAGAAGCACAACATCAATTTGGAGCACTCTTCAACTTCATCTTTGGGAATGGAAATTTCTACTTGTGGTTGTCAAGCATCAAGATCTGGTTATGCTTTGAATGTATCTTCTTCTTCTCATTCTCATGAGTGGCTCATTGATTCTGGAGCCTCTTACCACATGGCCAAAAATAAAGCCATGTTTTCTTCTCTAAATGATTGTAACACCAAAAATATTTATGTTGGTGATGATAGATCTCTTAGTGTTGTAGGGCCTGGAACCATTCATCTAGATAATGGTCAGTTTAATGATGTATTATGTGTTCCTACCTTGTCCTACAACCTTCTATCTATTTATCAAATAACTCACTCGGGTGAAGGGAAAACAGTAGAATTCTCACCTCATGATGTTGTAATTAAGGACCTCAAAGATCCTAGACATATTTTAGCTACTGGCATTGTTGATGATTCCACAAGGTTGTATAAGTTTTACAACTTTGGGTCATCATGTCTTCCCTCCATTTTTGTTGCTCATAATGATGAAGTGAGAACACTTTGGCATGAGCAATTTGGTCACTTAAATTATCGCTCTCTTCAAACTCTATGTAAAGAAAATAGGGTGACAAGTCTTCCTATGGTATCTTGCCGAGATGGTGTTTGTTCCGGATGTGTACTCGGAAAACATCATTGAGATATTATTGACAAATGTACCTCTTGGCACGCTTCAGCCTCTTTGTAGCATATGCACAGTGATTTATGCAGTCCTCTTCCTCATGTTTCTTTCTCTAGCTACAATTACTTCTTAAATTTAATTGATGATTTTTCCAGACACACTTGGGTATACTTCTTAAAACTCAAGAGTGAAGTTTTTAACATGTTCTTGGCCTTTAAGGCCTTTGTTGAGAAACAATCTGGACATCACATTCTTAAGTTAAGAACTAACTATGGAGGAGAATATGTTAACAACAAATTTATCCACTTTTGCACTGAGCATGGCATTCAATTGCAACATACTGGTCCATATACTCCACAACAAAATGGTGTAGATGAAAGGAATAATCGCACTCTAAAAGAAATGGCTAATTGTATGCTTCAGTCTAACGAACTTAGTCTTAATTTTTGGGAAGAAGCAGTTAATTGTGCAAATTACATAGTAAATTGCACTCCTACTAAGGTTTTAAGGAATATAACTCTAGAAGAAGCCTAGAGCTCAATCAAACCAGATGTAAGTCACTTTCGTGTTTTTGGAAGTGAAGCTTGGGCCCATATTCCAGATGTGAAACATAAAGCCTTAGAACCTAAGAGTGAAAAATGCATTTTTGTTGGATATTCTGAAGATGTCAAAGGATATAGAATTCTTCAAACAAAATCCAAAATGTAATCATTAGAAGTGATGTAAAATTTTATGAAAATATATCAACATGCGAGCCTAGTTCAGCGGGTGTGCCACTAGCCTACAAGCCTGATTCGCCATATGTGCCACCTCTCTCTATCTCTTCTATTTTTTACAGAATTCCTTCTGGTTTGGATGATGACAGCGAGGATGACAATCCTCCTCCACCTCCTCAAGATATTCCTTCAACTCCACAACTTCCAAGATGCATCCGCTCTACTTGGGATGCAGCAGGTTCTCTTACAGATGACCCTGCAGATCAACGTCGTACACGTTCTCAGTTTGAAAGAGCCTCTTCCTTATTGGCTCAAGTTCCAGAAAATCATGATCCAGACACCTTTGAAGAAGCTTCAGGTAATCCAGATTGGGATGAAGCTATGAATGAAGAATATTGTTCCTTATTGGCAAACGATACTTGGGATCTTGTTCCTCTTCCAAAGGGAAGAAAATTTTTCAGATGCAAATGGGTTTACAAAACAAATTTTGGACCAGATGGAAAAGTGGATAAACATAAACCTCGCCTTGTAGCTAAAGGATTTTCAGAAGTTGAAGGCATTGACTATAATGAAACCTTATCCCCTATTGCCAAAATGAATTCTATCTGCCTTGTTCTTTCCCTTGCTGCCTCCTTTAAATGGGAAGTCCATCAGATGGATGTTAAATCTGCCTTCTTACATGGAGATTTCCATGAAGAAATCTACATGGAACAACCCCCTAGCTTTATCCAAAATGACTCTAGCCTTGTTTGTCACCTTAGGAAGTCTCTCTATGGTCTCAAACAAGCTCCTCGAGCTTGGTATGCCAAAATGGATAGCTTTCTCTTAGATAATGGCTTTTCTAGGTGTCATTCTAACAACACTGTCTACACCAAGAAAGTGGGTAAGTCCTTCATCATCCTTGTTCTTTATGTTGATGAGCTTATCCTTACTAGTAGTGATCCCAACCATATAAACGATGTGAAGTATAGCCCCAAAAAGAAGTTTGAAATGACATCTATAGGACACTTGCAATATTTCCTTGGTCTTCAAGTCTTGCAATCCAAAGAAGGTATTACCATTTCTCAATCCAATTATGCCTGTGATCTTCTACGCCACTTTCACATGGAAGACTGTAAGCCAGCTCCTTCTCCCTTTCAGTATGCAGTCAAGTTTTCAGTCACTTGTACTACCCCTGAAGTTGATGCTACCTTATACCGTCAACTTGTTGGTAAACTTCTGTATCTAACCCATACCCGTCCGGAACTTTCATTTGTCGTTGGTCTTGTTGCTCGATTTATGCACAAACCTCATGAAAGTCAATGGAAAGCAGCTAAAAGAATACTTCGATATATTCGAGGTACAGTTCAGTTCAGGATTCATTACAGTGTAGGAGCATCTCCATTGTTTATTGGTTTCACTTATTCTGATTGGGCTGGTGACCCTGATGATCGAAAGTCTACTGCATGTTATGTATTCACTCTTGGTTCAGGACCTATTACTTGGTCTTGTAAGAAACAAAGTGCCATCTCTCTTTCTTAGGCAGAAGCAGAGTATCGTGGTGCAGTTGAAGCCAGCAAGGAAGCCCTGTGGCTTCGTTAGATAACCAAATTTGGTCGTCATCAGCAGCATCCAACTACACTTTGGTGTGATAATCAAAGTGCCATTCAGCTATGCAAATATCTAGTTCAGCATCAGCGTATGAAACACATTGAGCTTCACATACACTTCATCAGAAAGCTCATCCATGATAGTGTTCTTGAAGTGCAGTATTGTTCAACCAATGATCAAGTTGTTGATATCTTTACAAAGGCTCTCACATAAGTGAATTTTACCAAACTTCGATCTATACTTGGAGTTTAGGAAAGTTATCATTAAGGGGGGATAGGCTCTAATGCCTCCTTCCTTCTCCTATTTTGTCACCTTTGTAAATCCTTCAATCATATCCCAAGTTGTTCTTAAGGGGGGATGTTAGGATATTTCGACAAATAGGAAATAGTCTCCTTGTGTGTCACCTTTGTAAATCCTTTAATCCTATCCCAAGTTGTTCTTAAGGGGGGATGTTAGGATATTCTGACACATAGGAAATAGCTAAGTATAACTTCATCTAGAATAGTGTTAGGTAAAGTGTGTTTCTTTAATATGTACATTTGTAACTTATAATCTGACAGTCATGATATGTAATGATCTTATGGTTCACTCTCTCCTCGGTATTACCTACACTTGATTCGTGGCTTAACACCCGATTGGTCCATGATATCTATTTAAAGAGCATGGAGGGTCATTTGTCTAGTAACCTTTATGAGAGAATATTATGTAAATTTTCTTTCTTTGTATTAATAAATTGCCTGAAGTGGTCGTGTTGGCTCAGGTCGTGAATTGGTTCCCTCTTCGAGGGTTTTAACCACGTCAAATACTGGTGTACTGATTTATGATCTGTTTGTGAGCGATGACCTTTGGTGTTTGATCTAAGGAAATTACCCTATAAATTCCTACAAATATATGGTCGGGTGGTATGTGGAAGTCCCTGACTTCGTTGGAATTTTCATATGTTAATATGAGATATTTCCCTATTGTGATCTATGAGATTTTGTGGTGATTATGATGGTGATGTTATGGTTGATTTTCCAAGGTTTCCATTATGTTTATAAGTTGGCTATATGATGTATTCTATCTATGGATTTTGTCATGTTTTGATAAGTTATTGAATGGTTGATGAATGCATGGATTAACAAGTGTTATTGCATCTAGCTAAAGAGGGTTTAGAGCCTTCTTGGTGATTCTCATATGAAGACTATCAGTTTATGATCATATATGCATTCATGACCTGTACCTTATATGTTTTCCAAATTTTTAACGAAATGTCTATTATGGATTAGGCATCTTTGGGTCAATTTCTTCCTTGAGTTTTGATTGATTAGAATTTTTAGTACATTCGTTTGCATCTGGAAAGTTACAAGCAATTATGGGCAGTGATCTAGGGGTTGGCCTGAAAAGGTGGCACAGATCCCAGAACCACATGCTTAGCACTAGAGTTTTTGGGTCATAACTGCATGGAATAGGCTTATGAGTGTGGTTATAGCCTCATAACCGCATGCATGTAGTCATATGGATGTGGTTAGGTTGTTAGGTCAACGAAAAAAGGTTTTAGCTCAGGAATTAACCACCTGGGGTGGTTTGCAGCCTCATGAGTGGTATGTGGTCTCTAAGGGATGTCAATTTATCATCGGTTTGTCGACCCCACTTCCATAACTAGAACTTGGAGGTCAGGTCATATCATAGTGACACGCATCTAATGTTTAACCTGGAGAACATGTGCAAGTGGGTGAATGTGGGAGGGGTGGTTACACACAAACCGTGTAAATCCCAAAAAATCACTACCGCCTTGAGATAGGCATCTACTCTTCGATTTTCTATGCCTCCAATCTGATTTTCTCAGACATGCAACCTTGATCTGCCTCATCCGACCATCAATTAGTAGCCCGTGTTTATATTTTTCTAGTTCAAATAGTAAATCAAGCTTTCGATTAAAATTTAATAGTTCATTGTCTACGAATTCTCTGTCTCCCTCAAGCTCACTTTTGACCAACTCAACAGAAGACTTAGTTCTTTGATTTAAATGTCGCAGATCTAAAGTAACTTTCCATGCGTATTCAATAATTCATAATCTCTTAGATATATTACTAATTATATATGATTCGACTGCATTAAGAATATTCATAGGTTTCTCAAATGTATGATATTTGTCAGGACAATAAGTTTCCAATGGCGGTTTGCATATTGATAGTTGAGTCTTCAATAAAGGAACCAGGATCAAAGTATCTTCTAGCTAGTAAAGGGAGCTACAGTGAGGCTAGGGTTTTGCATCAGGCATTGATATGAATAGCCCACATTCCACTGTTGGGTTTTGACGAGTTGCAAGATATGTATTTGAAGTTGTAGCAGCATTAATAATATATTCTTATTTTTCGGCACTGATTTGCATGCTTGCTCATGGTGGTAGTATTAGTTGTCTGATATTTCGCTATGTTTCTATGGGTGCTTTCATATATGCAATTATGTTATGGATTGATTCATTGTGGTTGCATGTATGTTTTTCTTTCGAATCAGTGTTTACTTGTTCCTTGCCATGTCTGTGATCTATTGTGAACTAATTTACAATTTATCATTTGGCATGTTCCTATTTATGTATGTATGATTGCATCTTGGCTCACTGATCCCTCTTAGGGCGTACCCCTTCTTATTGCTGCTTTGACTTGCTTGTATCTATGTATGTAGTTTGTCAATCTTGGGCTGATTTTGTTTCATTGTTTTTTCATTTCACCCTTGTCCCCACTTCGTCACCTTCTCATCTGACAGCCAAGAGAGAAAACACTTTGGCGGCAGCCGGGCCCACATACCGAATGCTCCTTTCCCAAACGGTGTGAGGTCTAATTGGGACCTCTCACCGAGGAGACCCCCTTGTTGTTGGCGGTAAAATTTTTCCTGTCAACAAAATTGGTGCTAGGAGGGCCTGATGACAAGTTGAGCCCTTAGAGCCTCCAGTTTAGTCTCATATCTGTAAATGGATCATCCCCAAATCATTCTCCCGAGATGTTTATCAAATTTATCTATTTTTCATTCCTCAATCCCCGATGAGCCTCTCTATCAATTGTTTCAGTTAAAGTATGATGGTAAGAATGGAGTTTCCATAACCGAGCACCTTTCTGATTTTCTTGAGTTTTGTGAATATTATGAAATTGATGATGAGGATCTTTCTTGTGTGCTTTTCTACCTCACACTTAAAGGTTGCGTTAATCAGTGGTGTCGCACGTTGCCAGCGACTTCCATCCACTCATTCGAGCAACTCACCTATGAGCTTAAACAAGCCTTTCACAGTTACGATTTTCAAGAAGTATTAATAAGGATAAATGAGAATATTATGAAACCTCAAGAATCTCTAGAGGATTTTTCTATTAGGTTTGTTCATCATTGTTTTTAGTTCCCTGAAAGAGATGTCGATTGGGCATATTTAATTGAACAGTTTCAACAGTTGGTTTTCGTTTCTCTACAACACCTTCAATCTAAAACAAATCTTGATCCTTATGGCTGGCGTGATAATATTCAAGTTACGAATTGTCCAAATTATGTCCCTAATATTGTCTTGCCCATCTCTCCAAGTTTGGAACAACTTCAAACCTCCAAGGAGGAAATTACTATTTGTGACATTTCTCGTCCTCCTCCTGATCTGCTACCTAATGGAGTTTTGGTCGCAAACAGTTTAACTGATGAAGGATGCTTGCAAGGAAATGAACCATGTTGTATCGCCTCCACATTTTTCATACACCCTGTCAAATCAAGACTCGAAAAATAAGTTGATTTAACATCTCTCCCTATTAATGAAACCAATCTCGATTCCATTGAACATATGCCTGGGTCTAGTCCTAAATCTCATTCACCTACCAACAATGACTTGGGCCTTGTCTCGAATGAAGTTGGTTGTCCTGTAAAATCCATGCACCATGACATGCATGCAAGTTCATTGTTCCCTCTGGATGACACTAATGTGTGAGATGAAAGTCCTGGTACGAGTGGTACCCCCTCATCCGAATCATTTCATCCATTATTCCCTGATTCATTTCTTGAGTTTGCCACACCAGTGATTTCTACAAATCATTCAGAACTTTCTTCTGTTGGTGTTGGTGGTAGTGATGAACACGAGGGTGATGTTTCACAATCACACTACAAGAATGATGAATCTCTTATTTTTATCTCTTCCATCTGCAATCCTTAACTAGTCAAGAAAGAGACCTTATGTCTTGGCAAACTCTAGATGTTTTTCTCACAGTTTCATCCTCATTTTTAATCCAGGAAGAGCCTAATGTATCGGATACACGACCTGATCAAATTGGTGCCTTCAATGATTGTAATTTCTTTGAAAACGTATTCGTTCACACCTCTGGTGATTGTCACTTGTATCTATCTATTGATCCTACAAAGCCACCGCAATTCGATGATTCACCTTTCGAAGATTGAGGGACTCATATGGAAGTTGAGGCACTTCAGATTCCGCTAATAGTTATGTCAGGTTCTCACGATCGTGATGAGACCCCTGAACCAAGTCAAATTAGAGTTTATGAAATTAGTATTTCCGCATACCACACTCCTCTCAGTATAATCTCGTTGAATGCCAACTCATGTTGGAAAGCTCCTGATTCGAGTGACGTTTCCCTAAGCACATCTTTCAATCCCCTATCATCTGATATGCATCAACCTCTATACCCTAATTTGTTTGTTGAAGGGAGGAAACTAGCCATTGTTTCAAATCTTTTTTTATTGTTGCCCAGTCGGTACAAATTGCAGTCAAGTACAAGCAGATGATGTTTTACAATCCAATCACTCAACCTCTCTGTTGTCTTAGACACTTCTGGTGAATTCATCTCATCCTTGGGAATCTAAAGAATCTGATCTGTTGAATTGTCAATCATCAATGTGCAAACATCTAACCAAATTAATAATATGTTCATTGATAGTTATCTAGTCATCGCAAATAATGATTCGCCAGTTAATCTCACAAAACCTCTGAAGTTCGATAGCTCCTCGTTTAAAGGTTCGAATTTTTGCCAAGGCAGTGAGGCACTGCAGCTCCTGCTGATGGTTACGTCAGGTCCTCATGCCCTTGACAAAACCCATAGACAACTTCAAACTAGGGTTTCCGAAATTAGAGTTTATGCACTTGAATTCTCTAGCATCTCATTTTCACCTGGCAAACACATATTTGCTCCATGTCATCAAATTGTTCATTCTCACTATTATGATAAGGTTGTTGCTCTTCTTGAAGGATGTTATCTGACAAATTTCTCTACAAGCAAACAACATCTTACCTCACTTGCACCAGAGTTAGTGTTAAACACGAACGGATGTGTGTCATGGCTAGATGATTATAGGTTTCAAGTACATCTTCCTGTCTATCAAGATGGGATTGCAGTTCAGCCTGAACAAACTTTTCTAGCACGTTCTCCGGTAAGAAGCCATGACCTTCTTGCTGTTATACATCTTTTATGGGTAAGCTTAGTTGTTGGTGCACACTTTTTTATGCTGGTTCTAATTGCGGACATCCTTGTTCTTGCAGGTCGGAACTAATGCCATGGTTGCACTGGAAATATGATTTCACATGGCCTGACCGCCTCTCTAGTTAAATTAAAGTTTGAGGTTTAGGCTAGCTAGGGTTTGTTAATTATAGTTTACTTGTTCATGTTGTTAATTACTGTTTACTTCTTAGGATTTGCTTTATGGTTAAATTATGGCCCCTGTCTTTTCTTCATTGTAGGTAGTTTAGTTTTATGCATTATGGTTTTTGTGCTAATTTTCATTCGCTCATTATTACATGGAATTCATAAAATCACTACATGTGTTGCATTGTCCTTTATTTGAAATTAGCTGATTTCTTTCACGCATAACATTGCATTGCATCATAATCCCTACTCGCTGCACTACATCATACATTTTTGTTCTTGCATAGTATACACTTGTCGTTGACCTAGAATTGCATTTTCCTCTTTGTTACATACCACTGCATGAGCCTTCAAACCTTTGGTGCCATGACTAGTTTTCTTACACTTGCACATGGTCGAAGCATGGGGGATTGCTTTGACCTCTTTGCGCAGGCCGAAACCCTAGAGTAGTTTCACCAGACACCTCGCCCTAATGTTGAAACCCTAACCCTAATGATTGTGTGAGGTCTTGATGGTTACTCCAAGAGGCAGCTTCTCCTAGAACCAGTCATTATAGTCATGTCCTGAGCATCTTTCCTACGAGTCTAATTCATTAGCTAGGGAAATACGAACATGTTGCTTGTGGGGAACCCTAATTGGTTCGAGTGACCTATATCCATAACCTGAACCTTGTGCTCAGCATGGTCTTGAATATCTTAATTAATTGCTTTCATGTTTAACTTGTTAACGGGATATGGGGTGTGGAGGCTTGGCATGGGGGCAAACGTAAAAAATAGAATATCTTTCAGTTTCTTTCAAACAAGAAACAACCTCTCTTGCGCGTAAAATAAGTCGGGATCCCTCATCCGCCCTGGCGCAATGAAGGCCGAGTAATAAGTGCTAATGTGCACATTAAAGAAAATGAAATTAAATGAAGGGCAAAGGATTGAGAAAGGCTTTCTGCGCAAAGAGTTAATGCAACGGCTCTGTCAGGGTATTGACCAGGCTTGCTGGCAGCGGAGCAACGTTTGTGATTTCTTGAAGTGACTCTACCGAGGTGCTCTCCAAGCCTGCTGGCAGCGGAGCAACACCAGAAACTTATTTTAAAATTATGAATATAATAAGCCCTTTGCCTTGTTCTTTGCATCATCATCAACTACTCGCATGTGTGAATTTATAATCTGGTGTTAATTGATCAACAAGACCTAGTTAAGGCACAAACAAAAGGCATATCTGTAAAGGTCAAAGCAACACGGGAGGTACCCACAGTGCTTATTCAATATTCCCTTGCATCACTATCCAGACTTGGACTATTCTAGGGATTTTGGCAGAGATGTTGGATTCTACCAGTGGTTCGCCAATTGTTGTAATTGTTACAACACCATCCAAAATTTTAGGCATATTCAAAATTTCGAGTCCCCCTTTGCTCGCTTAGCCCATTAAGGTTTCAACCCGCCCTTCAGTGGGTTAATCTCCCCATGACCTATTCCTTCCAAACCATGTTGTTGTGCCCATTCATATGATGCGCACCACACCCACTTGTCTTGTTGTCTCGTGAGTGCACTAGGGTTTGGGGGTTTGTTGCCGCAAAGAGCATTGAGAGTTCCTCCATGGATTAGAAGCTAGGTTGCCCATAGTAGTCATCACCAATCACTGGGGACATCGAACTCAGATAAATAAGGCTTCAGTCTCGCTTACATTATGTTGGTCATGCTAGGATTTGGGAGAAACCCTAATTTCTCAAGAGAGTGATCTCATTCCCATTTTACCTAATTCATATTCCTTTAGAAAACATTCTAATAAGCATTACATGACATCGTGATAAAATCATCGAATATAATTTGCCCGTTCATGATTGGTTTTCCCCTTCTCAACATGTGCTGCCACCTTGCAGGAACATGCTAATATGTCAAACCGTTTGAATAAGGCGTTGGCCATCATTTTAAAAGAAGCTGAAGATGGTCCATAAACCCGCCCAAACAACAACATTTCAAGGAAGGCATAGTGTATGAATAGTCTTAGAGTCACAGAGAAATTAGGCATGTATTGTGTTGAAAGGAGTGTTTCAAGGAAAACGCGAACCCAGGTAAGAGATTGAAAATCGATGCCGTAACGATTGTATTTGAAATCCTCACACCCGGCAATGCGTTCGCCAAGGGATTTTGAGGTTGCATTAACACCATCATCACGCACTAAGCATCGAGTTTTGAATCTGTTACACCGACGTGAGAAGTGATGGAGTTCGCTTAAAAGCGTTTAAGACTGCAGTCTTAAAAGAAATCCCGCCTACGCAGTGTTAGAGCATACCAGATATACGCCGAGAAGGCGTAGGATCGATATGCGATGTTGAGAAACTTCAAAGGATGGGACCAGCTGGTATAATCTAGCGTTGTAATTATGTAAACTAATTTTAATGACATTGGCCAAAAAAACCCATACATCAGTATGGCGCATTTGTATTTCAAAGGTTGCATCGGTGGCCCTTATTCAAGAGGTTCGATGAAAACCACGACACAAAAATAGATATCAGTAGCGCGGGATGGAAAGCTACTGAGAGAGACCGAAGGAAGCAACAATCAATCTGCCTCATAAATTCATCGACGCGCCTCAGGGAGGTAACGTTCCCAGTAGAAAGGAATTATTTTAGGGAAAGACTGTCGATCTCGGTTATTCAGCTAAACTCAGTCGTCCCAGGTCAACAACATAGCTGCAGAGAGTTTGTTAGTACTCCACTATCACTGGCAATCCCAGAAGTCGCAAATTTCTTTTTTGCACGCTACAGGTCGCAAATTTCTCACATAGTCTCACTGCCAGGTTACGATTTTAGGTGGGTTCACATTTCTCAAACTCTCTAAAGACACTTGTTGCATCATTTGATTTTTCATCTACAATCACATCAATGCACTCCACTATATTATTTTATCTTTTGCTGTAGCACTTGTACCATTTTCTTCAAACTAAATAGCCAAGAAAAATACCTTCATCTACTCCCGAGTTTAATTTTTCCAAATTGTCACCATTTCTATATTTATTTAGGGCTTTCTCCCAAAGACTTTTAGATGTTTTACTGAAGTTGTTCTACTATTCCTTCCATGACTCATAGGGGGCTTATCACTATTTTGTCTCAGCTAAACTTTATTTGACAAGTAGATAGTTGTTTGAGTTGCTTCTCCCCAAAAAGTGTTTGTCACCTTTGCTACTCTTTCTATTTCATGAATTGTTATGTTCTTTTTCTCTACTACTCCATTCATTTGTGGAGTTTCTACCACCAAGTACCATATTCTAATTCCATGCTCTTCACAGAATTTCTAAAACTCATTAGAGGTGAATTCTCCTCCTCTATTTGATATTAGACTCTCAATTTTCACATTCTTTTCGTTTTCTACTTGAGCCTTAAACACTTTGAAATTACAAGCAACATGATCCAAGTTTCCTTGGTATAGTCATCAATGAACATAATGTAGTACCTCTCTCCTCTGGGACTTTGTGTTCTTATAGTGTCGCATATGTCAGTGCGAACTAACTCCAAGTGTCTAGATGATGAGTGTTCCTTTATTTTGAAGTAAACCCTTAATTGTTTCCAAATTTGAATGATTTACATATGGAAAATATATGGCTTTGGCAATTTTGGCATGCCTCTTACTACTTCCATCTTGTTGATCTTTACCGGATTGTCAAAATTTACGTGTCCCATTCTTATGTGCCACAACTAGGTTTAATCCAATTTGCTTGTGTAGCACTTTACTTAGGTATCATTAAAAAAACACATTACTAGGGGTTCTGATTGCTTTGGAAACTATTTTACCAAAATTAGCTATCCTTATTTCACAATATTTAGAGAAAAATGTGACAGCATAGCCTTCACCACACATTTGGCTCACACTTAGAAGATTGTTCTTAAGGCCATCCACATATAAGACATTTTGAGACTTTACCTTGTCATCCAAGCTGAATTTCCATCTACCTTTTATCTGTGCTAGTGCATTGTTCCCAAATGTAACACTTCCTTTTCTATCTTCCTTTAGAAAGATAAAATTTCCTTTGTATCTAGTCATGTGCTTTGAACATCCATTGTCTACATACCATTGCCCTTCTTGATTATAGGTATATATTGCCAACCCACACTCTTCATACTTCTTCGGTATCTATTTCCTTCTCTTTGTACTTCCTTGATATGAAGGTTGCATAAGAATCTCTTGCTTGGGACGATTGAAGAATGTGCTTCTACATTCACTACCTTTGTGTCCAAAATTGTTACAGTTAAAGAAATTGATCCCATTCATGAGAGGAGAAAATATGTTGTTCTTTCCAGCATAGAAATTCCTAGATCTTGAATTTGGAAAAAAATTGCATCTAACATCTTCATTTATGTAATATTTATTGGCTCTATAATAATAGCCTTATGACCAAAGTTACGACATAAAAAACAATTTCCATAAAATAAATTTGGGTACTTGAAATTGTATTGTTGATGCACAGGGGTGGATTTGTTAAATATTTGTTGGCTTTCTTGTTTGTGTTCCAATCTGCGTTGGGGATTCGTGGATCTGACGGGATTAAAAAATTTCTAGTTCTTTCTTTTTTCAACACATCCCTTTTCTTCATTGACATTTCCTTTCAACGCATCGACATAGATTAAGGGGGATTCGTTTCCCCAAGGACTCGGAGGTTGTTTCGTTGTTTGAGATCTGTTGCAGATGTCTATAACTGTTAGGTCCCCGTATTACTAGTGCAGTCCCTTATTGTTATTAGTGTAGCCCCCTTATTGTTATTTTTGTACCCCTGTAACCCCCATATTGTTATTATTGTCCCCTTACATTATTATTGTTAGGTCGGCTAGGATTATATTATGACCTCATGGACCCCTATATATAGAAGGACATTTTGTCATTTGTATCAGCCAAGAATTGTTCATTTACGTAATGTATTGGAGGTTTCCTCCTCGAAGTGGTTGATTTCTAAGGCGTTGATGTCTCTTTTCTTCTATTTTTGGAGCTAGTTCCATAACATTTGGTATTGGAGCTTTGGATTCTAGGGTTTCGCTACTCCAAACAGGTCATTGTGGAATTTTTGCTATAACTTTTTTTCTACGAAGGTTCAGAAACTGAAATTCTTACAGAGCGAAGCCGAAATCTTGAGGAACGTCGTGCATAAATTTCAGATCTTGGTTCGCAATATTTTCGAAGATATGATCTGTGGAAGGTAGGGTTTTTTTAGGCTCTCGAATTTCACCTAAACAGGCCATTGTGGAATTTTCACTAAACATTTTTTCTATGAAAGTTCAGAAGCTAAAATTTGTATAGAGCGAAGCCAAAATCCTGAGGAACGGCTTGTAAAAATTTCAGATCTTGGTTCGCAACATTTTCAGAGATATGATATGTAGAAGTTAGGGTTTGTTCAGGCTCCCGAATTTCAATTCAAAGAGGTGACCCTGGGAAAATCGTCATAACTCTCTCTCTGTGCATCAGATTTGAATTCTATAAAAAGTGGCCGAAAGTACACAGAATGTAGTTTCCTATATCAATTTCAGAGCCAAAGGTGGAAACAATGAGATGTGGCACGTCATACAAGTGTGCTCTACTGAACCAGTCCATAATTAGGTCATTGTGGAAGATTCATAATAACTTTGTCTTGAAGTATCCAAATCAGGTCAGACCTATGGCATTCGAAAGAAGATTCAGAGGGCTACTATAGGACCAAATTTTGGATATTGAAGATTCACAATTATGGAGATAATTCAGCTTCAATATCGAGCTCCTCAAAAGCAAGAAAAAGGTGTGTATTTTTTTCAAATTGCATAAGTCTTGTTTGAAAAAATAGTTTTAAGTGATGCCAAGGACCTATTGAGCATAGATATTAGTATTGGGTTCTAAGATTCCCCCTAAAAAGAATTCAACACCCATTAAGCCCTTGGAATACTCTACTATGACTCATGAAGATGAAAAATTGCAACATGATCTATCAAAATACAAGAGCAAGTGCACCAAATTTCGCTCTCGCAAAGAGCAACAAAAAATAAAATGGAAGTTTTGACGAAAGGCGTGGAAGCTAAGATGGATGGCATGGAAGCTAAGATCATTGAAATGAAAGACAACATGGAAAACATGAAGAATGATCTAAAAGCAGACATGGAAGGTTTGACAAAGTTGATACAAGAAATGTTTCCTAATGCCGAAAATATAGTAGAGGAAACTCATGATGAGAAAAAAATAAATGTTAATCGTGATTTCATAAACTTTAATTTTGGATGGAAGAACCACCATATTCCAAAGATGGATATGAGGAAGTTTGAGGGCAAGGATCTCGTAACATGGATACTACAGTTGGAGCAATATTTTGATCTCAATAATGTGCAAAACACACAAAAGGTACGCATTGCAACTTTACATTTTAAAAAAATACATTTGTATGGTATCGATGGCTTTGCTCCCATAAAAAATTTGTCACTTGGTCAATTTTTACGGAGGTAATGATAGCACATTATGAGGATACAAAGAAAACACCTTCTTTAGCCAATTGATAAATCTCAAACAAAAGGGTTCAGTGGCAGATCACATTGAGGAATTCCAAAAATTGAATATAAGGGCAACTGATATTCCAGAGGAACATAGGATTGATGTCTTCATAGGTAATTTAAAGGATAACATCCAACATGAAGTTCGCGTCTGGGAACCGGATTCATTGGAAAAGGCATTCAGGTTGGCAAGAAAAATTGAATGTAAAGTTATGGTGACAAGGAAGCCCTCCAATCACATCTATAAAGATGGAAGTGTTGCTACTCCTAGACTTCCACAACCTACAAGGTTGAAACCACAAAAATTGGAAGAAAGGAGAGAAAAAGGGCTTTGCTACAGTTGTGATAGCAAATACACTAAAGTTCAGAAGTGTGCTAAGAAGAAATTATCTTACATAGATTTTGAAGAGGAGGAAGAGAATGAACAAGAAACTTCAAAAGAAGAGGATATACACCAGGAACCAACCCTAGAAGAAGCAGAAATGAATCCGACCATATCGTGTAATGCTTTGGTAGGAATTACCACTCCTCAAACTCTCAATATAGAAGGACATATCAAGAAGAAAAAGGTAATAGTGTTGATTGATTCGGGTAGTACCCATAATTTTATTCATTGTAAGGTAGCCAAGGAATTGAATTGTTTCCTATACCCAGCACCAGAATGTCAAGTTATGGTTGCAAATGGAGGAACTATAAATTGCTCTGGAAAATGCCATAATATCAAGCTAACCATGGGGGAATATGTATTGACTAGTCCAATGCTTGCCATTCCTATGGGAGGTGCTGATGTTGTACTAGGAGTACAATGGTTACAATCTTTGGGGACGGTAGCTTTTAATTTTCAAGAACTCTTCTTGAAATTTTTTTCAGAAGGAAAGGAAGTCGAATTACGGGGTATTGAAGGGAAGCCAGGAAGGATAATAAGCTCTAATGTCATGACAAAGCTTATAAAGAAAGAACAACGAGGCGTAATTGCACAATTATGCTCAATAGAAGTTCCGACATCAAAATCATCTATTTCTGCAGATCTCCAACAAGTCTTGGACAATCATTCCAAGGTGTTTGAAACTCCCAAAGGAGTCCCACCTATTCGTGATCATGATCATGCTATTCATTTGATTCCAGGAAGTGTTCCTCCAAACATCAGGCCTTATAGATATCCTTATGTCCAAAAGAGCGAAATTGAACGTATGATTGTAGAAATGTTAGAGGTGGGTATAATTCAACCTAGTCAAAGTTCTTTCTCTGCTCCTATAGTATTGGTACACAAGAAGGATGGATCATGGCACATGTGTCTAGATTATAGGGAGCTCAATAAGCTCACCATTAAAGATAAATTTCCCATTCCTGTGATTGATGAATTATTGGATGAATTACATGGTGCAATTTATTTTACCAAGTTGGATCTTCGTTCAGGATATCATCAAATTAGAATGAAGACTGAAGATATTCCAAAAATAGCATTTCGAACTCATGAGGGTCATTATGAATTTTTGGTCATGCCGTTTGGCCTTACCAATGCACCTTCTACATTTCAAGGGTTGATGAATTCCATTTTCAAACCCTTCCTTAGAAAATTTGTGCTAGTATTTTTTGATGACATACTAATCTATAGTAGGTCTTGGAAGGATCATGCTCAGCATGTTGATGGGGTGTAAACTATTGGAGGAGAAATAATTATATGTGTTGTCGAACAGATTGTCCAGGCACCGCGACAACGACTCAAATTGGGGGCTGTCACCTTTATCCCCAATCTCTCTATTTAAGTTGTCTCCTTGCAAACTAAGGGAGGTAGACCCTATTAGAAATGAAGAGGAAAAATCCAGGAGACACAGCGAAAACACCAAATACTTGATAAAATTAACAGGATTTCACAGATCTAAATTAGATTTCACTTTTAAGACCAGTGCCTTATGGAGTCAAACAAAATCCCGTTATGCAATTATAAACAAGTAAGTGACGATTAACTGTTGCTTTTTTTAAAACATGATTGATCACAATGATATTTAATTAAAAAGCACCACAACCATGAAGCAATAAGATGAAAATGCCAGAATTTAAGATGTTTCAATTAACCCAGTTCGAAAATTAAAATGATCCACAATCAAAGTTTAGATAAAAAAATTTAGTGCATTTGACTATGGAAAATTTGAAATTTTTTTATAATTTTGTATTTTATAGATTTTTTTAGAATTTTTTTATTTTTTTATTTTTTTTTTAATCTTAAAACAAAAATTAAAGCTAATTCTAAGGAAAAGCTAAAATTAAAATCTAAGTCTAAAACTAACTAAATGTAAAAAAAAAAACTTCTAATCTAAAGAAAAATTAAAATTTAAGTCTAAATCTAAAATTTAAAATTTAAAGTCCTAAACTAAAAACTACAAGCTACACAATTTAAAACTAAAACAAAATAAATAAAAATCAAACTTTATTAAAAGTCTAAAACCTAGCGAACTATAACTAAATTAAAACTAAAGCAAAACACTAAACTAAAACTACAAAAGGAAATTTAAAACTAAATGAAACTAAAAGTTAGAATTTCTAAAAAATTAAACTAAACTAAGACTATGATATCAAAATTAAAATATATACATTTAAAATCTAACAAAGTCGAATTGTTAATTTAACGCTATGTAACATCATAAAAAAAAATGAAACGAAAACCAGGTCAAAGCTTAACTCTATCGGGTTAAATCAAAATGAACGCATATACATGTTAAGAGTGCGTTTTAATTTTTTGTTTGCAGGTTGACAAGGAAGCCGGACGGCAACACGATGACGGGTAGAGGTATGGAGGGTTTGAACGCAGAGGAAAATGGAAGATCGAAAGGCAGAAATGAAGTTTTGGAACAGAGGATGCGGTGAAAAATGCTGGAGCGAAGGTTTAGTTGACGTGTGAAGAAAAGGCTGCGCTGAAGAAATCGATAGTGTGGAGGCAAGGGAACTCGACGGCAGACAACAATGGAGAACGGCAAGAGCAAATTGAAGCTGGATAGCGGAGAAAGGAAGAAATGAAGTCGAAAACGAATGGAAAGGGATCGAATGACAGCAAAGAGAGTGTTGGACGCAGCGTGGAGAATAGAAGGATGGGCAGAAACGCGATTTGAAAATGCAGATGTTAGCTCGATGGCAGAAGAGGAATACGGTAGCAGGGAATAGAAAAATCGATGGCAAAGGAGGAGAGACAACAATGAGAATGGCAAGCAAATTGGACGGAAAGGGACAGTAGAGTGAATGTTGGGCAGCTTAAGGGAATCGATGGCAGCGTATGCAGAGGGGCTGGGCAAGCGTTTGTCGTAGATAGATGAACCCAGTACATTTAAATCACCCAACAACTTAGAAATTATTCAATGTAAGCTCAGATTTTTATGCTCCTCTAAACCAAAATAAGGTTCAGATTTGTCCACAGTAAGAGTTTGAGGCTGGATCTGGCCTTTGGAGGCTAGATCCGCCTTAGATCTTAAAAAAAATTCGATTTGAACCCTGAACCTGCAAGAAACCAGCCAGATTTGAAGATACACACACCAAGAAACGATTAAACCCTTACAGTCTTGAAAAATTTACAAATATACAAACTAGTTTACAAATTTAAAACCCTCATGGTCAGATCTGAATTCGTTTTAGCACAATTTTCAAAGATTTAAAGTTTTAGTGAGAGGCACAAGCCCTAGAAAACCCAACAAAACCACCAATTTCGTAGGATAGACTTGGAATTCAACAAATAATGAGTTTTTCAGATTTATGTTTATTGAGAGTCGGCTAGTCCAACCGAAGACTTCGCCAGACGCCCAACCTAAAAAAAAATTTCCTTGCACACTTAGATCTGAATTTTAGATTAATAGAGATTTGAGAAAATAACATGAGACCTTACAAAAAAATCAAAATGTCATTATATGAACCCAGAAAACTGCACAAGATACCTGTATGCAGATTAATCCATAAAGACCATCAACCATAAAATGCAAAAACAAAGTAGCAGAGTTTAGAGACAATTCACCACATAGATCTGAGAAGGAACATCAAGATTTGTAACCCCAAAGTCTTTATGCTTTATTCCTCAAAAAATTTACGAGAGTTTCTAAGAACAAGTGCACGATCCTAAGATCGGATGATTCAAGACTGACAAAGACCTCTAAATTTATAAGACAAAATCTCCAATGGCTAGTTTGGATGATCTTTGTCATAATAATCTCAACCGTCCAAAAGATTTAATCATCTTTTAATTAGGAGCGTTGAAATTAAAATTTTGGGGAAAAAACGAATTTATCATTTAATTCAATTTTAATTAACTCAAAATATTATTTTTGAGTTAATTACCCCAAAATTTTGACCTTGACTTAACCACCAAGGCCCAAGGGTCCAATATTTCTTAAAATTCTCAATATTCCCTTGGCTTTTTGGGGCTTTTTCAAAATCATTTTCCAAGGACCCACAAATTTTGCCTTTAAGATTTAATCCTAACTTAGGATCCTAAATTAATTAAATTTCTGGTTTAAGATTTTATTAATTAATTGACCAGAAAATTTAATTAATTGACTAAGAGGGGATTATAATTATTTTTCCAACCCTCTTTTACATGAGATAATACATTTACATAGATGAAGGGGGAATACCCATTCGTATAGACCCTCAAATAAATATCCAATTCTGCGACTCAAAACATGATCTAGTAGACTAAGTAGTTGAAACTACTTTTACAAGGACTTGATAGAACACTAGGACTCACTTAGTATGCTGATGATAAAATCCACCCTAGCTTTGGGGTGAGGTTGGAGGGAAAAACTCTGCCGATCGCTTTCGTGAATCAGTGAGACAAAAAACCTTCTAAGATAGAGATCATCAACAACATACTAGGCTTACCTAGGTTGTTACATACATTGACGGTCTTACTTAGATCATTTACATCATAACATGCAGAATGGGTTTACATCATTTGCAAAACTGTCGACTGATGACTGATGATGGAATCTGAATGGCGCAACACGTGAACATGAATCCCATTTGAAAAATGGGGGTGTATTGTATGGCTTAGTTGACAAAGTGTGGTGACAATATGCAAAAGCATCCAAATGTTTCTTTAGATTACAAGAGGTGGAATATTTGGGTCATGACAGCATCTCATGAGGGTGTTAAGGTAGAACCTAGAAAAATTAAAGTCATTAAGGAATGGAAAATCCCCACACCCATAAAGAATATTTGAGGATTTATTGGGTTGATGGGGTATTATCACAAGTTTGTCAAGAATTATGGGGGAATAGCATCACCTATAAATAAATTACTAAACAAATATGCATTTTCTTAGACTCCATAATAAACTAAGGCCTTTGAACAAATTAAAGAGGCAATGTGCCAAGCACCAATATTAGCTACATATGGATTCACAGAAACCTTTATTGTGGAATGTGATGCCTCGGGAAATGGAATTGGTGTTGTTTTAATGCAACAAGGAAGACCCATTTCTTTTGAAAGTCGTCCAATCAAAGGAAAGTATTTACAGAAAGCTATTTATGAGAAGGAAATGTTGGCAATACTACATGCACTAAATAAATGGTGACCTTACCTAATGGGAAGGCACTTCAAGGTAAAAATTTATCATGATAGTCTTAAACACTTTTTGGAACAAAGACTATCTTCAGAAGAGCAGCAAAAATGAGTCACAAAGATGTTAGGTTATGACTTTGAAATCATCTACAAAAAGTGAAGCTAAATGTTGTTGCGGATGCACTCTCAAGAAAGGATGAAGAGGTGGAAGCATTGCTTCGTGCAATTTATATTATCCAACCAGATTGGATAACCGAAGCAGGGGATGAATGGAAGAAGGAAGAAGAAGTGTGGACACTCATTCAAAATTTTAAGCAAGATCCTAGTACATATGATACATTTAGTTGGAAAAATTATTCCTATAGGTACCAAGATCGCTTATATCTTTGTAATAATTCCCAACTAAAACAAAAGATTCTTTTGGAATTGCACACTTCTCCTTTATGCGGACACTCAATATTTTTAAAAACTTACCACAGGGTGAAGAAATAATTTTTTTGGGATGGACTTAAATCTGATATTCAAAAGTTTGTGGCAGAATGTTTGGTTTGCCAGCAAAATAAAGTTGAGACAGTTAAGACCCCGAGTTTTCTACAACCTTTATCCATTCCAAATCAACGTTGGGAGGAGATTTCAATGGATTTTAGGAAAGAGTGTCATCATGGTGGTAGTTGATAGACTTACCAAGTATGCACACTTTTTTGCATTGTCTCATCCATTTAAAGCAAGTACAGTTGCTACTGCATTTATGGAAACAATTCAAAAGCTACATGGAAACCCAAAGATTATGGTAAGCGACAGAGATCCCATTTTTACTGTAAATTTTTGGACAGAATTATTTTCTTATTTGGGTACTCAACTAGCTCATATCTCATCTTATCTTCCTCAATCTGATGGTCAAACTGAGATAGTGAACAAATGTTTGGAAGGATATTTTCGTTGTCTAATATATGATAAACAAACACAATGGGTCAAGTGGTTACCTTTGGCTGTATGGTGGTATAACACTTCCTTCCATATTGTAGCAAAAATGACCCCATTTATGGCATTTTATGGATATCATCCACCGTCCATCACATCATCTTTAAGAGAAAATTCTAAGGTGCGAGCAGTGAAAGATCACATTGAGCATCAACAGCAAGTTCTCCAACTCTTAAAGGATAACCTCAATTTGGCACAAAATCAAATGAAACAACAGGCAGATCAACATCGCAGCAAGAGAAGTTTTGATGTAGGAGAGTGGGTATTTTTACGGCTACAACCATACAAACAAATGTCCCTCAAGCAAGCTAAAAAGGATAATAAATTATCGCCAAAATAGTATGGTCCTTACAAGGTGTTGCAAAAGATTGGTACTATGGAATACAAATTGGAGCTTCCTGCTTCTTCGCGAGTGCATCCAGTTTTCCATGTTTCATGCTTAAAGAAGGTTATAGGTGACAAAATCCCAGTTCAAACAATATTGCCAGAACTTGATGAGGAAGGAAAAATCATATTGGAACCTGAAATAGTCACGGAAGCAAGAACTCGACATCTACGAAATCGATCAATTTCAGAGTATCTCATCAAGTGGAAGAACTTACCCACTGAAGATTCTACATGGGAGGATGAGAATTTTATACAAAAGCATCCAGAGCTACTCAAGCGTTGAGGACAACACTTTTTGAAGGAGAGGGGCATGTTAGGTCCCCATATTACTAGTGTAGTCCCTTATTGTTATTAGTGTAGCCCCCTTATTGTTATTGTTGTACCCCTGTAACCCCCATATTGTTATTATTGTTCCCTTACATTATTATTGTTAGGTCGGCTAGAATTATATTGTGACCCCATGGACCCCTATATATAGAAGGAGCTTTTGTCATTTGTATCATCCAATAATTGTTCATTTATGTAATGTATTGGAGGTTTCCCCCTTGAAGTGGTTGATTTCTAAGGCATTGATCTCTCTTTTCCTCTATTTTTGGAGCTGGTTTCATAACAATAACCCATACATGTTTTAATTTTTAGTGATCTTTGTACATTGACAAAGTCATTTGATTATCTGATCCTTTAAAAAAATTTAGATTCACATCCATCCTAACTTTTTATTTCTCCAAATCTATCTTAAATAAGCGACCTATGCTTCTAGCTTTTGACAGTTCTTTTTCCATTTTCTCAGTTGATTTTTTAGAATATCCTATTTTTCTTTGCTTTTTTAAGCTGAGTTTTCAAAGAGATAATATCTTCTTCATAAGCATTTGATTCCCTCTTCTCTTTCTTCTTGGATAACTCCTGCTTAAGGGATGCATTCTCATCCTCTAACTTATCATGATTCTTTTGTTTATCTTTTAGCTTTTTCTAAAAGAAATTTTTTAATTCAATTTGTTTCTTCTAATTGCACCTTTTGAATTTTAAAGGCTTCTTCATCATAACGATAATTTCATTCTTGTGTTCTCATCAGTTCTTCTTTCAACTATTTGTTCTTCCTCCTAGTCTTCTTTAGTTCATTCAACGCACTAATAAACTTTGCTTCAAGATCAACTACTCCTTCAACTTCTTCCTCTATGTATGAATTATCTTTATATTTAAATTCAGAATCTAAGGCAATAAGCAAGCATTCATCACACACTTCATCAAATGATTGTTCACTTATTTCTTCAGATTAGTTGTTATCTTCTTTAGAATAGAAACTCTTCTTTCTCTGAGTCTTTCCCTACCAATATTTATGAGATATACTCCTATTATTTTGATCTTTAACATTTTCTTACTTATTGGATTTATTGTAAAGGCATTTTGAGGCAAAGTGAGCAATTCTACCAGAATCAAAGCATTTGAGGGGAATATTACCTTTATACTTGTCAAATTATATCTTTAACATCCTTACAAATTGATAAATCCCTTGATCTAACACATGAATTGAGTAGTATTGATGTTCTTTAGACTTGTTTAAAGCTTTAAAGGAAGCATCCTTTGATTTCAACATTACCTTTCCAATTCTCATTTCGTAAGTTGTGAGAATTCCAAGAATTTATTCCATCATGAGAGTGTTCGGGTCTTACATCTTTTCAATATCAAAGATATTAGCATTGAATCTCATAATAAGAGTTCTCAATAATTTCTGAACCACTACATCTTCATCAAGTTTCTCATTAAGCCCTCTAATCAAGTTAGTTACTTCATCAACTCTAAGAAAATATTTCACAATACACTCATCTCCATTCATCTTTAAAATCCCAAACATCATTCTAAGAGTTTGTAGTTTAGCTTTCTTTACCCAGGAATATTCTTCATAGATGTTATTGAGTTTTTCCCAGACCTCCTTAGAATATTTTCAATGCATCACTTTGACTAGCTCAGATTGATTAGGACAAAACAAGATTTTGTTCCTAGCATTTACATTACATGAATAATCCCTTCTCTCATTCGGGTCTATTGAAGGAGTTAATGGGAATATGTATCCAAATTCTACAGATGCCCATACCAACACCAATAAACATTAGGTAGGCTTCCATTTTTATTTTCCAAAATACATAATTAGATCCGCCAAAGACTAGTGCTCTATTTGAAAAGACATCATGACTAGCCATGATTCCCTAGAGATCTACCTTCCAATGGTTAAATTTTCTATCAAGGAACTTGCTCTGATACCAATTGTTGGGAATAAAATAATATTAAGAAGGGGGGGGGGGGGAGGGGTAAATCAATATTATACAATTATTGCACTTATTTACTCAATTAAACAATTAAATGCAATCAATAACAGAGCAAAGCATCAAAAACTTGACATTTTGTACACGGTAAAACATGGAAACCCATATGAGGGAAAACAAAAATTCTCTTTGTTTATGATGTAAATTTAAGCTCCAACTTCTTGTTACATTCATTTTTGTGAGCACCAACTCATAGGAGGCACCAACCCCCTCAAATATACAAGCCCTAACTTTCTAGAAGCACCAACCTTTGATCTTTACAGGACCAACCTGTAGTAGCCAAATAGATCTATATTTCATTCATTTTCATACTAAGATCCATGGCAATTAAGGTCTTATTGGGAAATCTAATAATTCTTTAAAATCCTCACTATCTCATGTAGTCATTCTTTATTCTCTTCAATTCGTTAAACAAAGTGTACTATTTTGCCTCAACAACACTTCATCCTCTCATTTTGTACATTGGAAGTTATCTCCACTTGTTTGGCACATGTTGCCATGTCACCAAAGTGCCACATCATCATGGTCCACGTCCTTGGGTGAATATTTTAACCATTCCTTTGTTAATTGGACAAGGCTAGGAAGCCAAGGCCATGCCAACTCATTTGACACATCTTCATTGTCTGCCAATCATTTATTGCCACCTATGACCACTACCACACCATCCCATCCCCATTCCATTTTTTGTGTATTCCCTTAGTAAATGAGTCACGATCGCATTATTAATGAACAATGCAGTCTCTGACAATTGTCGAAAATTTTGCTTCCTTGTCCCCGGGTCACTAGGAAAATCAAATTTGCTAAACCTTTGCAAATTTTCACAGAGTTGGGGTTGTGGATTAATGTTAATCCCAAATTATCTTATCATAAGCCTTGGTTATAATAATCATTGGATGAATTACAGTGTGTTGGAACCTGGAAGAGTTGAAACCCTACGTAAACTACCAAACTTCAACCTTTTTTTTCTCTTCACTCCTTTGGAGTTAGATGAAGTGTGATCATATACCATTAGAAATGTATTTGAGAGGACCACCCAACTAAATACTTAGTTATATCATTGAATTTGAGGAACTAAAATATAAATTCCATCAAATATATGTCTTTGACCTTGACCTCAATTGGATGGAAGCATCCATTGACACACTTATCAACTACCAACATGCTCAATAATCCCACATCAACAAGATCCCCCTAAACTTGATCTTTCTTTTCATCAATGACTTAATTTGACATCAAAGACAATCACTGCTCAACAATAAGAAGAGATTAAAATGTAAAATTTAATTTGAATATTTATTAAATAATGCATTATAGTGCAAAAGAATCAAGGTTTACTCTTTATTCATAATTCTATTGTATTATAAGTTTAGTACTTTTCTAAATAATGCATTTTATTATAATATAATCATGAACTAAATGGAAGAAATCTCGAGCCTCCTATTTGCTAAGTTTTGATGGCGCTTCTGAGAATAACCTAGGGGTGGAAGGAGTAGGAAGGGTAATTCTAAAACCTTATGGAAATGTATAAATAGAGTACATATAGGGGCTTGGTACAATAGAAAACAACTCAACATAGGTCTATGGATTATTGCAAAGGCTCCTATTGGCCAAAGATGTGAATATTAAGGAATTGGTGGTGCTACGGGATTCTCAATTGGTGATCCAATATCTCACTCTTGGTTCATTTCTTAAATACTAAAATCTCTGGAACATCGTTGATCAGATTAGAAATCTAAAAAAACTCCTCCAAGCTAATTTTTTTCATGTGTTGCGTATGCACAACTCCATGGAAAATAGCCTTGCAAATAACATAGTGAGACTAGAGGAAGGGGTCCTTCTATGAAATGGTCCCCCTTCCTTTGTCCCCATTCCTAAAACATGGATTGGTCAATGAATTGGTTATATTGGAAAAGGGCCAGGTCTATCTCAAGCCCCTTTGCAATCATCAAAAGTATATCAAAGAAACATGATTACAATTTAATTCAAATAATAATTTTTCCAAAGCTATATAGGAAGGAAGTCTAGCCTCTATTGTCATCTATAATGGATAATGTGTCCCATTTAACAATGAAAATACCCTTATTTATGAGGAAATCACACAACATAGGTTCGAGGAAGTTCCTTTCCAACCAACCTTCATGTATACCTTGTTTTTTATTCTTTGCGAGAAACGTTTTTAATTCGAGCTTTCTCCTGTCCATTATACATCTTCCTCCAACAAGGTTTGTACTCTATGGGCAAGGGATCGTCACCTATTCAAAGCCTCTGCTCTCTCACCACGATGAAGAACAATAGCAAAGAAACCCATCGTGTTAATATGCAGGGGTACTCTATGAACCAAAGACTAATTATGGCCAAGGAAAACATGCCATGCTTGGGCTAAGTTGCAGAAAAATTCAGGAAGATTAATGAATGTAGAAGAAAAGATAATGGAAGATCGCCTACACCGCAAGTGCATGGAGGATATGGACACTCTAAGACAACTCTTGGAATATTGGAAGGTAATTCTGCTTAAAAAAAAAATTGCATTTTAGAATCAGTGTAATGAAACACTTACATGGATAGAATTGAATCATCCTCCACCAGAGGAAGAACAATGAAATGTAGAACATGGCTCTTCAGTATTTAGTCATGCAATGTAAATATTGTTAGATTTCACAGCTCTTTTGGAGATTTTAAACCTCCAAAGACTCTCTGCTTCTTGGGCTAGCAAGTATGTGCATATATAAATAAAATAAAGAAATACTAGAGGTAACAGGTATAATTGGATATATGTGTGTGTGTGTGTGTGTGATGTTGCTTATTATTAGGCGTTCACATAAATAGTTACAATATTACAACCAATAACTAAAGTCTGCAATGAACATTTCCTCAAGATTCAAATATTAAGGACTAATTCTCATAACTTGGGTCATAATATTCAATAACAACATTTGGTTTTAAAAATATTCAATATCTATAATTAAAGTTATAAGTCTTGGGTTTTATAATTAAAACCATAAATCCTTTCAAAAAGTGAGATATCCTTTTTTATGAAAATATCGAAGTGAAATTCATTATAATAATTAAGACACTCATAATTTGGGATGGAGAAAATATAGAAATTAAATATGATAATAATTATAATTTGTTATTAAATATTATGGTGATGCTTTGAGAATGTTATATTAAAGAAATAATAATTTGAAATATTAAATAAATTAACAAACAATTTTTTAATATATATTTTGTATTTCCTAAAAATAGTGGGTTACATTTTAATTTTCTAAAGTTGATTTGGTCAACTACTAGGAAGACTTGACTAAAAACAGAACTTTAATGCCTTCAAAAATGAAGAATATGAGATATTGTCCATAGTTTTTTATAGCAAAATACTTGTACTAATCGTTGGGCCCGTTACTAGAACAAGAATGGGCTCCTTACTACTACCTGAGGGAAAACCTAGTTCAGGAGGGATGCCCATATGCTTCTTGATTTGACCCAACCTTCAATTCATAGCTACCATTTGATGCTACATCTAATCCAAAGATAGAAGAATCTTCTCCCTACTCTCATCTCTTTCCACTCGAACTCTACCGACGAGGAACTTTAGGTGCCAATAAATGTCCACTTTGTAGATGTATTGATTATAACTCCCTCTGGTATGTCCTGCATATGGAACCCAATCACTACTTTTTCCAAAAATCAATATTTGTGAGGGTGAATCTCTCGTCTACCAATTCTCTCTCTACATGAGAAATTTCATCTTGGATTGGTTGTGGAGTAAACTCTTAAAATTGAGCCACTGAAATTTCAACTCTCAATTGAGCTTGAGTGCACCCCATTTCCAGATAATATGAAAGTCAACTTACGCTCTTTGACGACATCATAGGCTCCCTAAGAGAGATTTGGACCAAATGGAAGACACAATTTTTTCGTGGACTAGAGTTTTTCTCTGAAGGGATATTTAGACTCTAAATAGTGTTGCATACGAGGAGGGATTCTTCCACCAAAGGTTGCCAAAGTATCTTTACTCATCAAAATTTTCCAGTGAAATTGTGACATTGGGGATACCTACTCTTAGGAAAGAACCTATATCCTCCACCTTTACCTGGAATAATAGACAATACTGAAACTATGACTAAGGATTTTAAAAAAATTCATAGTAAGGGTGGAATAAATTCTATGTGACATACCTCTGAAACCTCATGTAGGTTGGTTTCCTGGGAAATTGTTGAATGCTTGAAAGGGTTGCTTCCAGACAATATGTTTCCTCCTTTGGCTCAAATAAAATGCTAGAAAAATCGACAGAGAAATGTGAAGCTGGGTTACACTTTTTGCCCTTTTTTGAGAAAAAAATTTTCATTTTTTTCGGTTCTTCAACTTTCTGCAAACTATAACAATTTTTCTGTGTAGAATTTCATTTTGCGGTAAAAATAAAAGTTGTGAGAAATTTTGTTAGCTTTCTATTGCTTATTTTTTGAAATTTTTTTATGCAGATTTGATATGTCAACTTAGCGTTTCTTTGAGTGTGTGTTTCTTAACAATCAAAGAATTCATAAGAAGTCATGTTATGTGGCAATGTTGTATTCATTGAAAATTTGTGTTTTTGAAAAAACAAAATGTGTTACAACAATCTAGACAGAGTCTACTTTGGTTTCGTCATATTTACAAAGCAAATGGATGCATATCATAATTACTAGAATTTTCTGAACTGGTCCAATACGAAAAAATGCTTATTTTTTATATGTTTCGCGTGGCAACAAATTTCTTAACATACAAGTTATAAACTAAAAATATAAAAGCTACCCATTACAGTCAACGGACCAATGTAATGCCCCATAATTTTTAAATTTTTTTTTACAATGTATTTTGGGAGATAGAAAATTTTGATTTCACTGAATCACGATGACCCTCAAAAATTGTTTGCACTCATTTTATTAGAAAAATAATTAAAATTAATAAACGTTTACGAAATTCCATAAAATTTATATTTCCTGAAAGTAGATTCAATTCTGAAAATGCTTGTCTTGGTTCCGATAGTTAATTAACAAGTTTTCATGGAGTTTAATCAGTCCAAAGTTGCAGAACCGTTTTCAGAGCTTGGCTCTGCGTAATCGGTGACGCGTTAGTTCGGCCGAACTATTAGCTACAGTTCGGCCGAACTATGTTTTCCGCTTACGGGCCGCTAAAACTAACGGCTTAATAGTTCGGCCGAACTTTTTATCAAAAGTTCGGCCGAACTATTGTGCAATTCTCCGTCGGCCGAAAATTTTTGTGGAGCCCCCTACAAAACACACATTTCGCGTCAATATAAATTGCCGCGAAATGAGTCACAATTTTCGCACATTTCGCACTTCATTTCATTCTACAACTTGGTTTGAATTCAAAAACTTTTCTTCAAAGTCTGGGTTTGAAAATTTTTTTTGGAAGACATTTTTTGGAGGCGGCGTGATTTTTCTTGGAGGTTCAAAGTTTGAGTTTAAAGAACAAGACATTTTTTTGGGAGGCGACTTGATTTTTCTTGGAGGTATGTAAGTGTTTTGTGTTGAAATAAATCTTTTGAGCTTCTTTGTACAAAAATTTTTCTTCACATTTTAGAGGTGGTGTGATTTTTCTTAGAGGTATGTACGTGTTTTGGATCAATGATTACGTATTTTTTAGAAAAGATTTTTTTAAATTAAATCTTTTGTGATATTGTTTGTAATTGAGTTATTGTCTAATTTTTTAAAGGAAATTTTTTGAACCTCATACTCTATTATCATGGGAAATCGAAGAACTTGTGTGAGAAAATATGATAGAAAAAGAAACCCTGAAGAACGTAGAGAAGAGACGAGACAATATCGCAAAAGAAAGTTAGAAGCTCTCTCAAATATTGAAGAGGAAAATCAACCTCAAGCGGAAATTGAAGCAGGTATGTAAATGTAAATATTACATGATCTATTGATATATATTTAAAATTTTCCTAATATAAAATATGAAGCTTAATTTTTATTTGATGAACTAGTTTGAAAAATATTTTGTTTGATGTAAACAGACAGAGATATTCCTCAAAATATTGAAGAAGAAAATCAACCTCAAGAAGAAATTGAAACAGGTATGTAAATGTAAATATTATGATCTATTGATATATTTTAAAGTTTTCCCAATGTAGAATGTGAAGCTTAATTTTTATTTGATGAACTAGTTTGAAAAATATTTTGTTTAATGTAAACAGACAGAGATACTCCTCAAAATATTGAAGAAGAAAATCAACCTCAAGCATAAATTGAATCGGGTATGTAAATGTAGATATTATGATCTATTGATATATTTAAATTTTTCCTAATATTTATTGACATATTTATTAATTTAGTTATTTATTGAATATGTACTATTTTTTCGAATATGTACAGATGAAATCACTATCGATAATGAGATGTTAGAAAATGTCGACACTCACACACATGGAGATAAAAAGCCTGACTATATTATACGATATCGTGTCGATAAAATTTTGGAATTGTTTTTCAAACCTGAGCAAGTGACAGTTCAAGCTCAAATATTGAAAGGTCTCCTATCATCAAGGAAATTAAAAGAAGCGACGACACTGTTGGGTATTCGAAAATCAACCAAAGATAAAAAAATGAAAGAAGAGGTGATAAAAAATATGAGTAGTGCTATAGAGTCAATTAAGAGATCTAGAGATAAAGAGGTTTCAAATATACGTAGAGGAATACAAATAGCAATGGTTTCACCAAGTACTCAAGAGAACCGTTTGAATCTAACATCTATGGCACGAGCGCTGGGAACCTCGCGAAAAACTCTGCACAAACATCGAAAATTTCGACTGCAAATAGACGTAAATGATGAACTCGCTTGTTGGAGAGCTATTTGTAGGCAACCATACAAAGATAGACTTGGAGAAGATGTTAAAAAAATAATATATGAATATTTGAAGAACAATTCGCGTGTTTCACCGACTGCAAGACATGTGATGCGAAGAAGAATAGCACGAAATCAATACGAAGAACATGAAAAACATCTCTTGGAAACCACTCAAATAGAGTTATTCAACAAGTTCAAAGAAGAGAATCGTCAAATTCAAGTTTCACTCAGTGCTTTTGTTCAAAAAAAACCATGGTATGTAAAACCTATCACCGTACGCGACACTTGTTGTTGCCGTTATCATGTGGAATTTGAGTTATATTATGACACATTCCTTGATTTAGGTAGAACATTATGGAAGGATTCACCTCCTCCTTCCACTATCCGTGAATTCATATCTCAAATTCTATGTGAAAGAGAAAGCGATGAACTATTTTACAAAAAGAAATGTGTTGGTGGTAAAAAATGCGATGATTGTGGAAATTTGACTAAATTTCAAAACAAATATCGTATTGATATAAATGATCAATCATTGTCCAACATGAGAGTGAAATGGAAGAGATACGAATATACCAGTACATCGATTCAAAGTGCAGATAGTGTTAAAAGAATCGAATTACGAGAAGACGAAATTTTTCTAATAGACTTTTTGAGAAAGTCTGAAGCAGAAATTTACAAATACACCATGCATTCCCATAGAGCTCGATGGCAAGACTTGCAATTCAAAAAATCTCGTGAAGTTTTTCCACCAGGAACCATTTTGTCGGTGATTGATTTTGCAGAAAACTACACATTTGTTCCACAAAAAGAAATTCAGAGTGAATACTATCACTCTGACCAAGTCTCCATGCTCGTCCATATTCTATATAGACATGCTGAACAAAATGTCGATCATATAGAAAACACGAGTGAAAATCGACATATCATTAAAGAATATCATTTTTATATCAGTGACGATCGTACGCATGATACATGTTTTGTACAACATTGTTTTGGAAAAATTTATGATTCATTGAAAAATCGTGGAATAACATTCAATGAACATTGGATATGGTCAGACGGATGCGCAGGTCAATTCAAATCCGCACGATCATTTTTTTGGTTGTGTCGTCTTCATAAGAAAACCTCCATTAAACATTGTTGGAATTTCTTTGAGACTGGCCATGGAAAAGGAGAACATGACGGTGCAGGAGCATGCATAAAACGAGTACTTCGAAGATATCAAATGAACCACTTTGCAGGTCGACTTGCGAACGCTGAAGAAGTTGTTCAATGGTGCAAAAATGCTCTAAGCCATGAGATTAACCCATCACGAGAAGTGCAAAGGTACATTCAATTTAATTTATATTGGTAATCTAATTTTAAACATTGTACATTTATCATGCAATGATTATTTTTAATTATATTTTGATATCATATTTACAAATTCTTTTTCTAATTTTCCATATAAAGGTTTTTCTGGCATATTGGAATCGGAGACGTAAATAGATCAATTGGAAATGAAGTTGGAACAATAAAAGGGACTCGAAAAGTGCATTCAATTCAAACAAAATTGTCCACAAATGTGTTTGCATTGGATAAAAGAAAATATTCTTGTTTTTGTGATGTTTGCATAGACAACACAAAATCCAATGACATCTGTGAAAACAAAATGTATGTGAGCGATTGGAAACATACAGAGCTAAATACAAAGGGAAAAATGTCTGTTGCAATGATTGAAGAAATGGAATCAGAGGAAACTACAATATCATCCGATGGTGATCGAGTTTCTGATCTTGTTAGAGAAGGTAACATTTGAATTACTTTTTAATGATTTAAAGATTTACAAATTTAAATTTAAATATGCATAATTAAATGTTAAATTTATTTTATTGTGCAGGAGATGTTTTTGCTGTAAGTGCACCTATTGACAACGATGAAAATGTGAAGTATTATTTGATGCGTTGCACTGAACAAAAAATGAAATTATTACAAGACTATAATGATCACGGATTTCAGTATGACAAAGGGTCTATTATACTGAAAGGTTATTTTTTCAAACAAACTCATCAAAGTGGAGACTTTTTTTACTTCGAAGACTATGAACCTGATTCCATAAGTTGTCAATATAGTCACTTGGTGTGTGCAGCACGCATAAAGTTGATAGAAGTTCAATCAAAGAAAAAATAAAAAATTAAGAAATGGAAAATGTCAAAATCCGATCATGAACGGATTATTGAGGATGGAATTCCATTAGAATTTTTTTGAGTGAAGTGTCGGGACAACAATTTATTATCTTTTAAACCTTTCAATACTCAACTAAAAATTGAACTGCTTATGTTATTTGTGGTTTGCAAATGTTACAAATTGTTTGGGTACAAGCACGTGCTCTAGTTTCCACTGAAAATAGTTTTTCTATACATGTGCATTGATTAAAAATGTTAAATATGTATTGGATATATATATTCTAGAATGAAAATAATTGTTCTTGTATATTAATTGTTTTTGTATATGTTCTTCGACCATATGGTACAAATTATTTCACTTTATTTTGTAAAGTCAGATTCGGTCCCCATATGGCCTAGCCTCCAAGGGACGAGATAACAAGTGGTTTTCCCCACTTGCCCGAATCTCGGCTTTTAAGTACAATTTTACTGTTTATGTCGAGCATCTTACATGATGTCCTAGCCAAAGATAGATTCTCTTTGTTTCAAGTTTCTAGTAAAAGTTGTCACTGAATGCCCCGCTCGAACTCTTGTAGTAAACACCATACCTCATCTCTCTTGCTCTCCAATATTATTAGGTTTAATTATTATAACACAAAAATCGTTCTACATTATCAATATTTTTTTGCGCTTAAAGTAAAATCAATGAACACTATTAATCCAATGTCTTTACAAGTAATGTACCATCATACATGCAATTATATCAAATTAGAAATCAACATATATACAATGAAATCAATGGGGATTGTCTTGTTGCAAGTAACATAATTTCAATTTACCATATGTGCAAATGTAGGTTGAAACCATCCAAAACTTTAAGTTGTAAATTGAAACCATCCAAAACTTTAAGTTGTAAATTGAAACCATCCAAAACTTTAAGTCTTAAAACCCTTTCGATTATATATTGTGCATCATTAAAACATTTAACATTTAAAGTTCATTAAATATCACATGCAAAATGTAGATTGAAACCATCAAAAACTGGAGTTTTAAAAACTTCACATGCCATGCCAATTATAATTCAACAATCCAACAAAAACATTTAACAAATTAAATATCACACGCCACACTAAGATGACCACACTAAGAGGATTGGTGCACTTCGTTTGGAAGGAGTCAATATATGTCGTATTGGAGCGATTAGACAGAATTCGAAAAGGAAAGAGCTTGAACCAATTCAAGCAGACCCAGGATCGAATTGTTCTATGGAGCTTCATGAGAAGAGATATGTGAAAAGCACTATTAAGCCATGCCAATTATAATTCAACAATGCAACAAAAACATTTAACAAATTAAATATCACACGCCAAAGTCGTTTCAAGTTTTTGGTAAAAGTTGTCGCCGAATGACCTACTAGAATATTATAAATACTAACTTTGTAAGATCATTTGGCATTCGGAAAAATTCGAAAGTCTTAGACTGTCAATCAATTTTAAGTATCATTCACCATAGGGAGTGTAAAATATTCAATGTAGGTTGGTGACGATGCTCACTCCTAGCTTGAAGCAGTGCCAATGACCAATTCTTTAATGAATTCCAATGCACTAGACCAACGTTGGTTCAACCTACTTGGTTTTTCACGCAAGAAATTCCAAGGATGGACTTTCTAGACAAACTGCTGAAATTGAAAAGCTTGACATGGAGATACGACAAGGTGAACAAAGACTTCAGGAACTCTTTATGGAAAGGGCTCACTTGAAGGAATTAAGCACCACGTTGCAGGGTAAAGTCAAGAACATGGAAGATAAGATCAAGAGGGACTTTCTTGATCCGAAACCTATTGGTTTGAAGAAAGAAAATGCATGTGTTGGCACACTTGGAAAAAAAGACGACCACACTAAGAGGATTGGTGCACTTCGTTTGGAAGGAGTCAATATATGTCGTATTGGAGCAATTAGACAGAATTCTAAAAAGAAAGAGCTTGAACCAATTCAAGCAAGCCCAGGATCAAATTGTTATATGGAGCTTCATGAGAAGAGATATGTGAAAAGCACTGTTAAGCCAAGGGCTAGTTTGAAAAACATATTGGAAGAGGAAATGTTGAAGAAGATTGCGAAAGTAAGGCACAAGACAAGGAGGAGGAATGATGATGAAAGTTCCTTGGACTTGAGATTCATGTCTACGACCGTACATGGGAAAAAGTTCTCTGCTTTGATAGACACGGGGGCTACCCATAGCTTCCTAAGTCGAAAGGCAGCTTCATCTCTTAGAAAGAGGAAGGCTAGCATCGAGAAAGAGTTGAGTGCTTTCAAGGTAGTCAACTCAAGGATAAAATTAGCACGACTGGTGTCATAAAAAGCACACATGTGAGAGTAGGGTCATGGTTTGGAAAGATAGACTTAAGAGTCATTGACATGGATGATCATTCTATGATGGACCATACCAATGATGGACTGAGACATTCTCTTAATTCTTGTGATCAATCTTAAACTATTTTATGAAAGATAGATAAACCATTTAAATATTTAGCTCAAACTCTTGTAGTAAACACCATACCTCAAGTCTCTCTTGCTCTCCAATATTATTAGTTTTAATTATTATAACACAAAAATCATTCTACATTGTCAATAATTTTTTGCGCTTACACTGAAATCAATGAACACTATTAATCCAATGACTTTACAAGTAATGTACCATCATACATGCAATTATATCAAATCAGAAATCAACATATACTACATAATGAAATCAATGCGGATTGTTTTGTTAGAAGTAACATTTCAATTTACCACGTGCAAATGTAGGTTCACATTCTATCATTCATGTAGTTTTAAAAACTTCAGATACCATTAGAATTATAATTCAACTATCCAACAAAAACATTTAACAATAAATATCACATGCCATGCCAATTATAATTCAACTATCCAACAAAAATATTTAACATTAAATATCAAATGTCAAATGTAATTTAATGACAACATTACTTCACATTCACATGCCAAAAGTACTAAAACCATCCAAAGAAAACTGAAATCAATGAACAAGTTATTAATCCAATGACTTTACAAGTAATGTACCATCATATGTATGCAATTATATCAAATCAGAAATCAACATATAATGTAATGAAATCAATGGGGATTGTCTTGTTACAAGTAACATTTCAATTTACCAGATGTGCAAATGTAGGTTCACATTCCATCATTCATGTAGTTTTAAAAACTTCAAATGCCATGCCAATTATAATTCAACTATCTAACAAAAACATTTAACATTAAATATCACATGCCATGCCAATTATAATTCAACTATCTAACAAAAACATTTAACATTAAATATCACTTGCCGTGCCAATTATAATTCAACTATCCAACAAAAACATTTAACATATGTCCAAAAAACATATTGTAATAAAATATGTCCAAAAATTGTAAATCTCACTCAAGTATCAAACTGTATCAAGTTTAACAAATTTTAAAACCATCTAAATTTTGAAATAAAATCAAATCTACTGTATATCTTTTCCATCGAATGGAAGATCTAGCCTCTGGGTCTCAGTTGGCTCGCTATCTTGTAAAGGGAAAACCTACATACACAATGTACATGTACTTGAACATTAAAATTTGAAGTTTTAAAAATGAACGAGAATATATATATCTAGAACTTCATGTAAAAAACAAAATATAACAAAAAAATCGTGCAATACCTCGTAAGGTTGCCTCTCCATTTGATGAACAGGATCTGCCATAGAAACATCTCTAGTGGTAACCTGTACAATATACATGTACAGTTAAATATAAATTTATATATATATATATACAGAAATAATTTATATAAATTAAAAACTTTCAAATGAAAATGCACGTGTGTACATATATATAAACTTATTTGAACAATAATATTAAAAAAAAGAACTAAAGACAACTTCTTCAAATGCTATGGATGTCCCTATCTCCGTCGCTAAAGTCCTCGGATTAAAAAAATCTTCTATACAAACCTAAATTCAAAAAATTTTAAATAACTCAAAATATAGATCTCTCTCTATATATCTCAATTTTTTATGGAACTTTTTGAAGTAACATAAATTTTGAACTTGTGAAAAATTGTCCATACTTGTGCATCTCCCAATGAAGTAGAAGGTATATCTCCTAAAGAAGAAGAAGGTACCGACATCCCAAAAACATCAGACGGAATCGGTACCTGTTAAAACATTTTATCGAATTAAATATATATATATACATACATGTACATGTGTGGCAACAATTATTTATTTTAGAGTCACTTAAAAAACACTAACATACATGTGCCAACATATCATGATGGGCAGACCCATCTGCATCGTTTGAGCCAGAGGTCCCGAACGTAATATTAACATTTTCATCACACATCATGCCTGAGAATTGCAAATGGTGTTTTAACATATAATCATACCTTTTTGTTAGATTAATGTACACATACAAATAAATGTATACATGTGTACATACACATGTATTTATTACAAATTGTACACATGTATATGTAAATATAATTTCAAATCCTAAGGTCACTAACATATACCGTTCCGGTGCCCTCTTCCTCACGAAAAATTAGGTCTTGCAGACCATTGCGACAATTTATTGCGTATGTTCGGAGATCTTCAACATTCATGTTGTAAATCTCCTCATCTGTATGATAAACAAAATTGGCACGTGCATATTCACGTGCTCTTTGTCGATTTAATCCAAGATCGACTCCACTCAATCCGCTATGAACATTTTCGATCATAACATCTCTTGCTTCACGACTTATTTGAGAAGTCGCATCCATCTCTGATCGCAAGGTTTCGACTCGAGACGGTCGACTCACCAATGGCGGCTCGGGGCGAGGCAACTCCACATCTCGCTTTGCGCCCTTACGTTGACATAATCGACCTCTCCCCGGGCCAAAAAATTCTGAAGGAAGATCATTGTAGTCGGGTTTCATACCCTTAAAAAATTCTGCATAAAACATTTGTGCAAAATAAAGAGGAACCTCATCGTTCCATGGAAGCCTTCGAAAGGCCGCAAGATGTCGACTATACAAATATTTTGCTATGTCTGGGTGCTTGAAATACTGCACCTTCAACATCTTTCTTTTTGGCCCTTCCTTATAATTAAACATTGACTTAGCCTGCGCTCTTGAAACTTGTTTTTTTATGTCCTGCCATTTATCGGGACCTATCACTGTTTCTCTTCTCTTTCTCATCACTTCTACAAACGAATCAGTGGTTGGCCCCAAATCTTTGTACACTTTTACCATTTCACTCAATGAATGTGTAACTATTTGTAGGCTTTGTCTACTCTCAGCAGGTAGAGACAAATCCTGGAGATCTCTTTGCAATTTTGCATAAAGGCTTTGACACCTTTGTAAGGTGCATTCCGCCATGTTCATTTCCCATGGTATATCAGTAATCTCAGCCGGATAAGTTGTGCTAGGTTGACAGCCTTCTTCTTCAATGTAGCGCACTGCCCTGCATCTATTTTAACCACTGGCTCTAACATTTTCAGCCTCTGCATCAATATATATAAAATTTCGTATATTAGAAAAAACACGTGTAAAAAAAGTCGTACAAATTTAATGAAAAAATATTGAAATTGATGGCAACCTTGATGTTGTTGGTTAACATCATCTCCAACTTGACCCTGCTGAGAACCAACCCCAGAATGATGCTGCTGAGAACCAGACCCACAGTGACCCTGTTGAGAACCAGCAGTCGTTGATTGCTGGCCTTCAGGGGAATAAATATCACCCTCTTCCCGCACCCTGCTACCTCGATCGGTTGAACCTTGGCCACGCTCCATGGATGGAGTAGAAAGCCTTCTCATCTCGCCTCCTAAAAATTAAAATATGAAACTTATTAACAACTAATTTCACTCACAAAGTTAATAAAAAAATCACTTCCATATGTACACACATGTATGGAGATTTAAGCTTATATTTAAATACCGTGAACATCCTCCATATGGGATTCCGCTGATCTTCTTCTTTCATCCTCCATGATATATATCTATTGGCCGACATTCACAAAATAGATTTAAAAAAATCAATACCTCAGAGTAAAATCCAGTTTGGGGCTGTTAAATCCAGTATGTTCTATATTTCTTAGAACAATAGAAGGTTTATAAAATAACATGCGAAGCAACATGAGACTTGGAACAATCATTTTCAGTATCTATATGGAAGGCAAGAATGATTATATCCCCTTGAGCTTAAGCTTATGTAGTTTGTCAATTTTTATCATATATTTTTTGGTAAGTGTAAATGTTTTTTTATCTATAGTACAAGTCATGAGTTCCCCAATTTTACCTTATGTAAAGCATGATTCTAGGATTACTAAAATTTGTACTTGGTTTTTTAAGAGTATATCAAATAAAGTTTTTGAGAAGCAAATATGGCTTGTTCCTTAGAATTTGGCACTTTGAATTTCCTTCCCCATATTTCTTGTTAATGATTATAACCTTAAAATGGCTAATATTGGTTTGTCATCATCATCTAAAAATGACTTGACAGATGAAAATTTACCATGTCAATCATCATCACTTCACACCATCTCATACATGACCCCTTCTACATATTATATGCATGAATTTTTGAAATGTCATCCTCTCTACCTATCCCATGAATGATTGTGACAACAGGTGAATAAAATACAATTTATAAGCGGAAGATAGTTTCTAGCTTGTCCTCCTCCATCCGCCCCATAGCTAGTGATTTCTCAATTTTCCACTTCCAACTTTCTATTCTCGAAATTCATTAGCAGCTAATTTTATCGATAGCCACACCACTATACATATAATTATCATATACACTACTACATTAATGAACTCTACGTTGTTTGTTATTGTAAAGTCCAATAACAAACAATGTTAATTGAGTTTAGTAGTGTATATATATAACAATTTCTTTCACTTCCAGGTGTGTTGTGACTATTAGTAGAATTAACTACCAAAATGAATTTCCAAAATAAAATGTTGGAAGAGAAAAATAGGCAATCATTAGATATGGAGTGCGTGGAGGAGGACAAACTTATACTGATCATTTCCTTATCAAATTTCTTTTATTCACCTAATGTCACAATCAATCGTGGTCTAGATAGAAGGGATGACCTACCATAAATTCAATCATATAATGTGTAGAAGGGTCATATGTAGATGGTGTGAAACGATGATTACAAACATGATAATTTTTCATCTACTAGGCCATTTTGAGATGATGATTATAAACTAGTGCTAGCCCATTAAAGGTTATAATCATTGGTGCCTAATGTGGGGTGGACAATTTAAATCAAGTTCGTATCAAAGTACAATTTAGCTCATTTTAGTCAAGGTTAGTTAGAAGAATTAGCTATTGGTTTCTACCTTCAATTTCCTCTGAAAATGAATGTGTACGTGCTTTTTAGAGACATTAGAGACATTAGAGGAACAAGGTCCAAATTTTTGATGAAAATGTGCTATGAAAGTAAAGGGTTTTAAAGGCAAGCATGTACAAGGCATAGTTGAGCCAAATGTTCTTCAAGAAGGGCCTAATTCTTTGGGTCTTGGTTATGGAAAACATGGAAAATGCTCCAAAGCCAAGGAGGCTTGTGAGGTTTGTGTTCATGATGAATGGAACATGTACATAGTTTACCTTAAAGTTGTTGTGTTTTACGAATATTAAAAAATGAAGAACTTCCATTTAGATCCATTCCAGAGATTGACTGCAGGGGCATTTACTAGATATGTCACCTTTCATAAAAGATGAGATCCAGAGGCTACCTGGCCCTTTACAGACTCTGCCTATAGAACTTGTAGAAGTAAACACTAGAGGCATTAACAATATCAAAGAACTAGACATGGGAATGTGTCTCTTTCCCTACGCAAAAAAAATAATTCTTGAGGTAGTTAATCTTCATAGACAGGTCATCAAGCAAGTCAATGTGATCATCCCTCCTTCCCTCCCTTCTAAAATAATTATGTTTTGCGGGTCAGAAAGCCAAAATATGGAGACAATTATCACCAAATCCAACGTACGATTATGCATGATGGAGAATATCTAGCGCTTTCCCTTGTTAAATATATTAACAAGGGAAAGCGCTAGAGATTCTCCATCATGCATAATCGTACGTCGATGCTTATAGAGTGAAAAAACTAAAGGAATCAACTTGTAGGGTCATTTTAATGGGGGGTGGAGAATTCCTGGGTCTTTGCAAATTCAAAGTATGGTGCATGTTGCATGAAGCAAGATGTTGAAAGTAGAGTTATGTTAGACACACATAAATGCAACAAATATGGAAATTTGCACATGAGCTCTATTATTTGACTTAAGAGTCAGTTGTTTGAAAAGGCATGTTTTGTCAACTTGTGTTTGGTTGATGGTTTTGTACACCAATATGTAAGAGTACACGGACATATTCACATGATGTGAATTTTTTTTTTTCTTTGAAGGAGAAAAATGATGTGTTTTCAATTTGATGGTTTTGTTTGTGACAATACGTCACAAGATTTTGCGAAGGTCCACTCTTGAGCGAGAGCCTCATGATTACAACCTATCCGTGAGAATCAAATGGGAGTGCATCCTTATTTTGAAAACAAGTAGGATTCTAAGCTACCTAGGACTCAAACCATCATTTTTAAATTTGAAATATAATTGTGTTGTTTCAATGCCTGAATCCACAACCCTAACACATGAAATCACTAATCTAATTACACATGAAATAAATAGTTATTTTCTCCAAAATTAAAAATATAACTAAAAACTAAATTCAACATAGTTGAAAGAAAAAGAAGCGCCATTGAAATGGTTTGTTGACAAATGGTTAGATTTCTTATCCAATTAAGGCGTAGCATGTATTTTGATGTTTCATGAATTTCTTTGCAAATTCAAAGTATGGTGCATGTTGCATGAAGCAAGATGTTGAAAGTACATGAGCTCTATTATTTGAGCTAAGAGTCAGTTGTTTGAAGAGGCATGTTTTGTAAACTTGTGTTTGGTTGATGGTTTTGTACACCAATATGTAAGAGTACATGGACATATTCACATGATGTGAATTTTTTTTTTCTTTGAAGGAGAAAAATGATGTGTTTTCAGTTTGATGGTTTTGTTTGTGACAAGACGTCACGAGATTTTGCAAAGGTCCACTCTTTAGCGAGAGCCTCATGATTACAACCTATGCGTGAGAATCAAATGGGAGTGCATCCTTGTTTTGAAAACAAGTAGGATTCTAAGCTACCTAGGACTCAAACCATCATTTTTAAATTTGAAATATAATGGTGTTGTTTCAATGCCTGAATCCACAACCCTAACACATGAAATCACTAATCTAATTACACATGAAATAAATAGTTATTTTCTCCAAAATTAAAAATATAACTAAAAAATAAATTCAACATAGTTGAAAGAAAAAGAAGCGCCATTGAAATGGTTTGCTGACAAATGGTTAGATTTCTTATCCAATTAAGGCCTAGCATGTATTTTGATGTTTCATTAATTTCTTTGCAAATTCAAAGTATCCAGTGCATGTTGCATGAAGCAAGATGTTGAAAGTACATGAGCTCTATTATTTGTCTTCGGAGTCAGTTGTTTGAAGAGGCATGTTTTGTCAACTTGTTTGGTTGATGGTTTTGTACACCAATATGTAAGAGTACATGGACATATTCACATGATGTGAATTTTTTTTTCTTTGAAGGAGAAAATGATGTGTTTTCAGTTTGATGGTTTTGTTTGTGACGAGACGTCACAAGATTTTGCGAAGGTCCACTCTTGAGCGAGAGCCTCATGATTACAACCTATCTGTGAGAATCAAATGGGAGTGCATCCTTATTTTGAAGGAGAAATTTCAATAGGCTTTAGGAAATTTAATTTCAAGTCATTTAATTTCACTTGAAATAATTCAGAGGTACATGAAATGAATAGTATTTAGGAAGAACAATAGTCCCTCATGGAATATGAAGAAAGTAGCCACTTCATTTTGTATATATGCATGCTTTGAGTTACTCCTCAAAAAATTTCAAAACATGTGTATTTAGTACTCTACCCATCCCGATTTTCATAGGATCCATAGCACATACATTTCTATATGCACCCTAGTTGTTGTAAGGCCTAATTATTTCATCACTTTCAAAGGAATTACATCAATTGTTTCTCCTAAATCTAGCATATAGTTGTGTAATAATATTTTATTTATAAATAGGAATATATGAAAATGTTTATGAATTACATTTTTATTCCCTTGATTCATCTTTTATAACTCTATAGGATAATCCTCAAAAGTAGGGTCATCTACTTCATCAAATTTTAAGAACTTCTTAACCTCATATCTTTATTTCATATTTGCATAACTTCCACAACTGGGATAGAAACAAGATATTTTCCAACTGTTGAAGTAAACCAACATTAATTTCATTGTACACTCTTTATATAGGTATGGTTGAATGTTGTACATATGGTACATAGATCAATTTGTTGTTTTCATTGTTTACTCTTAGAAATTATTTGAAGTGGGAGCGAAGAGTTGGTTTCTTCCTAGGTTGGCTTACATTTCCTTTAATATGTGATCCATGCCTTTCTCTAATTCATATTTTTATCTCTTGTATTAATTATGTTATTCTTTCTATGTATTGTTCAAGTACAAAGGGGTGAAATAATTTCTTATCATTTTCTAAGTGGTGAGGTCGTTTGAATCTCCAATAGTTGTGTTGGTGTGGTGGGAACCATGCTAGGAGTTGGGCATTCCATTGATATGGTCAAGGTACTTAGTGCATGAGGAGCATCCAAAATTAGGCGGATTGGGATCTTGATGAGGGGGATATGTCACTTGATGCATGCAGTGATGATGGTATTTGATGAGTAAAGGACACATATAGATGAGATGAGTGTCTTTAACATAGAGCACTCAAGGGCATGCCAAATACTAATTAACCGAGTTCGTGACATAATAAATGGTGGAAGAGGAATCATCGACATATGAGGTTGGTGTAAGTGGTGGTGCTACTATTGAGGCATGATGTATGGTGACCAACACATCTTGATATCGTCGGAGATTGAGACAATGTTGTGTATAATGTTTGTGTTTCACATAAATAGACAAGAGGTCGTTGGTTCTTAAACCCTTATTACGTGATGAGTTGGCAACATCACATGATGGAGTGGGGAGAAATGGGGGTGCTTAAGGGGTATGAAGGATACCCTTCAACTCATGAAGCATGGGGCATGAATTGGTGGGATGACCTAATGTGTCTCAAAGGGCACACGGGGGACTAACCTTGGGTATTTTTGGTTGAAGGCTCTTTCTATTAAAATAAAAATTATAAATAACTATGGAAACTTGCATTAACAAATTATCCTACAAAAATTATTGTAGAAAATTTTCAAAATTGAAATGCAACCTTAAATTCCTTGCATTCTTTCATCTACTTTGTTAATAATTGAATAGTCTACTAGTTGACTATATTACCAACTGCAATGAATATTGTCTTTTCCTAATGTTCATTGTGAAAATGGATCCTCGCGTTAATGTGATAGGATCTTTTTCATCTCTCAAGTTACTAGGTCAAAGCATCCTAATGGGTAAATTAATTGTGAGATAAATTACTTGCATTAAATGTCAATCCAGGTTCTTATACTTCTGAAGTACACTTGCACAATATATGCTAAGAAATTAACTCTCAATCAAAAATGGAAATGTAGACATAATGTATACACACTTTACATTAAGAAAACGTGTATATGCACATGCTTTTGAAGAAAGAAAGGCATTTAGCATGCTTCTTCATTCAAAATAAGTATTTAAAAAGCCCCACAAAGAAAGGCATTTAGCATGCTTCTTCATTCAAAATAAGTATTTAGAAGGCCCTAGAAATGAGATAAACTATATGAAGTGCTGGAGAAATTCCAAAGTTTTGGTTCTTAAAGTAAAAAAAAAAAAAAATCATATCATATCTAACTAACAAAAATCAATGTTTAAGGCTAATACTAAGAGAAAAGAAACGCAAAAAGGAATAAAGTAATAGAGTTCCTCATTAGTGGAGTTTCTAGTTTTGTGATAAAGAATAATACCATATTGACTAGGGTCAAATCAATTGAAAACATGATAGAGAATAAATCATTGAACTTTTTATGATCCAATTATTTTTTCAAATACACAGCAAGGATAAGTTAAATTTAACTTCTACAAACACTACAATGGTTCATACAATTTAGAAAAAGTTAATTAATTGAACCTATAATATGGTTTTTATAATTCCTATCTAAACCAAACCAAAATCTATTACTTTCCAACAAACTAATCATTTACTTAAATCCTACTATGAAATTGACAATGTTCATATCTTCTATAATAACAACATTTGATATTTAATTTAACAAAATATAAACTACGTGGTAGGTAAGAGGGTTGCTCTTTAGTGGATGAAAATTAATCTTTTGAGGATTGTTCTACTGTCTTGTTTTGGGTATTGCTAATGCTTTAATGCTTGCTTATGATTGAAATACATGTTTAGGAGTAGGATCTACGTATCTGTTTATTTGTTGCTCAATATTTACGAATGTTTCGTTTGCCATCACAATCTTTATCTTATTTGTTGTCAAGTATTGATTTGTAGAATAACATTGGTTCCTTTAATTGGGTGGCTGTTGCAGTTCTAAAAAAAATGAATTCATATGGTATGGGTTTGTAGAATATTAACATTGCTTCCTTTAACCTGAATTCTCAAAAAAAAAAAAAAATCATATAAGGTTGATGAATGAAAGGATATTCAATTTGAACATATGATAAACAAAATAATCTCCATTGTAATCTTTAAAAGTCATAGTTCTCTCCTTTACTCACCTAAGGAATTTGAATAGAAATAAGGTTGAAATTATTGTTGATGGGCATGCTTTTTATCATTTAGAACCATTCACCTTTTAAACACGTTTGATGAGTTTCCTACAAATCATTTAATTTACTTTACTGTAAATCATTGGGACAGTGGCTATGTAACCTGTTTTTACTTTCTTACATATATTTGGTGATAGTCAAAATTGGCTATGTCCAGCGGCTCCTTAATCATATACAAATTCATTGATCATCAAAATTGGACTGAAAGCTGCTGTCCTTGCAACATTTCTCATATCAGTCTAATTTCAATTGAAAGTTAATATGAAGTTAGAACAGACATCAATTTTAATTATGGTTTGGAATATTTCAGCACCAATGAGTTCAAACTTATAGGCTTTTGCATATTCAGACAACGTAGGATGTATGAAAGAAGAAGTTCTACATTTGAGACATGTTTTGCCTTAGTTCATTGACTGTTTCTTCGAGTAGTGAACTGTAACCCACTATTTATCTTTCAACCAAGGGAAACCTAAAGTATAAGGCCACGGTTTCAGCCACAAGTGGAGCTATAGATGAGAAGTAGATATCAAAATTGGACAAACAGCTGCTGTCCTTGCAACCATTCTGCTATGATTCTAATTCCAATTGAAAATTAATATGATGTTAGAACAGGAAAAAGGGAAAAAATTAAACAAAGCCAAATTTATGCTATTGTATTTTAGTCTTTTTTATTATTGAAAAAATGAGATTACATAGATTTATATAAATTTAGCTGTAAAAATATTTTATTAATGTTATAATAAGTGAAGGGATACTATGGCGTGGGTAACAGAACGTACCCGACAGATTTTAACGGTGGCGCCCCTAACAACGACCAGCAGAACCTCGACCAGATGTGGCAATCAGACCAGCAGAACCTCAACCAGCAGAACCTCGACCAGCAACTCGCCCAAGAACCTGTAACAAGAACCGAACCCGTAAATATAAAAGCCATCAACAGATGTACAGACATGAGATAGAAGAACGACAGCGTTTGCAATAGAAACAGAACATACCAGCAGAACCTCGACCAGCAACTCGCCCAACGCAATCAGACCAGCAGAACCTCGACCAGCAACTCGCCCAACGCAATCAGACCAGCAGAACCTCGACCAGCAACTCGCCCAACGCAATCAACGACACAACAGAAAAGGTCGCGCGGAACTCGCCCAACGCAATCAACGACAGAACAGAAAAAGTCGCGCGAAAACAATGAAAACAGTAAACTGAGACCTTTCGCGGGCGATTTATTTATAAAAACGTAGTTCGGCCGAACTCATAGTTCGGCCGAACTTTCAACTGAGTTCGGCCGAACTACCATTGCCGGTTTTCCAAACCTCCGGCAAAAATTCTGTTTGCTGGGCCGTCACTGTGCCGTCAATATAAACGGACTCAAAAGTTCGGCCGAACGTACTAAGACAGTTCGGCCGAACTATTATAAAGTTCGGCCGAACTTTATAAAATGTTCGGCCGAACTATTGCCGAAAAAAATATTTTACCCCCGATTCTCACAAAAGTGTAACCCAGCTTCACGTTTCCGCTTATATGTTAGATGTTACCGGGACGAGGGAAACAACACCTTCGTTCTTTATTTCTACACCCCCACCTCCCCACGCTATGAGGACTAATACCCATAATAGAACAAATAGAAACCCGATCAAAATGCCAAATAAATTATTATCAATATCCACAACAAAATAATAAATAGGAATCTCTTATCATGATGAATATTATATGGAATTATAATCTACGGATAAACTAGATTCCCTGAGTGTGGTGTTCCTTCACTCAGAACAACAGAAGAAAGACAACTATTATTTTCTCTAAGACAAATAGATAAACAAAAAGGAAAGAAACCTACTTATGATCCTTTTGCTCTCTTTCTCTTTCTTTCGTTGTTTTCATCGCTCTTAATCCATTAAGCCGCTAGATTCATACACACCCAATCGAATACATAAAACATCAAACAACATACAAATATCTGATATCTACTTATGTGACCGTCAGTGATTAGATGCGAGAATACATACACAATTGAGAATGAAATTCCTGAGATATAAGCATACATATGAGAAAATGAGTAGATATCTTTATTAACCAACAGATCGATTCATCATCAAACTGCTCCAACTACATTCTGTCCTCATCACACCAAACATCTCAACAACATAACATACTTAGAAATATCTGGTCAAAGTCAATAGCATAACATTACACAAATTTATCTCACCAGCACTTAGATGGTGCTCAATTTATGGAAATTGAAGGTAGTTTCTCGATAAATGGAATTGAATGGCTTTCTAATAATAGGTGAGACATGTTTCCAAGTTCATTGGTGATGGATGAACACTTGTATTCAAAGTATGACACCTATGAGTTCTTCTAGAAGGCACTGGACATGTGGAGATTCTCGGAACAATGATGATTTCGCTCTCAAGAGACCAACGCACCCTTAAGTGTTGGGAAGTGCACTGCAGTGCACCCTTACATGGAGATAAGTACATTGTAGTGCACTTAGGCCCATTCAGAGGAGCATTAATGAGTCAATGGGTCATATAATCTATACTTCAAACATTGGAAATCTCATAATTAAAACCATCAATGGAATGACTTCTCTTAGGGCATATAGCAATTGAATTGGTAATGATAGACCCTGTTAGTATTGAATTAGGGGATGATAGACCCTGTTCATACTAGTCTTGGGGGATGATGCCCAAATTTACCTGTAATAGCTACCCCCAAGAAGTCAAAGTAATGATAATATTTCGATGAGATTCTTTACGATGTGATGAGTAGGATCTGAAGCAGACGGTGACCTGCATCAATTTTCAATACATTACATCATGATATCTTACATCTTGGACATTAATTGATGAGGGAGGCATACTCATGCTCAATACATAAACTATCATAACATGTACATAATTCAGAAAGTCGTCTACAGATATAGGCCCATGTTCGGATGACCATCAGTATGTAAATCCATCATACGACTGATGTGGTAAAATTCTTCAAATCGGAGCCCGGATGGATGAAACTAGATCCAGGATATTCTTATCTCGTTCACTCGATCATTCAAGTACAAGTCTAACCATGTGAATATATGATCTGAATTCGAACATGGGAAGACATTGTCTGATTATCATCCATTGATGTAAGCAGTTAACAGACACGAGAGAAACCACCTTTGATGTTAATGGTTCTGAATGTACTGCAGTACAATTTGCAAGGCGTGAATAGATGATTTTATGTCGAATGCCAAACAAAATCTTTCGGTCGAAGGTCCAGAATCGAGAAACCTGCCGATGATGTAGCAAGCTCCAAGGTACTAGAAAGATGTTTCTAATTTAACTTCCTGGATGATGAGCTGATGTCGACAGGAAGCAACTTTATCGCAAAACGGGAGTAATGATTTTGGAGACAAAATGTGACTTGATGTAGCAATGTTAAGGGATGGCGGTCATGAAAATGAAGGTTTATGAGTATTGCAAAAGGTAAGGAATTACTGGATGACTTCTCTTGAACATATCGGCGACACTGAAATGAGTTGTCAACATTGACCCAAAACCAAAGTGATGGTATGATGGACCATAGGTATGATAGACCGTCAAGAAGATTACCCAACCCAAAGACACGATGATGAAGTGAAAGTGTCATGTTCAAGAGCGACCTGCTACCATAAAGTGTTTTTTTCTTTTTCCCAAATTTTCCACAGTCATTGTTGTCCAGTACCTCTTTATTTTTTAACAAGCTTGAGGAGGGTAACATATGCTTGATTTATAATTCGACCCTTCGGGTGAAACCATTGCTATTTAATGATTTAAAAAGTCTAGCGATAATGAAACTTGATATTTCCATCATGGACAAGTTTGTCACTATTTTATGTTTTAACGAGTATAACGTACTATGACTAGCACCATCGGTGTACCCAACAAATGGTTCCAAAGATTCAGTCATCTAAGATGAATTGTAAATTGGATTACTAACTTCAAGAAAACTCTAGAAAAACAAACTAAGAAAGTATGTGCAAATCAAATCATATATACAATATGATACAAAATTTTACTACGCTCAATTAAGCATAGTAACATTTAAGATACAACCCATTTCGAAGTTGCGCCAATGGGATTCCATCATAATCAACTAACTCGTAGGTGCCCTTAGCCAGAACTCTTTTGACGATGTAGGGGCCATGCCATAGTGACTCAAATTTTCATGTTCCCATCAAATCAGCTTCTTGATCGTAAAGCAAGACTAGGTCTCCCTTAGAGAAGATGTGAGGCTTGACATATTGGTCATATTGCACCTTGATTCGTCTCTTATGTGCTTCATTGGCCAATGCGGCTTCACAACGCTTTTCATATAGATGGATGAGGTTAAAAAGATGTGCTTATTCATTAGAGGTGTTAGGTATCAAGTCAACAGTGAGTTTTAATGATGGAATTTCACATTGGATTGGTAATATAGCTTCCAAACCATACACCATCTGAAAGGGATTAAATCCAGTTTCATTTCTCACCGAGGTTCGATATGCCCACAAATTCGAGTACAAGATTAAATTCCAAATTCATTTGTGAACCCCTATGATTTGTTGAAGCAGTCGCTTAAGGATCTTGTTAATGGCTTCAACTTGTCCATTTGATTGTGGATAATAAAGGGTAGAACTATCATATGACAGTCCTAATTTGGAAATCAACTCATTCATATGTTATTGCGAAAATCAAACTATAACTATAGCTTGTGGTACACCAAACTGAGAGACAACATGATTAAAAAAGAACAATGCAGTTGTTTCACCTTTTTTATTGAATGTAGGCATCTCTTCAACCCACTTGGTAAAGTAGTCAACTGCGAAAATAATATAACCATGCCCCCCGGCTGAACGAGGGTTGCAGGTCATAAATTCAATGCCCCATTTTTAAAATGGTCCCACAGCGATAACATGATGCATTGGTGCTGGTGGCAGGTAGATTTTACGATCAAATATCTGGCACGCATGACAAATTCTGACTGTGAGGATTTAGTCGTGAAATATGGTTGGCCAAAAGTAACCGACATGGAGAATCTTCTGCGCAGTAGCGTATCCAGACAAGTGTCCACCATAAGCACCAGCATTACAATCATTCAAAACTTTCTAGGCCTCCTCATGAGTGAGGCACCTCCTTAAAATTGTATCGACGCCACGACGATAAATTGTATCGCCGACGATTAAATAATATTTGGCTTGGTATTGAATACGTCGTTGTTGCGAGCGAGAGGTATCGGGCCGGAAATTCTGGGTTTGGAGATAAATGATAAAATTCCCATACCAAGGGTCAGATCACCCAATCAGAAACATAGACTCATTTGGAATTGATGGTTTAGATGTAGTTTCAGTACTATCACAGGGAAGGTCGCAAAGAAGCTCAGCCAAAACTAAAGACTTCTTTGACTTGGATTTGATGAATTCCAAATCAAATTCCTGCAAAATGACTATCCATTTTGAATATTTTCCCCCCAGTAATTGACGTGATAGAATGTATGTCATAGGGTTGCAATCAAAAATGATAATGGTCTTTTGGAGCAGGATATAATGGTGAAATATTTGGACAACTTGAACGGCCGCCAAGCTGAGCTTTTCAATGTATGAATACTTAACTTCTGTATCATTGAGATTGTGACTCAAATAATATATCAGATGTTCTATCCCATATTCTTCTTGGACCAAAACCATAGCAATGGTCATATTTGTCGCGACGATATATAGGAAATAATCACTCTGATAATTAGGGGGATACATTAATGACGCTCGGAACAGGGTATCTTTAAGAGCATCAAAAGAAGCTTGCACAACCTTATCCCAATGGAAGGGAATCCCCTTTTTCAAGAGACGATTAAATCCTTTATCCATTTCAACACAATTGGGTATGAACCTCCTTAGGAAGTTATCCTTTCCTTGAAGTTTCTGTAAATGAAGTAAGCTTGATGGTGCATAAAAATCAAGAATGGCCTGGACCTTCAGTGGGTCGATTCGAATTCCATATTTTGAAACGATGATCAATCTGTTTTCGTGAATGCACAGGTAAATCGTCTAGATAAGGTTGAACAATGTGCTTGATGTCATTGAAAGCATAATCCATTGCTCTCTAAAATGTTGCCCCAATGTTCTTTAATCCAAATGGTATTTTACGATAATCTAATGTGCCCCAGGGACAGATGAATGTTGTCTTATATTGGTCCTCTGGGCAAATATTGATTTGATTGTAACCAGAGAATCCATCCATGAAAAAAAAGACTTCACACCCAACACATTCATCAATAATCTGGTCGATAAAGGGAGTAGGATAGTTGTCTTTTGGACAAGCAATATTAGCATCCCGATAATCGACGCACACTCTGATTTTCCCTTGTTTCTTCATGACAGGAACAATGTTGGAAACCCAATCAGTAAGCGAAGCAGGGTAAATGAAACCAGCACGCAGAAGTTTTTCAACTTCTGCTTTAATGGCAGCAGCCTTCTTCGGATGAACAGGACGAAGGCATTGACGTACCGATCTGACGTCAGGGTACATTTTAATTTTGCGTTCAACGATACTAGAATATATGCCTGGAATTTCCTCATAAGACCCAGCAAATATGTCTCGGAATTCATGAAAAAGAGAGTGATAAGTATCGAGTTCAGATGGATAACAAGACACGTCAACATGAATGTTTTTTACAATGCCAGGTTTGGTTGAAATATCGATAGAAATGATATCTTCAATATTTTGTAAGTTTCGCTTGGATTTAATAGCGTTAATTGGAATAGAATTCGAAATAAAGTAGAGATCGTAGGGTGATATAGTTCAATAATATTATCTTCGTTGTAATCCTGAAGATGGGATCGATGATGATGATATCCCATGGTTCTCCTTCTGGCATCATGGATTCCACAATGCTCTCATTATTTAATAATGTGGATGAAAAAGGATCAAAAGGAGTACCAAAATATAATGAATGATCGACCCAAACGATCGGCGATGATGAATCATGATGCGTCGCCCAAGCCAAGTAAAATTATTGTTATGTCAGCTCAATTGGGCTTGGTGACAGAAATTCATCCAACATATCAACTTCAAAATCATTTGTAATATTCCTTAAGTCATTTGAAGTGGAATATATCATGCAGTAGGTCTCTATTCTTGCAATTTCCCCTGATGTTGCAGGTGGCGGTAATGAAAAGGTGCCCATTAGGGAAGAATCCTTTAAGATCCCTACACAAATTTTTTGAAGTGTTAGCTGGGTTGCATGAACTAACAGAATACTTCCAGTTACCTGGGAACTAGAGGCAAATAAGGAGAGTTGATTGATGACTTTGGTAACGCCATTATGAGGGAAGGTGGTCCTCTGAAAATAAGTAGAGAGGATCACAGTCATAGCGTAAACCCATGGTCTTCCAAGTAAAATGTTGTAGTCAAGGGGTCCGTCAACGACCTCAACTTCAACAGTTACACTTTTTTCCCCTAGTTTGACATGCACGTTATTATGATACCGCAAGGTTTATATGTACGACCGTCAAAAGCTTTCAACGTCATAGGCGATTGAGATAAGCAAGGCGATCCAAGTGATTTCCAGCAATTTAGAGACATAATACAAGTAGATGCTCCCTCATCAATAATAGTGCGATGAACGAGGTGATTTAGAAAATTTACTTAGATCGAGAATGCTAATTCAGCTGGTAATTGTGGCACATAGCCAGTATGATTAAAGACTACAAGATTGGAATCTATCGGGTCAATTCCACCAATTGCCGACAACAAATCCTGCTTATGGGAGGGAAAATTTTGAAGTACCTCAAGCGTTGACATAGCTGAAGGTTACTGAGACATATCTTCAACTATATTATAATTTTTAGTTTCACGAGCTCGAGGATTGAACGTCGATTTGTGGACGACTCCCTTTGGTGGATTTATTGTTAACTATGGAATAACAGTTGGCGGAATTGATTCATTGGATGGATTCGTGGTCTAGGTATGATTAGTAGCCTGAATACCATAATATTTATTTCGCATAGACACTAAAACATCAGTTTTTGGCTTTGTGACAGATAGCATAAGCACTTGGGAACTAGAAGCGAGATCCGTAGGAACCATGTTTGTGTCTAGATTCGAAAAAGGATCTGTCAAAATAGCAGATGCAGTCGAGGTATTAAGAATTTTTGAGACTTTGGCTCGATGAGGACAGTCTCGAACAAAGTGCTCCTCATTACATATCAAGCAAGGGTAACGAGGTTTCCGAGAATTTCCAGATTGTTGATCAGATGATCGTTCCTGTGGGGTTGAATTTTTTTTCTTCGCTTTCCCCTTTTTCTTGCTTCCGGGTTTCTTGTCACTTTTTCCTTTATTAGATGACACGACATGAATTTCAAAAGAAGGTGAAGAATCAGATGGAGTAGAGTTGTGAGTGTTTGCAGAACCGTTCATACCGTCGCAGGCATGAGAGTCCTTACCAGATGGAGGAGGAACAGTCAAATTTGATCGCGACGCATTTGGAATTTTCTCATAGAGCATGCCAAACTGAATATAAATTAAATCTAAGTATTGGGCACAAGCAATGAACTGCTCTTCAGTGATGACGTTGCCTTTAGATACATTCTCGGTGATAGATAGCAGCAAGGACTTAATAAACCACTCAGCGAGGAGCTGATCATGAGCAAATGTTCTGACCATTTGTCGACGATGACGCCACCCATGAATATGATCAGAAAAGTGAGTAGCAGTTGTCTATTTAAAAATGGTCAGCAGTTCCGTTCCAATTTCACATCGTATGGGTAAATGGAAATGGGTTAAAAAGGTAGTGGTTAAGGCAGTGAAGTTATCAAATGAAGCTTGTGGTAGTTCAATATACCATTTCACGGTCAAACCAGTAAGTGTACTTTGGAAAAGACGTAGTCTAACGGAGTCATCATTTAAGGAGTTTGATGAGCACCACAAATGATAAGTCATAACATGCATTGACGATTCTTCTCCAGGGTTTCCATTGAATTTAGGAATGTCAAAGGGTAATTTATGTGGTATCATCGGCCACCAAGGAGAATAGCTAATAGGATAATTGGTAAGCCGCTTTAACTCGGGTAATTATAAAGTTGCGACAAAGGGCAACTGTCGATTCAATTCAGGTTGAGAATAGCCAGGATATGATGGAATTGCTTAGGCAATAGGCGTTTGAGCACCAACATAAGGCATTTTTTGTTGGTAACCCAGATAAGGGTTGTTTTGATGGCCAAATGCTTGAGGGATCTATTAACCAAGACCTTGGTAAGTTGTTTGTTGTTGGAATGGTTGTAGTGGCATTTGAGGTTGTGGCTGCCAAGGTGATTGACTGCCAAGATTATAGCCCATACTAGAATAGCATGGACCCGGTTGTGAATAGGTAAGACCGGTAGGAGCCCGTGACATTCGATAAAATGGTAATCCAGCCTGCGTTTGAAATATTCAGGATACAGGTGGTTGTTGTAAACCATCTGAAGGAGTTGGAGTTTGGAGGCCCAAAAATTGAGGGTAATGGGTTGAAGGACCCACCTGAGATGGTTGAGGTACATCCAACTGAGCCTATAAAAGGGGTAATGAAGTATTAACAGATGGGGTAGATGTAGGTGCAATAGGTTGTATCGGTTGATATGAATGCATAACTGTTTGTGGTTGAACGGGCATGATAGATTGCCAATGACAAACAGTCATTCCAACATTTGGGTGACCATAAAATGACAGAGTACTGTCAAAATGGGTGACCATAGGTTTCCCCCTAGCATGAGAAGTATAATAATATGGAATATATTGTTCTCCAAATGGTGGGAGTCCAGTCGAGATTGAACTGGATGGAATGTACCCAGATGGACCAGCTTGATGTTGCACTGAAGATGTGTATAAAGGATTAGGTCGTTCAGTACTCATTAGATATGTACTAGCTAAAATACTAGAATATGACATGGGTGAAGTCCATGGATTTGAGGAGGCACCAAAGTAGGTTCCAGATAATGATTGGTAACTCGGTGGGACAGAAGGACCACCATAAAGATGTGAGTCGGGTGACGTGGTAAACATCGATGGAGTAGCAACAGTAAATGTTGTCGCAACTATAATAAATCGTACAGCCAGAGATATTACTCAGCCATGGTCAAACGACCCAATGTATACCCTGTAGGATCTACGGGAACTTGAATTGAAACAGGATCAACAAAAGTAGTGTAATTCAATCGAGGAATAGACTCATAAAGATAAAGCCCCGACCCAAAATGAGTTGGAGTTTAGGGGCATGTTTCTTATTGAGGATCTTCTTAAATCGAAATCAAACCAGGTGGAAGGATTTTGCTATCAGGCCCGAGATATATTTCAGGTGGTTGACTACGTGAAAGGGAAGACTCAATGGCTACAATCGACTGAGGAGCGACCGATACAAGAAAAAATTTCAGTTGTTCGACTTCGGGATCTATATGTTTTGGTAAAATAACGATGGGATCTGGATCAACCTCTAGTTGAACAACATCGGGTTCTGGATGTATGGTCTCACTGATTGGATGTACAGTGTCCATAGGTAGTTGTGAGGACGTTGTTTCGACGACAGTAGATAAACCAAGATGTGTAGAAATGACTCAAGACGACTCTGGTAGATGTGATGAAGATGATGCTCCAGAGGTACCAATGGCACTGGTTTCGGTAGAACGAGGTCTCCTTCGCCGACCAGAAATGGCTTCTAATGGTAAATGTGGTTTAAGTGTTATTCTATGCGAACAATGGGGAAAGGGATGTTCTTCTTCCACGATGACTGATTGATTTTATTACAAAAACAAATAAACAAATAAAAGGGTGATACTAGGCAAAAGGTTTACCAAGTAATTGTGAATTGCAAAATACCACTTGGTGAACCAAGAAGTATGGGTAGGAAATCTCCCTGAATGTTGTGTTTGGTGTATCGCAAGTTATAAGGCGGCCGACTCGATTACCTATGGATGGTAAGCAACCTAAAGTTGTCCTCCCAAATATACCCAAAGACGCAGAGGCCAAGTCCATATTAGCGTTGTCTAATGCGAAACCACATAGTGAGAGCACCCCCTTATACCTTTCGTACTGGAACACCACCTTATATACCCGAAGGTACGTGGACGAGCTCCGATATATTTACGTACATTGAGTGGGATTTCACACTCGGAATGTATTGCAAACAAGTTAGCGACAACTGTTGTATTTAATGATGCCAGAAAACGTCTTTAGCCTAGACCTTCTAAGTGTTATCGTTAATGTTGCGATGCTTTCTTAGGTTGATTGGGGTAAATTTTATGTTGATCTTGTTTAAAAGTTTATCTTTGAGGTTCACCGCATGATGTAATGGGAAATTCCTAAAATGCAAACTAAATGAGAAACAAACTTTTCAATTCAGATTTTCAATGAAAATCTTAGCTAGTAAGGGGAAAGAGAAATCATATTTTGAGCATACAAAAAAGAGCACAAACTAAATGCAAATTTCCCTAATATGTTCCTATGCAACACACACAATCTCTATACACACATGCATGTTTTTCTTTTTAGTTTCCTTTAATGTGAAAGAGTAAAAAGAAACTAAATGCACAAATCAATCAAACAAATATTTTCTTTAAGAAACGAGGAATGGAACAACAATTTCTCTTAGGAAAATGAAGAATGAAACGAAAATTTTCTTTTCGAAAACAGAATTGATCCAATGCAAAAATTAACAACTTTGAATTTAATTTTCCAATGATAAAGAAAACATCTAATGAAACATTGAACAAACTACTTTTCAAAGGAGGAAGAACACGTAATGTTTACTAGTCTCTAAGAGCAATCAGAGATTTAAGAATACAACAGACAATTGGCTGAAACTGAATGCAAAGACAAATTTTGATGCAATTTGGCTGGCTGAGGGGGAAACACACCCTGTAAGGGTAGACAGTGCATTGCAATGCACCCCTGAAAGGGAAACATTGCTTTGCAGTGCACTGTACCCTGACCAACAGTGCGTTGGGCGCGGCTAAGTTTGGAAAACAAGTAGCTTAAACACACTTGTAAGGCAAAATTTTCATTTAAATTGATAAAATGAAGTAAATTCTACTGATGATGGTAAACAGAGACATAAACACCAGGAATGATGGATTTCTCCCACGTATGGTCGCAAATTTGTTATACAGAATTCTAATCTACGGATAATCTAGATTCCCTGAGTGTGGTGTTCCTTCACTCAGAACAACAGAAGAAAGACAACTATTCTTTTCTCTAAGACAAATAGATAGACAAAAAGGAAAGAAGCCTACTTGTAATCCTCTCATTCTCTTTCTCCTTCTTTCGTTGTTGTCGTCACTCTCAATCCAACTAAAGTCGCTAGATCGATACCTACAATCAAAGACAGATAACAACAAAAAACATACAAATATACACAAGTATCTACTTATCTTAACCAAATCGAACTGATTAGATCTGAGAATACATACACAATTGAGAATGAAATTCACAAGATATAAGCATATATATGAGAAAATGAACAAATGTCTTTATTAAGAAAGTAGGAGGAGAAGATTACAACCAATAGATCGATTCTGTGAAATCCACAATAGACGGGACTATGCTAGGCATTCATTTAAAAATAAATCATTGGACCTGTTGTGGATCATCTTTTGCATATCCTTTTTATTTTTTATTTCGAAAATAAAAATAAATAAAAAATAAAAATCTGGAAATTCAAAAAAATATGCTATAGTTTTAATGCTATATCATAAAAAATGAATAAAATGTTTTTATAAAGCTCGATGCACATAAAAGTAGTCATAAAGCTTTATTTTGATATGTATATTCTCGAGCTTAAGCGTCGAGCAACTTCCCGAGCGGAAGTGGTGATCGCGGAAGAGGGGTTCCGGATTAGTCATTACGGTGGGGAAAATATCTCGTTAATTATCAACACCGGACTCCCCGTAGTTGACTAGTCAAATCTGGAGTGAGCCGTGATCAACGGCTAAGATTCATTACGGGGGGTATAGGTTGAAGATTTCTGTCGTACTCCCGGATCCCCCGTAGTGATGTCATCAGGCAAGGTGGGAAACAGCTGTCATCCTCTTCCGAAGCCACAAGTAGCCACTCATTCACAAGTGTTCGTTGAGACAGCAACTATCTCAGGAGCACCAGTTCACATTGATTAGAAATTTTCGAACACTGGCGGAACCGAGCATCAGGAGTGGAACCTGAGCGCAGCGAAGAACGGAACTTGGAGAGGCGGAACCGTGACAAAGGAATAGAAATGGCGGTTTAGAACCGAAGGGTGGTAATTTCTGCACCACTTTTATACGGAAAGTGGTTTTGATAAATTTGCAGCGATTCCATAGACTTTGTGACGCGTGGCTAGGCCACTGTTCAAATACCACCGTTTAAACTGTGATTTCGCGCGTTAAGGATCGACGTTGGACGCCGAGCGGAATGTATACGGATCGTTGATCTGAAGGTTCGACATCGGACGGTGATCACGTGTCGTAGTTGCCAGAAGTTTAATAAAAGCGCCCAGAGGTTAGCAAGGTACGGTGTGTTCCGTGGATGGGTCGTTTGATTAAATTGTGGGGCCCGACGGGAGTTATATATATAAATGAATTGGTTTAACTATGGGTTTCGACGTATTTTGGTCTTAATATAAGTTTGATGGAATATGTTAAAGCGTTATAACCACGTTTCCAAGGTCCAAACACAATATATAAGTCGGGGATATATATAATGGTTGTGGCGCGACATTACGTGAGTTAATGTATGGTTTAGTGGCCAAAGTATTATGTTACATATAATGTTTGAATATGCCAAGACTTGCATATATCATACCCACTAAAATATTACGGTGTAATGTTTGAATTTGAACAGCATGGGAGCCTTGTTGCCGGGGGTAATATGAGATTGGAGTTATGTTTTTAGTGAAATCATGTAAATGTAATAAGACTTATTTGAGGCACATGCCTCCGTAGTAGTAGTTAGTTTAAGCAGTTAGAGTTAGTTAAAGCTGTTAGAATCAGTTTCATTACTGGAAACTGTTATGTGTTACTGTATTTAAAGACAATGGCAAGGAAAAGGAAGGTTTCGAGTTTTGAACCTTGAAGCTAAATTTTGTACTGGAGAACACTGAATCAATAAAAAAATTTGCAAGTTTCCTTCATTCTATTTATGTTGAATAGTTTCTCAGTTTTCATTATGTTTCCCATGTCTGTGAATAAAATAGAGTAACTTGAGCTGCGGGTCTCTAGATACATGTGTATTTAAGAGTTAAATAAACCTTAATGGGCGCTCCTCTATTTTAACGTTGTTATTACTCATTTCTTTACGATTTTACACTGATAGATTCTGTTTCAAGCAGCATATCAAATTGAAATCCTTCCTTTCTTGTTTCTTCTGTCCACTCATTTCAGCATAAGGAGAATATGGCATTGCAGAATATTGTATGGGTTTAATATTTGAAGTTTATATTATTAATGTTTGAAGGTTCATAAAATAGAGACATATTACTTTTGTTTGTGACATAATCTTTAATGTCTTGAGCACGGATTCCTTTACACAGCAGGGAATTGTTTCTCAAAGAACATCAGAACCAATCCCCTATAGTTTTGGATTTCATCCCTTAGAAGATGGATCTCTAGCCTCCTCTCCTCTCTTATAAATACAATGAAGAGTAAAGGAGTAGGGGTTGAATTTTGAAGTACCCTTATGTTGTCAAATTAAAGAGTGAAGGATTATAATTGCAAGATGAATGATTGGAGATTTCTTGGAAGAGAGCTTATGACATCAAAGCTAAAAGGGTTGTAATATTGTCTTCCCATTATTAATACAAAGTGCATTGTTTTTCTCACACAATGTGTTCAATGTTTACACACACACACACACACACACACACATATATATATCAAAAATCCTTGATCTTTTGATTAGAAATAACTTTATTTCATTTATATATTATATGCTTTGATCTTGTGTTGTTTTTGTCATTCATTTAGGCTCTACATTTTCACGGATTGAAAGTTCAGTTGGATCTCGAAGCAAACAAAAGTTGAGGAAAATGAACAAATGTCTTTATTAAGAAAGTAGGAGGAGAAGATTACAACCAATAGATCGATTCATTGTCAACCTGCTCCAACTTCATTCCATCCTCATCACACCAAGCATCATCTCAACAACATAACAATACTTCCAACTCTCATCAATTGAGAACCCAACATCATAACATTACACAAATTTCTCCCTCCCTAACACTCATCTCAACAACATAACAATACTTCCAACTCTCATCAATTGAGAATCCAACAGCATAACATTACACAAATTTCTCCCTCCCTAACACTTAGATGACTGCTCAATTTATAGGGAAATTGAAGGTAGTTTCTCAATAAATAGAATTGAATTGCTTCCATATAATAGGTGAGACATGTTTCCAAGTTCAATGGTGATGGATGAACACTGGTATTCGAAGTATGACACCTATGAGCTCTTCTATAAGGCACTGGACATGTGGAGATTCCTGGAACAATGATGATTTCGCTCTCAGGAGACCAATGCACCCTTAAGTGTCGAGAAGTGCACTGCAGTGCACCCTTGCATGGAGATAAGTGCATTGCAGTGCACTTAGGCCCATTCAGAGGAGCATTGATGAGTCAATGGGTCATATAATCTATAATTCAAACATTGGAAATCTCACAATTGAAACCATCAATGGAATGACTTCTCTTAGGGCATATAGCAACTGAATTAGGGAATGATAGACCCTGTTAGTATTGAATTAGGGGATCATAGACCCTGTTCATACTAGTCTTGGCGGATGATGCCCAAATTGACCTGTAACAGACGAGTTGAAGGATCCCCTTCCCATGCTAGTACCTTGTGACTCTACTAGGAGCAGAGAACCAAGATCAAAATTATGTGAAATAATTCCACTAAACCAAGAATTTAAATTGTTCTTCACCATTTGACAACCATTAAATGACATCTTAATTAGCCGAGACTGAGTGACATGCTCGCTAGGTGAGCCTAAGGAGCCCCTTCCCATGTTAATTCCATGTGACTTTACTCTAAGCAGATAACTGATATGGAAATGATGGGAAATAATTCCATTGAGCCGAGAATTGAAAATCATCCTTACCACTTGAAAAACACTGGACACCATCGTAATGAAAACACATAGGTGAGTGAGTATCCTCATAGGATTTCTTTCTTGATCTGATTATACGAAAATCCATCATCTGAATATTGCAGAACTAAAGATATATGTCATGCAGTTCATCAGGAAGTGGCTTACGAGGCTCCCATGTGCCCTTTACATGTTCTTGCATAAAATATGAAGGTATGCTTCCACATCCCATTGGCATGTAGTCTAATGGAACGACGACAATCCAACCCTACCACCTCACATCTTTAGAATCTCATCCAAGGTTTTTATTTTTAAATTTTTTTATCATGGAACCAATTCCCTCTAATTGTGGGTCTCATCCCTTAGAAGATGGATCTCCAACCTCATCTCCTCTCCTATAAATACAATGTAGAATAAAGGAGTAGGGGTTGAATTTTGAAGTACCCTTATGTTTTCAAATTGAAGAGTGAAGGATTATCATTGCAAGAGAAAGGATTCGAGATTTATTGGAAGAGAGCTTATGACATCAAGGCCAAAAGGATTGTAATCTTGTCTTCCCATTGTTAATACAAAGTGCATTGTTTTTCTCATACAATGTGTTCAATGTTAACACACAGACACACACATATATATATATATCAAAAATCCTTGATCTTTTGATTAGAAATAACTTTATTTCATTTATATATTGTATGCTTTGATCTTGTGTTGTTTTTGTCATTACAGATTCCATTTCATGGATTGAAAGTGGAGATGGATCTCAAGCAAACAAAGGATTGAGGAATTATTTTGGTCATCGGGTAAGTTTACCTCTGAATGATTCAAGTATCTACAGAGAATAATTAGTGTATTTTGTCTTGATTGTTACTAGCATTGGTTTCCAAGCCTAGTGAGATCTTGTTTTGTCCACAGAATGAGATTCATCTGGATAACAAGGCTTATGCTTGCTTTTTGTGGAAATTACTAGAGCCTAGGAGAAGGGGTATTCCTATTAATCCTTAGGGCAATAGATCACCCTCACCCACTCCCGCCACCCCTAGACTATTTTTAACGGCACCATCAAACCATGATATATGATGCTTTTGTTACTTTTATCAAATTTAGCTTCTGAGAATCTGATGGAGGAGGAGAGGATGGAGGAGTAATTACTAGAATTCTTGGAGAGGTCAACCATTCATGCTCTTCTAAATCCAAGGCCCAAATTGATTGAGCTTTAAATATTTAGAGATGAAAGTTTCCTTCATGAGAGCTATGGCATTCCCAAAAATTCTCCTAAACTTTGGTTCCTCCCCTTAGAATATTTGTTTATTCCTAGTCAACCATATTTTCCAAATCACATATATAGGAAGGGAAAGCTACTTCCTTTTGAAGAGAGATTTACCTCTTGCAGACCCTCTGTAGCAATTGTCCCAACTGCTAAGAAGTTCTTGAATATCATTTGGCATCCTTAATTTTCCATTCAATATTTGAAGAATGTTGTCCCAAACTAGCTTGATGAAGGGGCAAAAAAGGAAAAGGTCATTGATTTATTCCAAGTCATTCTTTCACAACTCACATCTATATGGGCCTACTATTCTTCTTTTTACCAAGTTTTGTGTTGTCAATAAATTTTTATGCTCTAGTACCTAGCAAAATATGTTAACTTTAGGGAGGCCATCAAAATTATATATCCTCAACCAATTTTTTTAATTTGGGGGAAATCCATCTGGGAAAAGGATAGCCTTATATCCTTCCTTAACTATGTAATATGCCTTCCCCCACTCATGAGCTTTTGTATTCTCAATATGAAGAGAAGCATAATGCGAGAGGAGAGATTATATCTCTATGAGAAATATGGGAGTTGACGGGGAAACTAACCGTAATCCCACCCAATACATCTACCCGTTTACGATTATGAGGAGATATTGAATAGAGTGCATCTTCTAGATTGGGAAATAAAATTTTGTAGAGTCTTGAAACTAAAATTCAGGTCAATGGGTGGATTTCCTTGAATACTTTCGATCCAAATTCCTACTTGTAGGCCATTACCAGGATGCCATGTCAACTTTAATTTGATGATCACATTGGTTTTTGAAATAATATTACACATATGTGAACCCCTTTGTTGATTGGCGTAGAGTTAAGGCAGCCCATACGATCTCCATGAAAATACTTCATGTGCAAGAAATATTTCCAACAATCAAAAGGGCCCAAAATTAATCACCACACTAGCTTGGTTTTGAGAACTGAATTCAGATGCACAAGATCTTTAATGCTCAGCCCGCTTGATACCTTAAGTGTGCATATCGTTTTCCAGGTCACCAAGAGGAATTTTTTGGAAATATACTTTCCTCTATGTCAGAGGAATTTACATATCTCTTGATCCATTCTAGCTCAAAATCCTAAAGGCGTTGAGAGAGAATAAATTTTAAAAAGAAAGAGGGATGAAAGAATTGATTAAACCAATATAAGCCTACCTGCTAGATTGAGCCATTTCACGGCACACTTTTTGAACTTTGACTCGAATTAATTAAGGATGGGGATCCATGAAAGATGATAGGAAGGCTTGAGATATATTGGCATTCCAAGAAATTTAAAATTTATCCATGATTCTTTGTCAACAATTTCCAAAGCTCTTTGAATTCAGTTATGGTAGGTTTTATCTATGTTTCATGTGTATAAGTAGCTCTTTACTTCATTTAATATCCCCCTACAAATTTCATTTTTTTTTTTTTTTATAACTTGCTTGAATCTCATAACAATGATAATGGAGGCTCCTCTGAGTAAGATAGTGTCATTTGTGAACTGGGCATGGTTGATGCTCTTAACTCCCCTTACAAATCAAATTCTTAAGAGATGATTTATTCTTTGTTCATGGTCTGTTTTTTCACTCATAGCTTCAACCATAATAATGCAGAGAATTGGGGACAAAGGAAACCCCCGTTGCAAGCCTCTTGAAGCCTTGAATAATCCTAAGGGCTTGCCACTGATAAGGGGGGGTATCCATGGATCCTTAATGCATACGGGAACCCAAGAGATGAATTTGAAGCATAATCCCATTTTTCCCAATATTGTAAAGAGGAAAGAGTAAGGAACTTGTTAGCCCCCCATAAATTTTTGACAAGCAAACAGGGGGCTAAAATGTTTTTGAGCCTTCAAGGAATGCATTTCCCTTGCAAACACATCATCCTTGAAGCCTCTTTGTGCCTTTTTTCCTTTGTCAAAATCCCCTCTGATGATTTCCACCATAAAAGACCCTCTGTTGTGAAGAAGAATGCCCAAAAGGCCCTTTTTCCCTCTGATTTCACCCCCCACTTAGCTTCTACTTTGTCTCCCTTTGTCTCCCCTTCTATTTCCCTTCTTACCTTTCAATTCCCCCCAAAATCCCCTTTAAATTCTTCCTCTACCCTCCATTTTCCCAAAATCCCATTTTCTCCCTCATCGTTACCCTTTATAGGCTTTAAAATCCATTTACAGGCCGCAAAACCCACTTTCCTACCTTATAGTAAGGTCTAACCATTTTTCCCCCTTTTTCCGATCATAAATCGCATTATTAATCACTTTAATACATACGTGATTTAGGTCTTAACCACTTCCCCTCTTCCATCCCCGCTTTACATATTATAGAACTTTATTATAAAGTTCTGTATTATATATTAACCCCCGCCGCATGCCAATCGCAATCGCGAAGACCATTCAAATCGCAACACTTATGCTTTCCCTTCCGATCAATCGCGAGCCTTTCCCTCCGATCTCCGATTGATCGCAAGTCCCATCTTCCAATTTCCGATCCCGCCGCCTCCCGATTTCATCTCAGCCATCCGTCCCTCTGCCAGATCCGATGACTCAGGGCTGATCGCACCATCGCCCCGATTGACCCAATCACAACCCTTCTCCCGATCACTCTGATCAAACTCTCCCTCCGATTGAGTGATAGCCGTTGATTTGATCTCTGGATCCAACGATCAGCGCTCAATCGCGCCCCCTCCACCGATCGTAATCGGAACTTTGAAATGTGACACCCCTGTCCCTCCTCCGATTGTGACTGGCCGATTCATTCTTAGTCATCCATCTCTCCGTCGATCCAACGGCTATCGCTTGTCCTTCCCAATCGCAATCGGAAGATCTGTTGTGCGTAACCCCTGGCCCCCTCCGATTGCGATTTCCTTCCGCTCCCGATTTGCGATTGTGATTTGGGTCCCACCTCGTACGATCCTTCCATCGTATTTCGTTGCATTTTCACCACTTTTATTTGTTTTCCCCCCTATAGTCAAACCTTTGCATTTTTCATTAAACTTTAATGAATCGCCCTCTACCCACTAGCTCTGTCCTTACGCATTCTCCGCCTATCAAACACTGGTTTGTAACAGGATTACTTCATCATGCAGATAACACAGAGAGGTCGCTTCAGCTTTCGCCAGCGAACCAGCAGAAGAGATTCAAAGGGGGTTTATGCTTGTTATTGTTATAATTGATGTTTGACCCCGCAATTCAAAGGAAAGACACAGCTTTAAAGATCAAAAGCCCAATCGTCGAGTCTTATCCGTGTTAACACGCCAGAGTACTTTTCTTGGAAAGACACCATTCCCATAGTGGCCCTCCGTGCCTTGAGCCCAGGAAAGTTAAGACAATGGAAGGAGCTTCTTAAAAGACTGTTAGATTGCAGTTATGAGGCATGGAGGGGCTGCGGACTTTCATTCAGTTCATTTATTCGGAAAGCTACCACAGAGTCCAAACAGCCGAGAAGACTACAAAGATCATATCAGAGGTCAAAATCGACCTGATAGAGATTCCCAAACGGCCTACAGAGTACACACAGCGAATGCTGATTGACAATAAGTGGTATGGGCGTGAACACTTCCGCCTTACTCTCTTAATGAGGCTCATTTAATTGTTCATCTATTCCTGTTTTCACTTCTTCTCCTATAAGAATTCCCGAGAACATAATGTAAATGTTGTTGTCCAGTTGTTGAGGATTTGTTGTTAGAGGGATTCATGTTGGACTGTTAGAACTATCGTGGGAGGGAGAAGAAAAGTAGTCGTTGTGTAATAGGCTAGGAGGAGAAGTCTGGGCTGTATTAGCCATTGAGCTCAGTGTACATGACTGGTTTTGCATCAATTAATCAAAGCACATTTCACAGGATCCTGGTCTATTACTTTTGGTGATGTTCTTCCAACTTTGTTTATTACATTTCATATTGTTTCATTTTCTGCTAGCTTGCATCAGAAGTTCAACATAGGATTTACCCTTGTTAGGTACCCTATTTTCCTGCTCTCCATGCCATTTATGTTTATCTTCTGAAAATGTTTTATCTGAGAAGTGTTTTCACTCGGTTTAACCAGCGTAGTGGATGTTATTACCTACTAGCTGATGTATGAATTAAATGAATCAGTTCTTAGATGTTCTTGTTGGGTTTAAGCTGGAAGATTTGGGAACACTGGGGATTGGAGTTAGCCTTGTCCACTAGGATCCTTGTGCAACCAGCTGGCCTTTCTAAGATCCCTTTGTTAAACTTATTTCTGTTTTTCCATTGGAGCAGGCTAAAGCTGACCTGGAGTTAAATGATCTCTGGTCCGATCTATAAGCTGCCCCTCTGTCCTTCCCTTGAGAGCTGCCTTTGAGTATGTCCAAGCAGGTCTGGAGTTAAATGACCTCTGACCTGATCTATAAACAGAAAGTAGGTTGCTTTCCTTCTCTCATTTTCTTTCCTTAATGTTACATTCCATCATCTATCTAAAAAGATCCTTTAGTGTAGATGACTTGCCCTTTGGAAGCCTTGGCTAGTTGTTGCATGTAATTACCTCTCGTGACTCCATAGCCCAATGGATGGCACTTTCTCGACCTATTCTCTTTGCTGAAGCATCCTGCTATTTTTTTCCTTTTCCTCCCATTACTTTCTCAGTCCATGATCTCATGACCAACTTAGCAACCAACCAACCAAATCATTTTAAACCCCCCTCTGTACTTCATAACTAGCCTAATATCTCAATTTGAGCTTTCAAAGATATATCATTCTTTGTTTCAATGGAGAGATCCCTCTCCGGGTCCAGGAGGGCTAAATCCTAGGGCCCCAAAGCAGTTTTGATGTTGTCTCATCTTTTGGTCTTGCCAATCTGGCCAAAACATGGGAACACCAACATAATGGCGACTCCACTGGGGAAGAGTGCATTTCACCTTAAACATTCCTAGGCACTCAAAGACCCAAGATCTCTGGTTAGATTGGCATTCACATTACTGATGGTGGACAACATCCTACTTCAAATGTTCATATACATCCACCTGGCGACTCCACACTCCATAATCCTCAAAGACTCCACTGGAGGAAGAACCTAAAATATGGCCAGACCTCATAGAAGGGTAGAGCATACTGGTTGGATATGGTTTAAAGAATTCATTGTCTTTGTCTACCACTATGTTCTGTCCTACTTCAAGCCAAATCAAGTATCCAGAGATGAGACCCACAATGAGTATGGGGAAGATCTCAAGCCTCAGTCTTCAGACCGTGAGCAGATCTGTACTCCTGTGAAGAAATCGGTGGGACAAGAGCCTCATGTTATATCTCCCATTCCTAAAGAAGCTTCAAGTAGCCATGAGCCTCCTATTACACCACCTACACCTACGAAGGTCATAGAAAGATATAAGCCTCTGGTTTTACCTCTTATTTTCCAACCCCTTCCTGCAGAGCTTATAAACCAGCTGCCTCTTTTCGATGGAGAAAATAAAAGGTCCACTACCGAGGAACATGTGCAAAACCTCGAGGATTTACTCGAATTGTATGAAATAGAAGAAGATGATGTGTGCATTAGGATGTTTTCCTTGTCATTACAAGGAAATGTTAAGAGTTGGTTCAAAAACCTTCCGGCGGCGAGCATTTTCTGCTTTCATCAATTTTCTCAAGTTTTCCTTGACAGATGGGCAGCCCCAAAGAATGTTTTTCTTATCCTAGAAGAATATTTGAATTTGAGAAGGCAGCCGGCAGAGACAGTGCACGAGTTTTCAACCAGGTTCAATAAGGTATATGATGCAATACCTTCTAATATAAAGCCACCTTTGGGATGGGCTTTATTTCACTATCCGAGTTCGTTTGACCCCGAGGTGGAATTCCATATAAGGGAAGGAGAACCTTCGAGCCTAGAGGAAATGCAGAATATAGCGGTCACTGTCGAATACAATGTAAAGTGTAGGGAGGAAAGATTAAAAGTGGAAAGGAAGGACCGAACAGAGAAAATAGCACAGATCTCTTTAGGGAACAAGCTGGAAAGACTGATAGAGAATGCCAAATCCTTGCTAAGTGTACAAGAAGAAGAATACGAGGCCGAAACCAGAAATGATGATTGGGAAAGACATGTTCCTTTCCCTCAAGAAAGATGAACCAGATCTCTGCAAGACAGAAGCCACCTGCCAAACATGCATGACGGACCATAGCTTGAATCAGAAAATGAACTTGTAGTTTTCAGTGACGAAAGACTTGCCGAGAGCCCCGAAGATTTGATGGGTGACTGTGCTTTTAATTATGCGTTCTCTCATGCTGATCTATCTCATGATGATTTTTTCCAGAGGGAAACCGAGCTTTCAGGGCCATCATCAGTAGATTCATGGAAGGAAGAACACGACCATCAACTTCAAGAAAATTACGAGCCAATGCAGGCTATCTATGATACTGATGGAGAAGGCATTGAAAGCATGAGCACAGAGGAAGATTCATTAAATCTTCTCTCTGTTTTTATCCAAAAATCAGTAATATTTTCCAAGAAGACGAAGCCAGCGGCTCTTCAGCACAGAGGACAAGGAAGAAAGAATTGAAGAATATCTTGAGCAGAATGAATATCCGGAGCCTTATCCCGAAAAGATTAAGGTAATCAACGAAACCCCCGCTCAAGAATATGTTAATTTTTTCACAGAGTTTGAGTAGAACCAGCCTGCGTTTCTAGAGGACAGCACAGTAGAATATAATGAGCCCTCTAGCTTAAGCTGCATTGAAGATGAGCGAGACCTTCTTTCCCACAGACATCTTTGTCTTGATCTAGAGGAAGAGGAGGTATCCCTGGTTGATGCCCATGTGCCAAATACTCCCAATCAGGAAGAGGAGGAGTGTGATTACAAAGGCCTCACTGCAGATGCAGTGATTGAAGTTTCCCGAGATGCAAACAACCTATCAATCCTGGTAGGCTTTGAAGGAAAAATTCACATCATGATTTTGTGGATCCCGTGGCGTATCACATGGAGGCCCTTAGCCGGCCCGGCCTCAAGCATTGATCTTCCGTACATTTTCAACATATCGTAATTGGTCACCACTACTGGGTGGCCCCGCTTTGAAGATCCACATGCGCAGCATCCTACGATCGTCTCGATGCGCCGTTGTTCATATCCTTACTACTTCGATCGGTCGCATTGGCATTATTGTATTACCTAGAGCATCATAGATTTCTAGGTTAGAGTAGAGTAGCTAGGAAGTCTGAAATAAAGCTCAGCCTGTGAGCATGTAGTTAGTTGTTTTAATTTCTGCAAAGCCCAACAAGCCAGACAGTCTAATCCTGGCTTGGCTATTTTTCAATTTCTATTTTAGAATGTAGAGGAGAAATCTACTAGACAGTTTAATCCTAGCAGATGTAGTTTAGGTAGAGAAAATATGAGACCATCAGTTTAATCTGGTCTCATGGAGTAATAAGGGTAGAAGTAAAATAGGTTTATTTTTCATGTTTGTAAAAATTGATGATGTAAAGGGTCCGCAAGTCCAAGTGCACCCGAAGAAAAATGTTAGGACTTTAGTGTGGGTAGGTAGCCATAAGGGAAAATGTTACCGCCGATTTAATGTCTTCATGGTTAGTGGCACTGAGCAAAGGAAGAAAGGATGTGCCAAGCAACAGTATCCGGCCTACACCAAAGATCGTCTCTGGATTCTTGACTCCCAAGAAGAAGCATCCATGTGGAGCTGATCAAGTTGTACCCCCATACCCCGACAAACAAATAAAATTCTTTTGAGCCTTCAAGGAATGCATTTCCCTTGCAAACACATCATCCTTGAAGCCTCTTTGTGCCTTTTGTCCTTTGTCAAAATCCCCTCTGATGATTTCCATCATAAAAGACCCTCTGTTGTGAAGAAGAATGCCCAAAAGGCCATTTTTTCCCCCTGATTTCACCCCCCACTTAGCTTCTACTTTGTCTCCCTTTGTCTCCCCTTCTATTTCCCTTCTTACCTTTCAATTCCCCCCAAAATCCCCTTTAAATTCTTCCTCTACCCTTCGTTTTCCCAAAATCCCCTTTTCTCCCTCATCGTTACCCTTTATAGGCTTTAAAATCCATTTACAGGCCACAAAACCCACTTTCCTACCTTATAGTAAGGTCTAACCCTTTTTCCCCCTTTTCCGATCATAAATTGCATTATTAATCACTTTAATACATACGTGATTTATGTCTTAACCACTTCCCCTCTTCCATCCCCGCTTTACATATTATAGAACTTTATTATAAAGTTCTGTATTATATATTAACCCCCGCCGCATGCCAATTGCAATCGCGAAGACTGTTCAAATCACAACACTTATGCTTTCCCTTCCGATCAATCGTGAGCCTTTCCCTCCGATCTCCGATTGATCGCAAGTCCCGTCTTCCGATTTTCGATCCCGCTGCCTCCCAATTTCATCTCAGCCGTCCGTCCCTCCGCCAGACCCGACGACTCAGCGCTGATCGCACCATCGCCCTGATTGAACCCATCGCAACTCTTCTCCCGTTCGCTCCGATCAAACTCTCCCTCCGATTGAGCGATAGCCGTTGATCTGATCTCCAGATCCAACAGTTAGCGCTCAATCACGCCCCCTCCACCGATCGCAATCGGAACTTTGAAATGTGACACCCCTGTCCCTCCTCCGATTGCAACTGCTCGATTCGTTCTTAGTCGTCCATCTCTCCGTCGATCCAACAACTATCGCTTGTCCTTCCCAATCGCACCGAACTTTGAAATGTGACAACCCCGTCCCTCCTCCGATTGCGACGTCTGGAGCTCGTTCTTAGTCGTCCATCTCTCCGTCGATCCAACAACTATCGCTTGTCCTTCCCAATCGCAATCAGAAGATCTGTTGTGCGTCACCCGTGGCCCGCTCCGATTGCGATTGCCTTCCACTCTCGATTTGCGAGTCCCACCTCGTATGATCCTTCCATCGTATTTCGTTGCATTTTCACCGCTTTTCTTTGTTTCCCCCCTATAATCAAACCTTCGCATTTTTCATTAAACTTTAATGAATTGCCTCTCTCGCTACCCGCCGGTCCCACAAACATTTCTCCGCCATCACCGCCCGGTTTTACAGGCAGATTACCATCGCGCATAACACAGAGGCCGCTTTCAAATAAGCCGCGCCGGGACCAAATTTAAGAGATTCAAAGGGGTTTTATGCTTGTTATTGTTATAATTGATGTTTGACCCCGCAATTCAAAGGAAAGACATAGTTTGAAGACCAAAAGCACACTATCGAGTCTTATCCGTGTTAAATATCAGCAGAGTACTTTTCTCTCAGAAGTACACCATTCCCATAGTGCCCTCCGTGCCCCTTGAGCCCAGGAAAGTTAAGACAATGGCAGGAGCTTCTTAAAATACTGTCAGATTGTAGTTATGAGGCATGGAGGGGCCGCGGACTTTCATTCAGTTCATTTATTCGGAAAGCTACCACAGAGTCCAAACAGCCGAGAAGACTACAAAGAGCGTATCAGAGGTCAAAATCGACCTGACAGAGGTTTCCAAATGGCCTACAGAGTACACACAGCGAATGTTGATTGCCATTAAGTGGTATGGGCATGAACACTTCCGCCTTATTGTCTTAATGAGGCTCATTTAATTGTTCATATATTCATGTTTTCACTTCTTCTCCTATAAGAATTCCTGAGAACATAATGTAAACATTGTTGTCCAGTTGTTGAGGATTTGCTGTTAGAGGGATTCATGTTGGACTGTTAGAACTGTCGTGGGAGGGAGTAGAAAATTAGTCGTTGTGTAATAGGCTGGGAGGAGAAGTCTAGGCTGTATTAGCCATTGAGCTCAGTGTACATGATTGGTTTTGCATCAATTAATCAAAGCACATTTCATAGGATCCTGGTCTATTACTTTTGGTGATGTTCTTCCAACTTTGTTTATTACATTTCATATTGTTTCATTTTCTGTTGGTTTGCATCAGAAGTTTGACATAGGATTTACCCTTGTTAGGTACCCTATGTTCCTGCTCTCCATGCCATTTATGTTTATCTTCTGAAATGTTTTATCTGAGAAGTGTTTTCACTCGGTTTAACCAGTGTAGTGGATGTTATTTCCTGCTAGCTGATGTATGAATTAAATGAATCAGTTCTTAGATGTTCTTGTTGGGTTTATGCTGGAAGATTTGGGAACACTAGGGATTGGAGTTAGCCCTGTCCACTAGGATCCTTGTGCAACCAGCTGGACTTTCTAAGATCCCTTTGTTAAAATTATCTCTGTTTTTCCATTGGAGCATGCTAAAGCTGACTTGGAGTTAAATGATCTCTAGTCCGATCTATAAGCTGCCCCTTTGTCCTTCCCTTCAGAGTTGCCTTTGAGTATGTCCAAGCAGTTCTAGAGTTAAATGACCTTTGACCTGATCTATAGACAGAAATTAGGTTTCTTTCCTTCTCTCACTTTCTTTCCTTAATGTTCCATTCCATCATCTATCTAAAAATATCCTTTAGTGTAGATGACTTTCCCTTTGAAAGCCTTGGCAAGTTGTTGCATGTAATTACCTCTCATGACTCCATAGCCCAATGGATGGCACTTTCTCGACCTATTATTTTTGCTGAAGCATCCTGTTGTTTTGTTCCTTTTCCTCCCATTACTTTCTCAGTCCATGATCTCATGACCAACTCAGCAACCAACCAACCAAATCATTTTAAACCCCCCTCTGTACTTCATAACTAGCCTAATATCTCAATTTGAGCTTTCAAAGATATATCATTCTTTGTTTCATTGGAGAGATCCCTCTCCGGGTCCAGGAGGGCTAGATCCTAGGGCCCCAAAGTGGTTTTGATGTTGTCTCATCTTTTGGTCTTTCCAATTTGGCCAAAACATGGGAACCCCAACAACGGGAATGCACAAAATATAATATATGGGTGGGGGAATAGATGAATGGCGAAAGAGCGATCACCGTTGGATCTGGAGGATCAACAGTGAAGATCCTTTCGTAGGGAAGTGGGAAAAATGGAAAGGTGGGGCGAGGGTCAAATGGGCGATGATGTGATGGCCGTCAGATTTAGAGGATCGACGGTCAAGATCTTATCAGAGAAAGGTGGGTAGAAGGGGATGTCGCAGAGTGAAATGATAAATACGAGAGTGCGCTGGCCGTTGGATCTGAAAGATCAACGGTCCAGATTATATCGCAGACGCGCAAAAAAGAATGAATGGGGAGGATCAAAGGATCGATGACTGTCGGATCCGGAGGATCGACGGTCGGGATCTTTTCACAGTTTCGCATAAATAATAAATGGGGAGAGAGGACGGCGAAAGAGCGATGACCTTTGGATCAGAGGATCAATGGTGGAGATTATATCGGGGAAAAGTGAATAGACAGGAATGGTTGGGAGCGGAGCGAAGAAAGTGAAGGAGCGATGGTCATTGGATCTGATGGATCAACGGTCAGGATTTCATCGCGGGGTGAATGAGAATGGAGTGTAGGAAGGCCCGATCGTAGTTAGATAAAAATGATCAATGGCCAAGATTATATTGGGGGGAGAAACATAGTCGGGGGTATCGAGCTGAGTTTGGATCTACGAAATAGCGCGAGCCGTTGGATCTCGAAGATCAACGGTCCAGATTATTTCGGAAGAACGCAAAGGAACTGGATAAAATATAGATGAAGGGGGCCGAAGTTTTTAGTGAATGGTCGTGGGTCTCGAGTCACATGAAGAAGAGGGGCTGAGGGCTTAATTCGAGAGGGGCTTAAGGCCTTCTTTTAATAAAAGGTCGGAAAATAGGCCTAAAAAGTGAGTTTTTGAGTCTTTTTGAGGTTCCGATAGGATAAAAAGGGTGAATTTAAACCATATGAAGGGGGTTTTTCATGATTTAAATGGATTTTTCAAGGGTAATGAAGAGTAAATGAAGAGTATGAAACCCTTTTTGAAGAGGAAAATGACTATTAAAATGAGTGAAAAATGGGTGAAATTGAGGGGAGAATTATGAGATGATGAACATAACCTTTTATCATAGTTCCTTTGTAATAGTAGGATAATCTTGGAGGTTTTGGGTGAAGATTTTCAGTGGATTGGTAGACTTAGGATAAAGAACACAGTGGGATTTCAAGAACTCACAAATTTTTCATTAAAATTCGTTTCTTGAAAGCTTAAGAAACTTTTTAGCCATCATGAGATATAACAAAATTTATAGATGGCTAACAGAAAGCTCTCACCGAGATCTAAAATGGGTATCCTTTTTTTTTGTGATTTGATACTTCATCCAAAAGACATTTTTCCAAGAAGGGTCACTTCACTGCATCTCAAAAGCAGGTTTTTTCACTTGTGCTTGTTGTACTTCGGCACCATTTTGCCTTCATACTTGTGAACATGTGTGTCGATTTTCGTCACGAGTAACCATATTTTTCTCATGTTTTTATGTTCCCCACCGGGCCTATTCTTTGTGGCAGCCTCATTGAGTCACCCTTTCTCAAACCATCTGAGTTGAGTCACCATCACATTCATGGACTCTGTCTGAAGTCCCTTTGCCTCCTATTACAGTATTTCATCCATTTGTGCCTTGTCCCTCTCTCATGTCACCCATTTTGGGCCTCCATTGATACTGCCCCCCATCCCCTCCAGATTTGATTCAGTCACTATCAGGTCATCCATGCTTTTTATGCTCTGACAAGGGAATTCATCCACCCGCTACTTAATATCCCCCATTCCATCATCATCCCTGGTGTTATTCCATCAGTCACTTTGCTATGATCCCTCATGCCTTATTTGAGGATTCCTCATTTCCTCGCATATGGAGGACCTCCTTCTGTCAACATTAGCACATCCATTCTAGAAGACAGGTCTATAGGGCGAGGTACATTGGTTCTAGTTTCCATTTTTGTTCAGTTACTCAGATCAGGTAAAGGGACTCTTCCTTTCCCTTTGACTTTATTTTTTCTCATCCGCACAGCTTCAGCATGATCTAGATTCATATACTTGATGGTTCGGTGATCCAACAGATAGTCCTAGTGATTCACAGGTGTGTGTGAGATTTTTCATACCTCATGAGGGGGTGGCCCTACAGGTAGCCCCCCACATGCCCAGATGACCTCATATTATGCTACAGCCTTGGATGAAGCTTCGTAGATTTGATGGGTTCAGTTTCAGTCGGTTACAGTGTCTATAGCATGTATGTATCACTCAGATGATCCATTCATATTTTCAGATCCCTTTCCTGTTTATCAGGGCTTATTTGGTTGTTATTATGTCTCATGTAATCAAATATTATTGTATTCAGTCCCGGATGTTTTCCCAGGCACAGTATGTATGTGGGATCCATTATATTTTTGTCTGGCCCATTTTTATGCTAGCATATCATGTACTTTATAGCTCAGTCTCATTTTACTGGGTGAACCATCATTATTTTTACTTTGTCATCTCAGCGGGCATAAGTATGCCTCCCCCACCTCACTGAGAACAGGTACACAAACATTAAAGGAGACTTATATCATTTGTAGGTCTTTCCCCCTCAGTTATTGTCCTCTATCTCTAACTCTCCTTCGGTGTCTAGTTATTGTGTTCTTAGAATGTACTCCAATCATACGATTAGCTCCTAACGCTCGCATGTTGGGCAGTAATCTATTACACCAATTTTTGGTCATCTAACCATTTAAAATTAGATGGATCAAATTACACCATGTAAGACCAATTTTACCATATTAAAATTGCTTTCACTATAATAAATAATTTAATAAACCATATTTTATTAAGTTATTTATGGTTCAAACAGGAAACCCCATAAGGAATAATTAAATAAATCCTTATTTATTTAATTTTCCTCTAGAAATAATTAATTAAACCAGAGTTTAAATAATATTCCTAGTCATATTTAACCCAATTATGAGAAATAATTAGATAAATCATTATTTTTCTTATTTTTCTCTAGGAATAATTAATTAAATCGTTATTTAGTTATTATTCCTTGTTAAATTTGACTAAATCACCTAGAAATAATTAAACAAATAATTATTTGTTAAATTATTCCTTAACCCCATTCTTGAAATGATAAATAAATCATTTATTTGTTCATTATTTCTAAATAAATGTATTTAACCAATTTAAATTCCTTTTCGCTCCAACAAAATATAATAAAATATTCCAAGCAGCTAGATCTAGATCTTGGTTAATAATATTTTATTATTCTCCAATATCGAGGATAACTCAATATTTTGTTATAAATAGGAGGGGTTTCCATTCATTATTCACTTTGATCATTTTCACTGTCGTGCTTTGATCATTCTCATTGTTGCTACTACTTCCTTTGCTTCTTGAGCTCCCATTGAGTTCAACACATTTTGGGTTTTCTACGCCATTGAGAGAGAGAAACTTCTAGATCTGAAGCGTTGAGGACAACCAAGAACCCATCCCATTGAGGGGGACTGGTAACATCATTCTTTGTTCCCTTCCCAGGTGTTAATACATATAAAATTCTTTATATCTTGTCTTGTTCGTTCGATATTTGGAGCAACTCTTATTTCTTTTACTGTTTAACTACTTTTACTACATAGATATGGGTTTTTGTTTCATTTGTTTCGTGTATATATTGCAGATCTAAGGAAGTTAAGCATTCATATTTTTTGTTAGGGTTTTTTTTCACACACAACTAAAGTGAGCTATTTTCATACGCTTGCATTATATATATATATATATATATATATATATATATATATATATATATATATATATATATCAAAAAATAGAGTTTATGTACATCAAATGGCCATCACCATAAAAGATATATCATATACAAAAAAGAGGAAACCATCCTCATAATGGGTGTTTCCCGTAGTACAATGATTCACATTTAAGGACGGGACTTACTACCCCCTGCACCACCTGCTAGAGCCCCCCTTGCCTCCCCCTACCTCAGAAGAAAAAGTTTTCATATTATGGCGACTACAACTGCTACTCTTTGCAGGATGGGTAGCCACTCTCTGTCCCTTTTCATCACCAACATGATCATTTCGTCCCCAATCATGGCCCATCCTACCTCTGGAATTCCTAGCAACAGGTTTGTTAGTCGCCTCGAGGCATTCATCTCCTTGTCATGGGTAGTTGTCTCTCTCTCCTTTACATCCCTCACACGGTCTCATAACCACTTGATATCCTCTGAGAGACCTACCATATCCTCGCCCTCCTCACGAGGTAGACTTATATCTAGTCACACCCTCTGTGTCGACTGCCCCTTATCAACCCCCTCTTGAGGCTGCCTCTACCCTCCTCGCACAAACCCTCCAACCATCCTACCCTCGATGCACCCACGAGGTACCACATATGCAAAGAAAGTGTCAAACATTAGTATTAGAATGATATATATCATAAACATATAAATACATGAAATAAAACATAAAAATCATACACACTCATACTTGTTGGGCGCTGTGTGTTTCATGGGGAAATCCCATATCAAGATCACCCCTGAAGTCCATCCCAGCATAAGGGAACTCAAGGATAATTTGAGGGTTGAATAGGAACCAACCCTTGCTTGTGTCGTTCAAGTAGTGACCCACCTCTCCACTGCTAGCCTGTGGCATCGAAGGTGCCCACTGCCTAATTTGTGGCTCTCTAAGAGGCCTCGAGTCAACGTCAATGATCATCTGAAGAAAAATCATTCACTCATATAATAAGTTGCAAACGAGGTCCCATATCCAAATTCTCACAACTACTGTCAAGCCACTCAGGTAAGTTGAATGGTCAATCCCCAATGCACTACTCTAGCCCAGTCAAAAAATGTGTTGACACATAGACGCTCCATCACTCTAATCATAACCCCGTAATGTAGTGAGGGATGAAAGTACCATATATGTGGATAATAATTGTCGCCATTGATCATATCAATAGATCCTAAATGAAGTCTATCTTAATACCCCCATCATAAAATGGATGTGGCATGCGCCACTCACTGGCCTAATCTGCCAATCAGATACCACTGTGGGGGGGATCTTCCACTACAAGGAAAAGACCCTCTAACGAAGGTTAAAAATGAGGTTTTTAGAGTTATAAAATTGGCCAAATTGTCAAAAAAACATTTTCTACAATATCTTTTTTCGGTAACTGAGGTTTTGGTAGAGCTTCTAATGGAATTGTAACACAACTAAAAAAAACTGAGCGGTCAGAGGTTTTTACAGATGTTTTTCTCATCAGTGTGCACCTTAGGTGTGAATGCACAAGTGTGTTTTACCATGTACGCACTGACACTATAAACATACCAAGCACCAATATGGAAAACAAATTGTGTACACCCTGAGGCGTTTAGCAACGTCCTAGTGCATGTCACCCAGTAAGACGCACTGCGCCAAAGGAAGGTGCATGCACCGGGTTGTTAAGGTGAAAAACTGAATCGGGTTGTCTAGGTGCTAAAATGCATTGAGCCATTAAGTTATAAAAACACATTGGCACGTTAAAGGAAAACCATACCGGTGCATGAAACGCCTATCGAACCGCTCGGGTGGTAGTCGTCGATAAATTGCATCGGACGTTCTAATTGGTATTGGTATTTGTGTGGTGCCCATAGGTCGTAGAAACACAGTGGTGCACACACGGATGTTTTTCTCATCGGTGTGTGCCTCAAGAATGAACGCACTGGTGTGTTTTACCATGTATGCACCGATATTGTAAACATACCAAGCACCAGCACAGAAAACAAATTTCGAACACCCTAGGGTGTTTAGCAATGTCCCGGTGTGTGTCACCCAGTAAGATGCACTAGGTTGATGGAAGGTGCATGCACCAGGATGTTAAGGTGAAAAACTGCATCGGGTCGTCTAGGTGCTAAAACGCATGGGGTCATTAAGTTATAAAAACACATTGGTGTGTTAAAGGCAAAGTGTACCGGTGCATGCAACACCTATCGAACTACCCGGGTGGTAGTCGTTGATAAAGCGCATCGGGCGTTCTAATTGGTATTGGTATTTGTGCAATGCACATAGGTCATAGAAACACAGCGGTGTGCAGTATCACACAAATAAACTGGTGCATAGTAACTAACACGCTAACATGCACCAATGTTCATTTTGTATTCTTTAGAAACATCGACCTATGATAGTGTAATTATTGTGATTTTTTAAAATGCATTATTCATCAAAAGTCAACACATATCTTATAAAATATTCATATCAATTAAATTTTTATTAGTGCATTTGAATGTGATGTTTGGATTAATTTGTTATATCATATCATCATATTTCGCATCTCTTCATTATAATATTTAATCATCCATATATTTAATCATCGGTATAACATTTCATAGCGACAATGGATAACGCAATAGAATAAATTAAAACGTATTTTATTATATATACATATGAATAAGACACTCTTTGTCATACAAAATGGGACAGTTATTGGTATCCCTTTCTCTTTCAATTGGGACATTATGTCCATTACATTAAACAAAATGTTTGATTTCATAGACAAATTTTTCAAAAAATACAACGCCTTGCTTTGATATCCAAACATATTGATCATTATTCTTTGTTGGAACTGTTGTCACTGCTCGAGCTACTTCCATGACTTGGGCTATTTGGAGGAATGTTTTGTTCACTGTGTTGATTGTTTTCTTCTTCTTCAAGTTCCATCTACAAACATAAAAATAAAGTGTAATGAGTGTATATACATTAGTGAGAATAATGAAAATTTCAATATTAAATAATATACATCAATGTAAATTGAAAATAAATGTACCATAGCAAGAATTGACTCATGAACTATACACATTCTTTCAAAACCAAATTTCATACCATAATTCAACAATTCATTTGTAAGCACAGTTCCATACTTTGTTTCCTACAAGTTTTATACCCCATAACAAATCATAGATTTAATATAAAAGGTTTTTTTGTTCTATTAATTATAAACGGAGCTAAGTATAAAAACAAGATAGATGCTTACAAATTCCACAATTAATTTCTAATATTCCGACATATACTGACAACCCATATTGAACCCAATGTCAATCAATTATTTTGATGGTTATTCTTTGTATGTTAGCACCTGTTTGAAGACATTCAATGATGATTGTTATAAAACAACTTAAAATATACAAAAATGAAATCTAGTTAAGTTGTTATAAGGAAGTAACCTTTACTCACAAACATAGATATCAACCCTTTTCTTCCTTGTTGTCTTCTTTTATGTGTTGAATGGGTTCCATTTTCTTTTCATTTCTGCAAGAAAATACTTGAAAATTAATATTTAATGATAAATTATTTATCTATTGTACCTAATCGAAAAATTTAATGATTAAATATTACATTTGAAGTACGTTGTTTTTGAGATGGCTCCTCGTGCGATGAAATTATGTCCATTTCTTTGACCATATCCTTGTACACCTTTTGGATATTCCTACTAGCATATTTCTGATATCATCTTGTTCATCTTTTGAGATTTTCATAATCTTCCTAAAAATATAACATGACAATAAACTATTTAATTTGTATATTGATATATGAAAAGTAAATATAAAAAAGTGATATTTATAAATGATTGCTTTCTACTAATATATACATATAATTCTAGAAAATTATTTAAAGGAATATTACTTTTTCGTTCCTTCTTCTTCTTTTTTGTACGTTTTTGCTATTAAAATTTTGACATGTCTCATTGACCAATTCTCTGAAAATCATCCTGTAGTTTAAATAAAATTTGGTTCTTGGAATCATTGGATTGATTTTTGTATTGTAAGTGGAAATAACGTCTATAAATTCATTCCTCTAGATCCCTCAAAGGTTTATAAAAAATGTTCCCACTTTCGTTAACCTCCAGCAGCACTCCAGATGAGCTAAGGAGAAATTCATTTTCATTTGCATATTATATTATTTTTCTTTTCTTAGAACAACATTCATTTTCTTCGTTGTTGGTCCGTGTTGAACATTAAACATATGTGAATTAATAGATTGTTTGAAACATTTTATATAATATTTTTAAGTATATTTTTAATAAAAATTCAAAAAGGAAAATCATATTGGATCGATAGTATTTTTTCATTCACTTGATTCATCCTTCTGCAATTTTTCCATCAAGCTTTTACGCTCTTTTGGTTTTAGATCAGAAATAATCTTATCAAGCTTTGTCATTTTGTGACTCTACATGATACATAGTAAACAATACATATTAGTTAAACTTACATATATTTCAAAAATAATAATTTTTGTAAAGAATTTACAAAGAACTTGACTTTTTTTCTTTTCTCGATGTGCTATCAATAATTTTGTTACTTGAACTCTTGTCAACCATTTATTTATCAATATGAAACATGTACCATACCATTCATTAATATATTTTATAAATAAATCACATGCTTTTCAGGTAAAAATAAATAAAAATCAAGAAAACGATGCACCTTTCCCAAAGTACGCACCGAACGCGGCACGGTAGGTTCTTATCAACACACCGCCAATACAATAGAAACATCGTACGGTGTTATTTGTCAACAAGGAGAACTGGTGCATTATATGTTAACCGGTTCACCGATTAACACAAGCATAAATTTTATATATATATATATTATCTAATAGTGTTTTTTGTCAATACACGGTTGGTGCACTATACTACAATAACGCACTGGTGCGCTATTTTAAAAAGGGTGCACCAATTAAAAAAATTCTGATTTTTAAAAAATCGTGCAAGGGCTGACATGGATTGGGATCCGACTCTGCAAGTGGTCCCACGGGTTAAATTTCATACACACACATATATATATATACAAACCCTATAAATCTAAAATGAAAAGCCCTAATTGTGAAGTCACATAAACAAGAAGAAGCAAGGGTTTAACGTAAGAATGGATTTTTTTGTTTTTGTTTTTTTTTTTTTTTTTTCTGAAAATGCACAGTAAAATTTAAAATTTTTACTATGAATGTATTTAATCCAATAGAAACTGTAAAAAAACAATTATTACAGTAAAATTTAATAATTTTACTTTACTACAGGTTTTTTGTGTGAATCACCAGATGTTTCTGTTATGAAACCAGCTCCAAAAGTATAAGAAAAGAGAGATCGACGCCTTAGAAATAAGCCACTTCAAGGGTGAAACCTCCAATACATTACATAAATGAAAAATTCTTGGATGATACAAATGAAAAAACCTCCTTTCTATATATAGGAGTCCATGGGGCCACAATTTAATCCTATTCGACCTAACAATAATAATGTAAAGGCATAGTAATAACAATATGGGGGTTACAAGGGTACAACAATAACAATAAGGGGGTTACACTGACAACAATAAGGGCCTATAATAGTAATATAGAGACCTAACATGCTCCTCTCCTTAAAAAAAGTGTTGTCCACAACGCTTGAGTAGCTCCGGGTGCTTCTGTATAAAATTCTCATCCTCTCATGTAGAATCTTCAGTGAGTAAGTTCTTCCATTTGATGAGATACTCTGAAATTGATCGATTTCATAGCTGTCGAGTTCTTGTTTCCGTGACTACTTCAGGTTCCAATATGGTTTTTCCTTCCTCATCAAGTTCTGGAAATATTGTTTGAACTGGAAGTTTGTCCCCTATAACCTTCTTTAAGCGTGAAACATGGAAAACTAGATGCACTCACGAAGAGGTAGGAAGCTCCAATTTGTATGCCATCATACCAATCTTTTGCAACACCTTGTAAGGACCATAGTACTTTGGCGATAATTTATTATCCTTCTTAGCTTTCTTGAGGGACATTTTTTTGTATGGTTGTAGCCATAAAAATACCCAGTCTTCTACATCAAAACTTCTCTCATTGTGATGTTGATCTACCTGTTGTTTCATTCAATTTTGTGCCAGATTTAGGTTATCCTTTAAGGGTTGGAGAAATTCTTGTTGATGCTCGATGTGAACCCTAGAATTTTCCCTTAAAGGAGATGTGATGTACATTGGATGATATCCAAAAAGTGCCATAAATGGGGTCATTTTTGCTGCAGCATGGAAGGAAGTGTTATACCACCATTCAGTGAGAGGTAACCACTTGACCCATTGTGATTGCTTATCAAATACAAAACAACAAGGATATCCTTGTTGAGATTGCAACAAGATGATGAGCTTAGTGGAAAGAAGTCACCTTCACTAAGTGGGCCCGCAGGCTATTTTTGGCGCAAAATCTATTTTTAGACATGTCGATCATATTCTATGAGTTGCGAGGGAGATGTGGAAGGATAGATTTGGTCAAGTCGGGAAAAATATATGGACTTCTATTTTTAGACATATTGGGTGGAATATATTTTTATATTTCCAGTCTAAAAATAGATATGTCGAATATTATTAGATCTTAATAATATTTGGACTATAAATATTATCTTATTCTCTTGGAGCACTACAGTTAAGTGCACAGATGTGGCACAGGAGTTGACAGAAGGAATTATGCTATTCCTAAGGGTTATGTGGAGCTATTGCATGGATGCTTTAGTTAGAACTCATGTGACAGAGTTTGGTGGAGTTGATTGAGGAAGTTAATGTGATTGTGTTGATTTAACTGAGCTAAACATAGTTGAGCTAGTTGTATCTAATCTAATGAAGTTGATACACTAGTGAGAGTTGTGTGAATTAATTATTAATTAATTCACTAATTATAAAATCATTAATCAACTAAAGAATACATCAGTTAAATTCAGTGCATGGACAGTTTCAATGGAGACCAGTGAAGAGATAGGTGAAAGAGCAGTGTGACTATCAGTTGTGACTATACTGTTGCATGATTTGCAACAACCAGTGATTGGAGATTCCAATGAGGATTGCGTAGTACAATCCAGGTGGTTTGAAGTTATTTATGAACCATTCTTCAGCACTGATTGTGGCAGAGATTGGAGCATGTGTTTTGCTAGATCTAGCTTGATTAGTGTGTAACAATTGGAGATTGTACTGAGAGCTTGTGAGGAGATTTGTATGATGATTGTTACATGATCTCTATGAAATATAATATATATATAGTTGGGGGTTTTCAGCTTTAATCGTTCCCATGAAATATTGTGTTCATATGTGTGATTGTTTATGGTTTTAATGTGCGCATGCGATTGTTTTTATTTCTGCAATTAATGATCAATGGTAGAAGAGATTCTGTATTGTGCATGAAGTTAAAATAGTGTGTGATCAAGAGAATCTCAGTGGATAACATATCATTTATTCAAAATTTCTACATGGTATCAGAGCTATATTGATCATTGGATAAATTGCAAAACATTGAAGCGGTTGAGTTTTGATCTGGTGGAATTCGAATTTGCAGCAGTGTTTTCTTGGTGTCGAAGTTGATATGTCTTTCAACGGATTGCGATTGGAGTATGCCCTTGAGGGCAGCTCGAATTATATTGCATGGAAGGACAGCATGGAGGCGGTGCTGGATGAAAATGGGCTGAAGGAGTTCATAGATGCAGAAATTCCAAAACCTACTTCTAGTGATGATGTCGTACTTGACACATGGCAAAAGAAGACAGCAAAGTGTCGAAGGATTCTGTTGGAAGGTGTGAAGGATCACATAGTGTCCAGCCTTCATGGTAAAGCTTCTCCATTCTTGATGTGGAAATATTTGACAGATTTATTTCAAAGCAAGAGTGACCATAGGAAGTTGGCGCTCAAGGATAAACTCAGGAACATAAAAATGGAGAAAGGCGACAGTATGCCCAAGTACCTCATGAAGTTCATCTAATTTAGGGATGAGCTGGGAAGTGTGGGGGTTACTATTGATGATGAGGACTTGGTGAGCTTGGTTCTCCTTGGGCTTCCGAAGAGTTGGCATTCCTATCAGGACTTTGTTAATGGTCGGGAGAAATTTCCAGGATGGGAGCGACTTTGGTCGGATCTTGTGCAAGAGGAGATAAGGCGGAGTACCAGGGACAGATCTTCGTCAAAGAACTTAGATGAAGAAAATTGTGCTTTGGCTGCCAAAGCAAGGAAGGGGAAGAGAAAGAAGAATGCTTCTCAATCCGGTGCGAAAGGCAAGAAGCAGGACATGTCCAAGGTGAAGTGCTTTCACTGTCACCAACACGGACATTACGCCACTAATTGTCCACAGAAGAAGAAAAATAAGCAGGTTGTTGGATCTGCAGCTGGAGAGGCCTTAGCCTCATAGTTTGAGCTGGATTTTCCATTGATTTCATGCTTGGTCTCAAGTATGATGGGTTCAGTGTGGTTTCTTGACAGTGGTGCGTCTTTTCATATGACCGGAGACAAAGATTTGTTTACTGATCTGGATGAGAAAGATCTTGGAGTGCACATTGAGATGGGTGATGATGGTAGATACAATGTGACCGGTATCGGTACCATTTCCTTTGAGAGGGATTCTGGTAAACCCTTCGTATTGAAGGAAGTGATGCATGTTCCAGGATTGAAGAAGAATCTGATCTCGGTGGCCATGTTAGAAGACAAGGGATAGAGTATTTGTGTTTAGAGGAAGAGAGAGAGCTTTCTTAACGCAATAAGGCAGCGGTGAGACCGGAGGATAGGTTCGAGTTAAGAACCTTTATCAATTGCAGGTAGATGGCTGCGCAGCAATGGCAGGCAAGGCAGAAGGAGTGGTGAGCCAGGATGATGAGGGCGAACTGTGGCACAGGAGATTGGGCCACCTTCACCATGGAGCTTTGAAGATCATGCAACAGATTTCTACTGGGCTTCCTAAGGGCACCCTTGCGCAGTCAGATCAGTGCAAGGGGTGTACTTTAGGGAAGTATGTGAAAGCCACCTTTCACGAGAAGGATAGTCGCGCCACGACGATCGCGAAGATTTTAAAGATGTGTGTGGACCTTTCTCAGTAGCTTCGACAGCAAATCACAGGTACTATGTGATATTTGTTGATGATTTTTCTCGTAAGTGCTGGATATTCTTCATGCAGAAGAAGAGTGAGACATACTCAAAGTTCTGTGAGTTTAAGGCACTGGTTGAGAAAGAATTGGGGAAACAGGTGAAGGCTCTTAGGAGTGACAATGGTGGTGAATTCATCTCTGGCGAGTTCAAGGACTTTTGCAGCGTAGAAGGAATTCGAAGAGAGCTCATAGCACCTCATAACCCACAACGGAATGGGGTTGCAGAGTGAAAGAACATAATGATTGTGGGTGCTGCAAGAGCGATGTTGCATGATCAGGGCCTTCCCATACACTTGTGGGCTGAGGCATGCAATACTGCGGTTTATGTGCAAAACCGTTGTCCTCATAGGATACTTGGCATGAGTACACCCGAGGAGGCGTTTTCTGGTAAGAAGCCTGATATTTCCCATTTGAGGATTTTTGGTTCAATTGTTTACATTCATGTCATGAAGGATGCCAGGAAGAAGCTGGAGCCAACTGCAGAGGTTGGGATATTTGTGGGATACACTGATACACCCCACAACTATCATGTGTATTTTCCAGACAGTCACAATATTTTTGTGCGACGGGATATCAAATTTCATGAGGAGAAATCCATGAAGTGTTCGCTTGAGAGGGAGCCACACTTGCATGCATATGAGAAGATATTAGTTCCTAAGGATGAGTCTCTGGATGTGGATCAGCCACAAGAGGAGGTTCATGGAGTGGAAGAGACCACTCATGCAGTGCCAACCATCAGAGGGCGGAAGCGCACTACAAAAGCTGAGCGACTGGCTCAATATGCAGAGAGGGTTGTAGGAGCACCTACATCACAGCGCAGACAGAGACAGTCACCTGACCAGTATACTGGATACATGGCTCTTATGAGAAAGTGTATCGTGACAGAGCCATCCTCTTTCAAGGAAGCTGTGGAGAATCCTGCATGGGTAGATGCCATGGTGGAAGAGTATGATTCAATTGTCAGAAACAGAGCATGGGAGATTGTCCCAAGGCTGGAAGGGAAATCAATGGTGGGTTCAAGATGGATCTACAAAGTGAAGCAAGCATCTGACGGGAGTGTGGAGAAGTACAAGGAAAAATTTGTTGCCCGAGGCTTCTCACAGATTGAGGGGATCGATTATGAGGAAACATTTGCACCTGTCACAAGGTATTCTTCCATACGGACGATTCTTGCTCTCTCAGTGCAGATGGGGTGGCACATTCATCAGATGGATGTGAAGAATGCGTTCCTCAATGGGATGATTGAGGAGGAGGTGTACATAGAGTATCCCGAAGGCTTTCATATCTTCAGCAGCGAGTCGCATGTGTGCAGGCTCAAAAGAGCGTTGTATGGGTTGAAATAAGCACCTCGTGCTTGGTACACACAAATAGAAATTTATTTCACCAGACTTGGATTCTCCAAGAGTGAGGTCGATCCGAACCTATACCAGATTGTGGTGGAGGGTAAGTTGCTGATCATTGTACTTTATGTAGATGATTTTATTTTGACAGGTGATGAATTTTTGATACACTCATGCAAGGCTTACCTTGCAAAGGAGTTTGAGATGAAGGACTTGGGCCTCCTTCATTATTTCCTGGGATTGGAAATTTGGCAGCGCAGTGATGGAATGTTTGTTTCTCAAGGCAAGTATGCCTGGGAGATACTAGAGAAATTCAACATGCATGGATGCAAGCCTGTTGATACTCCTCTTCCTGGTGGTTGGAGGAAGGAGGATGCTACTTCGGCAGAGGTAGTGGATGCCACTATTTATTGACAGTTGGTGGGGTCGCTTATGTATCTGGTCAATACATGACCCGACATATGCTATGTTATTAACCAGCTTTCACAAGCTATGGTTAAGCCTACCAAGATATTTTGGAAGGCAGGCAAGCATGTATTGAGATATCTCAGAGGAACATCGAGATATGGATTATGGTACAGCAGTCGGATGAGGTGAAGCTATGTGGCTTCACGGATGCAGATTGGGCAGGGATCCCAATGGACAGAAAGAGCACATCTGGAGGGATTTTCAGTATCGGGTCGACAGAAGTTTCTTGGTACAGCAGAAAGCAAAGATCCGTGGCACTCATTTCAGTAGAGGCCGAGTTTATGGTAGCGAGTTTGGCTACATGCAAGGCTATATGGATGAGGAAGATCCTAGTCGGGTTGTTCGGTCCACACTTAGATCCTACTGTAATTTATTGTGATAATCAGAGTTGCATTAAACTCTCGATTAATCCAGTATTTCATGATATATCTAAACACATTGACATCCGGTATCATCATATCAAATATTGTGTGTATCAAAATATCATGTTACTTTCATACATTCCCACGGAGGATCAGAATGCTGATATCTTGATGAAGGCGCTCACCAGGAGAAAATTCGAATACCATAGAGGCAGGATAGGGGTGGCAGATAATCCTTATCTTGTTGAGGGAGTATTGATATTGCAACAAGATGATGAGCTTAGTGGAAAGAATTTGCCTTCACTAAGTGGGCCCGCAGGCTATTTTTGGCGCAAAGTCTATTTTTAGACTATGTCTATTTTTAGACATGTCGATCATATTCTATGAGTTGCAGGATGCTATTTGTGGATGGTTGGTCAAGTTGGAAAAATAGTTGGACTTCTATTTTTAGACATATTGGGCGGAATCTATTTTTAGATTGCCAGTCTAAAAATAGATATGTCGAATATTATTAGCTCTTAATAATATTTGGACTGTAAAAATTATCTTATTCTCTTGGAGCACTTCAGTTAAGTGCACAGATGTGGCACAGGAGATGACAGAAGGAATTACGCTATTCCTAAGGGTTAAGTGGAGCTATTGCATGGATACTTCAATTAGAACTCATGTGAGAGAGTTTGGTGGAGTTGATTGAGGAAGTTAATGGAGTTGTGTTCAGTTTAACTAAGCTAAACATAGTTGAGCTAGTTGTATCTAGTCTAACTGATTGATACACTAGTGAGATTGGTTTGAATTAATTATTAATTAATTCACTAATTATAAACTCATTAATCAGCTAAAGAATACATCAGTTAACTTTAGTGCATGGATAGTTTCAGTGGAGACCAGTGAAGAGATAGGTGAAAGAGCAGTGTGACTATCAGTTGTGACTATACTGTTGCATGATTTGCAACAACCAGTGATTGGATATGCCAATGAGGAATGTGCAGTACAAGCCAGGTGGTTCGAATTTATTTATGAGTCATTCTTCAGTATTTATTGTGTAGTAGAGGCAGGCTATCAAGTGGCAGATATTAGAGCATGTGTTTTGCTAGATCTAGCTTGATTAGTGTGTAGCAATTGGAGATTGTACTGAGAGCTTGTGAGGAGCTTTGTATGATGATTGTTACATGATATCTATGACATATAATATACACATAGTTGGGGGTTTTTAGCTTTAAGCTTTCCCATGAAATATTGTGTTTGTTAGGAAAA
>CM076578.1:1221269890-1221298538 GCA_034641835.2 Pinus albicaulis
TTGTTTAAATGGATTTTCACACTTCTTTTTTAATGACCATGTGTTTTTTTCAATTTTATACCAAGTGTGCTCCCACCTGCATGTTGAACTCTTAGTTAAACTGAGAGGGGGGGTGAATCAGTTTAACACATTCATGGACTTTTAAAACTTTTCCTTTAAAACTTATTTTACTTTATTAACACCTTCATTTCATGATCAACATAATGTGTGAGCAATCTTTATTTATGAGTAGCAATTAATAAGCAGATTAGATAATGTACCAACAGTCTTAATATGTTAGCAACAAGTATTAGCAGAATATATATATCATATCAACACATAGACATCATGCACATAGACACTAGATATACGTGGAAACCCATAACGGGAGAAAACCACATCTTATTATTGTTGTGATGCAAAGGCAAGCTCCAACTCCCTCTCACCACTGATTTTCTGCAGACACCAACCTACAGGAGGCTCCAACCTCAATTCTGCAAGCTAAAACTTGCAAGGAAGCTCCAACTCCCATCTATTTTCTGCAGGCACCAACCTCCAGGAGGCTCCTACCTCAGTCAGCTACAACTGACATCTATCAAGCTACAACTTGATAGGGAAGCTCCAACTTCCTTACTCTTTCAAAAGAAAAACACTTGCTGATTTACCTTGGATATCGGCTCTGTTCTGTACCTTCTTCTCTGCTGTTCATCAACTCTTATATCAGACCTGCATCATCTCTGCTCAACCCCTTCTTCTTCTTTGCTCAGCTCCTCCTTATTCACATTCTTCTTGCAGCTTGCTTATTCTCTTCAACTCTCTTTAATTCTGCTGCATACTCTCTTCTTCTCTCACTCATTTTTCATCAACCATCACCCCTTGGATATTACCCTGTTTTATACAAAAATAGCTTCATGGTTGTTTGTATTCCACTGGGAATTCGAAATGGACAGCCATGTCTCTTTGCCTTCTGCCTTCTCATCTCTTTTCAGCTCACTCAGAAAAATGTAATTGTAGGTGCTTATTTTAATATTATAGTGGGATATTTTCTCTCTTCCGGAGACTTGCCAATGCATCACAACAATATAAATTTAAATAAAACATTTACATTCAAATTTAAATGAGAACTCCAGCTCACTCGTTTTGTCTCTTCGCTTGCTGCGCATTTGTCTTTTCTCTGACTGTGTCTTTGTCTTTTCTGTGACTGTGTTTTATCTCTTTTCAGCTCTGTTTGCTCTTCTGTCCTCTGTGGGGGTGTAACAGCTGCATACGTGTAACTCTGCCTTTTAAATAAATGAAATGCAATTGCTGACTTTTTAAATCAGGGCAATTTCAACCCTTTTCATGCCACGAGTGTCTTGTTGATGTGGAATTTCCGCAAGCGGAACGAACATAGATCACAGTCGTTGTATATTAATAATCGCCCTCCCATTAAGCCGAGGCCCGAGGGTTCACAACCCATGTGGCATATTTTAATACAACTGCAACCGTGCTTTATATATATCTAACAACAATCCTTTTATATATAAACAATCACCCTCCACCTTAAGCCTTTGGTCTTATTTTACAATCCAATGAGTCGAATCACAACCACTAATATATGAAAGGGTCGGGCCCCACATCTCCGTCGGCGAATCGGTGGTGTCAAACGAAAACTTGCGATTGCGATTGATCAAATGGACGCGATGACCACATAAAACATGTCTCATAGCGCAATCGGGTCCGAACTTTGAACAAATGCAATCGGGGCGCATAATAGAAAAGTTCTGATTACGATCAGAACACGGATGCGATTTGCACATATTAACTCCCGCATATAATAGGATCGGGTCCGCCACTTCAATCGCAGCATATTACAAAAGTCGTGCGATCAATCAGACGCGATTGAACCGATTAACTCCATCGTATAACGTCATCGGGTCCGCCACTTGATCAGAGCATATTACAAAAGACTTGCGATCAATCGGAAAGTTCCGATTGCGATTAAGATCCCGGACGCGATTGAACCGATTAACTCCATCGTATAATCGCCATCGGGTCCACCACTTGATCGGAGCATATTACAAAACTCCGCCGATTGAACCTTTTCTCCGATTGCGATTGGGTGAGGGGTCCCACCTTATAAGCCATTTCGTTTTGATAGAACCTTTGATTATATAGATATAAAGTGCTCCGCTTGTATATAACTGATATATATGTTTATATATATATTTTGCCGCTGGAGTGAAGAGATTCCCGGAATTATGTTTGTATATGTTATATGTGCTCTACTTGTATATAACTGATATATATGTTTATATATATATTTTTCCGCTGGAGTGAAGTGATTCCCGGAATAATGTTTGTATAAGTTATATGTATAATGCCAGTTGGAGAGTGTGATTCCCGGAATTTTATAAAATCTCTCTGCCTCTGTCTCTGCCTCTGCTCCGACGGTTGGAAAGTGCGATTCCTAGAATTTTATAACATCTCTCTGCCTCTGTCTCTGCCTCTGCTGCGCCGGTTGGAAAGTGTGATTCCTGGAATTTTATAATAGCTCTCTGCCTCTGCTGCTTCTGTCGCTCTGCCTCTGTGTCTATCTTCCGATAACTGTTCTTCACTGTGCTTCTATGACTGTTACATTTTGACATTATTTTTGTTGCCTCTATTGCTTTCACTGTGCTTCTTTTTCCTTCCTCTGCTTCAGCGCTGCCTCCTTTGCCTGAGTGCTGCCTCCTTTTCCATCAATGACAATATTTCCAACAATCTCCCCCTTTGGCATTGATGGCAATCCACTTTCTCTGTTTGCTTTCTCTTTCTCTTGTTGCTTGCTTTTCCTGTTTGCCTGCTCTTCCTCCTGTTGTTTCTTCTTTCTCCCCCTTTGACATCAATGGCAAAGGACGACGCCTCATCTCTCCATATGGTTTTTGTCGTTGTATTTCCTTTCTCTGAGTTACGTTTAGGTCCTCTTCTGCTGAAATTGGACTATGCTGCTCCAGAGTGATGTATGAAACTTGTTGAGAGAACACTTTGGTATAGTGAGCCGATATATGTTTTATAGTTGTGTTTCATTTGTAGTGCATGTAATATGCATTTTACGATTGAAAGGTTCTTGTTGCTTCTGAATGCTGATACTATTGATAATGCTGATAATACTGATAATGCTGATCCTGTGGACTTGTTTTATGCTTATCTTGCTGGTTGTTCTCCCCCTGGAATGATATCTTCGTTTTGTTCTCCCCCTGAGACTATACTTTCTCTTCATATTAGAGAATAGTATCTACAGATACTACCCCTAGTTTGTCTCTCAAGTATTCGAATGGTTCTCTGGCAAGTGGTTTGGTAAATATATCTGCTATCTGTTCTTTCGTTGATACATAGTCCAGTTTAACTATCTTCTGAGCCACTTGTTCTCGGAGAAAATGATACTTGATTGGTATATGTTTAGTTTTTGAATGAAGCACAGAATTTTTAGATATACTTATAGCACTTGTATTATCACATTTGATTGAGATAGGTTCATTAATGCTTACCTTCATGTCTTGAAGAGTCTGCTTCATCCACATGACTTGAGTACAACAGGCTGTTGCTGCTATATATTCTGCTTCATCTGTTGACAAGGAGATAGATGTTTGTTTCTTGCTTAACCATGCCACTAGACTTTCTCCTAGATAGAAAGCACCTCCACTTGTACTCTTCCTGTCATCAACACAACTGGCCCAATCTGCATCTGTGTATGCTGATAAAGTGAAGATTTTGCTTTTAGGATACCAAAGTCCATACAGTGTTGTTCCTTGTAGATATCTGAATATTCTTTTGACTGCAAGAAGGTGATTTTGTTTAGGTGCTGCTTGATATCTAGCCACTAGTCCTACTGCTAGCATGATGTTTGGTCTTGATGCAGTCAGGTACAATAGACTTCCAATCATGGATTTGTAGAGTTTTTGATCTATATCAGCAGACCCATCATCAGCACACAGCTTGCAACCTGTGGTCATGGGAGTTGACACAGGTTTGCAATCTTCCATTTTGAATTTTTTTAGTATTTCTTTTAGGTATTTTTCTTGTGAGATGAATGTACGTGTGCTCCTTTGCTGAATTTGAAGTCCTAAATAGAAACTGAGCTCTCCAATCATGGACATTTCAAACTCTGGTTTCATCTCTTGCTCCTTTGCTGAATTTGAAGTCCTAAATAGAAATTGAGCTCTCCAATCATGGACATTTCAAACTCTGATTTCATCTCTTCTGCAAATCCTTTTGCTAGCTCTTCTCTATTGCTTCCAAACATAATGTCATCAACATATACAACAACAATTAGGAGTTCATTTTCATGCGCTTTTATGTATAGATTGTTGTCTACTCCACCTCTTTTAAAACCCTGTTTTTGCAAATATTTATCCAGTCTTGAGTACCAAGCACGAGGAGCCTGTTTCAGTCCATATAGGGCCTTTTTCAGTTTGCATACATAGTCTTCTTTATCTGTCAATGAGAAACCTTCTAGTTGTTCCATGTACACTTCTTCTTCTAGATCGCCATTAAGAAAAGCAGATTTTACATCCATTTGATATACCTTGAAATCTTGGTAGCATGCAAATGCCAGGAACATTCTGATAGCTTCCATTCTGGCTACAGGGGCAAATGTTTCATCATAATCAAGTCCTTCTATTTGTGAGTATCCTTTGCAGACTAGCCTAGCTTTATTCCCGATTACTTGTCCTTGCTCATTCATTTTGTTTTTGAATACCCATTTTGAACCAATGATATTTTTCTCAATAGGTCTAGGAACTAGTTCCCAGGTATTGTTCTTCTCAATTTGGTCCAATTCTTCATTCATTGCTTTTATCCAATACTTGTCCTTGCTGGCTTCTTCAAATTTCTTTGGCTCTATTTGTGATAAAATGGCTATGTATACTTCTTCTGTTTGTTCTGTTAGCTGCCTTCTTGTCTGGACTCCTGCTTTCTTGTCTCCTATGATCTGATCTTCAGGATGATTCTTCTGAGTGTATCTTGAGGGGGATTTTGAGCTCAGCTCTGCATCTTCTATTGTCTTGCTAGTTTCTTCATCATTCTGGTCTTCTTCTTCATGATTAACTGATGGACTGCAGCAATCTGTATTTCTTGTATTGTTTGGAAATTCTTCATCAAATCTCACATCAATAATTTCAACTATTTTCCGAAGAGTCTTGTTGTAGCATCTGTATCCTTTACTTTTGGAAGCATATCCTAGAAAAATCCCTTCATCTGCTCTTGCATCAAATTTCCCAAGGTTTTCATCATTATTATTTATGTAACACTTGCTACCAAAAACTCTGAAATGTTTTATTGAAGCTGGCTTTCCATGCCATAGTTCATATGGAGTCTTGTCACTGTTTGGCCTTAAGTGAGCTTTATTAAGGATATGTACTGCTGTGTGTACTGCTTCTGCCCAGAAGGTTTGAGCAATATTATTCTCTTGCATCATAGCTCTGGCTATTTGTTGTACAGACCTGTTTTGTCTCTCTGCTACTCCATTCTGCTGAGGTGTCCCTGCAATAGTAAATTGTTTCTTTATTCCATGTTCATTACATAGGTCTGCAAAGTCATAATCAGTGAATTCACCTCCTCTGTCTGATCTGATGCATTTCAGCTTGCATCCTGTCTGATTTTCTGCTAATGCTTTAAATGTTTTGAATTTGTCCAGAGCTTCCGATTTATTCTTGAGAAAAGCAACCCATGTCATTCTGAAGAAATCATCTATTATCAGCATAAAGTAGGACTCTCCACTTGGTTTTTTAGTTCTTGCAGGTCCACACAGATCCATGTGCACAAGTTGCAGTGGTCTTCTTGTTGATAACTCTTCTTTAGATTTAAAGGATGTGCGAGTTTGTTTTCCCAATTGACAAGATTTGCATATTGTGTTTGAGGGCCTTTTTATTTCTGGCATATCTCTAACAGAGTTCTTCTTGCTCAGTCTAATGATATGGTCAAAGCTGAGATGTCCCAATCTCCTATGCCATAACCATGACTCCTCGAGTTTGCTAAGATGGTAGGCTTCATCCTCCTCTTTCACTATGTACACATTACTCTCTGTTCGAACACCTTTGAGTAGAGTTTTTCCTGTTGTGTTTGATCTGACTACACAATCTTGTGCTCTAAAGAGAACTTCACAACCTTTATCACACATCTGACTGACACTCAGTAAATTTGCTTTCAGCCCATCTACATATAATACATCTTGGGCCTTTCCTCTGCCATTGTCTATGCTGACTGATCCTTTTCCCTTGATCTTTCCCGATTTGTCATTTCCAAAAGTGACATTGCCCGATTTCTTTTCATCAAGAGTTAAAAACTTGTTTTTGTCTCCTGTCATGTGTTTAGAGCAGCCACTGTCCAAATACCATTGACTCTTCAAATCTTGAGCAGTTAAAGCCAAGTCACATTTATTCGCCTTCTTTATCCACTGGAGGCCCCCTTTTGTTTGGTATCTTTTGTGAGGTGATGAATTATATCCCTTTAGAGAACACTTGGAAGATATATGTCCAACTTGATTGCATATACAACATTTGATTATAGTTTTTGCAGAATTGTGAGCATGAACAAAATTGCTTTGACTCATAAACCTCCTTGAGGTTTTGAACATCAGTCTTTGTCCATACTTTCTACATTCAATAATTCTATGGCTAAAATCCTTACAATAAAAGAAATAACCATAGAAATTACTTGCATACCTGATGTAAGGTTGTCTCTTCCATGCTTGCATCTTTTGTTGGTTTGAATCATTCCTCCTTGCATGACAATATGCAGCAATGTGTCCTGGCTTGTGGCAGACATAACAGGTGGCATTCTTCATAGGAGGCAAGAATCTCCTCTGATGACTTCAAAATTTGATATACTCAGGGGCAAATGATTCTTTTTCTGCCATCTTAGTATTCATTATATTCCTTGTTACTAGAGATTTCTTCTGATCTCTGTCATCCTTATTACATGTTTCTTCTTTTGTAGGAATTGTCTGGGCTTCTTCATCAGTCTTCTTTTCTTTTACAAAAATTATATTTTTGTTTTCCTTTTCTTTGCCTTTACTCGATTCTCCTTCATAGCCTATTCCTGTTTTTATCATTGGGGATCTTTGAGCAACCAAGATATCATTCAACTTGCTAGAGCTTGTTGTTTGAGAAGAGTTTATAACCACTGTCCTTTGAGCATTTTCTAGTTTCTTCCCGAGACATACCACTTCTTCCTCCAACTTCTATTGTTCTTGGGTTTTATCCTTGATTTGCTGAAGTAATATATCTTCTATCTTCTTGGCTTCTTCAAGCTTTACCTTTAGCTGCATGAGGAATTCTGAATTTTGTTCTTCTTTCACACATTTGAGGATAATCTCTTTTTGTTTTCTGCATTTTAGTTTGAGTCTGTCAATCTCCTCCAGAGCACTTCTTAGCTCCCCCTCAAGATCGACTTCCCCTTCTTCTTCTTCTTCTAGCAAGAGTCCTTCAGGATCTTCTATGGCCATTAGTAAAAATTCAGAGGTTCCCTCTTCTCCTGAGGGTTCATCTGAGTCTTCAGATGCACTGCTGTCTTGCTATGCATAGAAGGATTTTCTGCTGAATTTCTTTCCTTTCTGCCAATTCTTTGATGTGTCTTTCTCTGATTCTTGAGCTTGATTTCTTACTTTCTTGTGAGGACATCTAGCAGCATAATGTCCAACTCTTCCACAGTGAAAGCATTTAAAAGGAAGTTTACCTTTGTATCTACCTGATCCTCTATCCAATTTCTTGACAAATTTAGCTTCTTCTTCATCAGAGCAGGAGCATATCTCTTCCTTTTCTTCTTTCTTCTTTTCTGTTTTGAATGCTGCCTCCCTTGTACTTGGCTTCTTCTGTGGGAGCCTCATCTCATACGTTGTAAGATTTCCTAGTAGTTGGTTCATGGTCAAGGTCTCCCAATCAGCTGTTTCTTCTATTGCAGACACCTTGGGATTGAATCTGGATGGAAGAGATCTTAGAATATTTTGTACAATTATACCTTCTGGTATTGTTTCTCCAAGAGCTTTCATACTGTTAATAATTTCTGCAACTTTTAAGAAGAATCTCCCAACATCTTCATCATCATTCATTTTTAAATTTTCAAACTGGGCTCTATATACTTGAAGTTTGGCAGTCTTAACCTTTTTATTTCCCTCATGGATATTCTCTAGAGTGTCCCACATATCTTCGCGCCCACTGCATTAATTAGCCAAACTCACCACATAGTCAGGAACAGGGCATCTAATATGCATTAGCCATGCTTTCTTTAGCTTCTTTCTTCAGACGCTGACTTTGCGACATATCCACTTCACGCATCCCAATGTTATAGCATCATTTCTCACCTCGACATGATTCATGATTGCTACATGGCTTTATGGGCACCCATTCCTACAGACTTGGACAAATTCACTTAAAAACAGTGGAAAATCCTTCATACGCGACTATGCCCGTGTTTTTCCGCGTGTATACGCTAGTACAGCTAGACTTTTCCGCGGATGCCATTTTAATGGTTAAAAAATATATAAAAAATCCCTAATTTCGCGCTGGGTTGATAGTTACTCAGGTAGTTCAACTACCCCAGCCCGTGGCCAACTGTTGAAACTACTTGGAGGGACTATAAAAGGACCTCATATGTATGGCCTAAGGGGGAGAGAGAATTATTATTATTATACTCTGTTGGTTCCCTATCCAAGTCTGATTCCCCGTGCCTCCTGCACTTTCCCAGTTCATTTCAGGAAACCCTTGTTTCCTCGAGATACACATCCCTTTATATGTTATCTCGTATGCACTCATTTGGAAGGAGTCTTAGCGAGGCAAGGGCTGGACGGATCCGGACGACGGTCTGCGAAGGCCTTGGAAGGATCAGGTGATCTCTCCACTTACTTTTGTACATACTATTTTTATAATACAGAAGTATCATGTTGTTCCCGAAGTAAACGTGTTAGTGTATGCTTTAATGTATGAAGAATATTTGTTATACAAGCATTTATGATGATTTATTTAATGTTTTATATGAATCTCGCTAACATATAGAGTAGAAATATAATGTACAACTTGTCCTTTGTGCTGGTTTCTTCTTGTATTTCAGGTGAAAGAGGAAGGACGGTTGCAGGGAGTTTGAACTCCACGTGGATCTACTTCAAACGTAGGACCAACGGGTAAACCTCTCGTTCTGCTCTATTTCGTTTTCATGATTGTGCATGATCGTGTGAGTCTCTGTTAAATAGTACGCCCCTGCTCTGTGGAGGTTGAATCCCAACCAACCTCTAGGGTGTTAAATCCCCGAAACAGAACTGGCGACTCCGCTGGGGATCACATTTTTGTGATTCTCCTGTTGGGTTGTTTCAGCTTTTTGGTAGGTTGCCAACAGTTTCTTCTGTCTTTTACAGTCCAGTTTGTTTTCTTGCAGTCAGTTTGACGCTTTGATACCTTTTCCAGGCTTGTACTTTTTATTTTTCATTATCTTTCTTTGTATACGCAGTTTTTATTGCACACAGTCGCGTATACCCGCGATTTTGTGTAGAAGGAACCGCGTATACGCGGTTTTCCCTCAACACAGACGCGTATACACGCCTGTTGCATAACTGCAAGGTCGCGTATACCTAGGCTGAATTTGAAATTTCAAGATTCTGGTGTTTTTGGTCTTTTCTGGCTATGGAGGCCTGTGTTTTCAGTGTCTTTGTACTTACTGGAGTGTGACAGAAGTGGTTTTAAGTCTTGGTTCTCTTTCGTTTGCCCGAAAACTGATCTTTTGGCGAAGTGTTCTTGTTGGTGCTAGCACTCCTGGATTGAGTTCCAAGATCGCTTTCTGAGCGTTCTTGGCTGTTCTGTTTTACCAGAACAGAGAGCTTTTTGCTCACTGACTCGCTCCTGTCTTTGTGTTGTGCTTTGCATCGCGTTCTTTGCTTTGTTTTCGATTGGTTTTCTTGAGTTTCGTAAGCTAGGGTTTTGTTGCATTTTTCGAAGATCTTTTCTTGTTTCTTTGGAGTTTTGTGTTGCAACAAATTTGCACTATTTCTCTTGGCTGTTTGATTGAGTTTTTAGTTTTTCGTTGCCCTTATTGATCTTGCTATCATTAGTTTTATAAGGTTTGGGGGCATAGTTGGAGTTTATGCTTCAAATTCGGTCTCATTTTGGCTTGGATTGAGATAGTTGTTCTTGGTTTTCTTGAAGCTCTTGTTTTATAAAACTGAAAAGCCCAAAAACATTTGTTTTGCTTTTTGTTTTTTGCATATCAAAAACTCAAAAAACATTGTTTCTTGTTTTTGTTTTTGTTGTTGCCTTTTTTCATTTTCGTTTGGCTTCATCTTTTGGGACTTTAGTGAATTTTCTTGCTTCTAGTTTCCCGCTTGATTGTGAAGGGAGGTTGTCTTTTGATTTCTTCTTTTTTCTGTTGAGTATTTTGGTGTCTTATATTAAGAGTTCTTGTTTGTAAGAATTAGCTTTCTGGATATCAAAAGATTAGTTGAAACTGAAGAAGCCTTTTGGGAAATTTCACCTTGTTTCAAGGGACTTTCTGCATCTTAGAATTTACATGTTAGTGGTCATTTGCATTAGGTGCATTGAATCATTTAGTTAGCTTCTTAATTTTTGTGCGTGTGAGTTTGTAATTCGAAAAGAAAAATACATTTTTAGCCTCGTAGAACTTACATAGAAATTGCTCTTCATCGGAAGACTAAGAACTGCATGTGCATGTAGTCAGGTTTTTATTAATTTCTTTTGCGTCAGAACATCATTGGTTTCAACTCCATATCCTTATGACTTAATACAACAGCCCTTAAAATAAGCGATTAAATCTAAAATCAACTAGCAAGTTTTATTTAGAGTCAATCACCAACTAGCTAGGTTGTAGGGCCTTGGAATAGGAGAGAGGAGAGTTAACTCTCCAAGGCCGCTCAAATAGACATAGAAGTTTACTAATTGAGCGAAATCCAACTCCGTGAAGTGGACTGGGAAAGCTCTCATCCGAGAGTCAAGCGCGAGGGGAAGTGAAGGTTAAGAAGAGGGATACCCCCCCTCCGATTAGCTGAATCTGACCTCAAGACCGTTCCGCCCAGCTTCTGATACGGATTGGTGTCCATAGTTGTCGTTCCTAGGTTCCACACAGGTGACTGCGGGGGGGAATACCCGTGGTACCTGAGGCAGACGTCGCATCACTTTCAGCAGTACTTCTGGGGGGTGCCCTTGCGAAGCTTGGGTGCTTGAGCCGGCAAAGGCCGTCGTTAGGAGGTCGGCGTAACTGTTTCTGATACCTTCGCTAGTTGTTCTGGGCCCTAATCATCCCAGACTGCTTTCGGAAGGCCCTATACTTCGCTTTCCTGTATTTTGGTGTCCGGTCCTCATCACCCGGAGCGGAAATACTTGGAGGCTGTTTGCTTGCTGTTTCTCAGGGTTTTGATTTTAGTGAGTGCCTTTTGCTCCTAGCTTGCCTAGCTTTTCGCTTTTCTTGAGTCTAATATAATAAATTTGTAAAAGTGGCTGATCAAGCGCCTCGATGTTCGAGGAGAGTCCGGGGGTTATCTCCCGAGAGTGCAGAGCCTTCTTCGAGAAGGCGTAGGAGCGATCTAGCAGGTGGTTTTCACCCTGTAGAGTCTGACGCTGTGGAGAGAGATCCTCCACTAAGGTCTGAAGGTTTCATTGCCGATTCCGGTGTCGGTTCCGAGAGGAGCGTTTCGCTCACCTCGAGGGTATTGTTTCCTCAGGAGGAAGATTTTCAGATAGAAGATATACCTGAGCCTGCAGCTACAGGTCCATCTCCTCTTCCTCTTGATCATCCGTTTGTTATAGAGTACATCGGACCGGAGTCTGAGAGACCGCTGGATCTTCCTTATCTTTCTTATCTTTCGATGGCCACGACTGGGAACGCGGCTTCTACCGTGAGTGCTGCGGGCATTCAGACCCCTGCTTCTGTCGAGGCAGGGGGCACTCTTGCTCTATCTTCGAGTGCTTCTAGCACTGCTATGTTTGGCTCTGGGTTCACCCAAGCATATGCTTCTCAATCTGGTCCCTTTGTTTCAGGGATGTCCATTGCTGAAAATCCCTCTTTTTCCTTTACCGCCGGTGCAGCTGGATCTACGCCCATGTCCAACATGGCTAGTGGATCAGCTTCTTTTCAGGGTTTCCCCTTTGGGACTGGGCATATTCCTAGTGCCAATCCTTCTTTAGGGTCGTTTCCTTTTACGTCCCAGACCCAAAGTTTCAATCCTTGGGCTCAGGGGCCAAGTTCGACTGCTTTTATGGGGTGGAATCCTATGTTTGCAACGTCGGGGGCAGGGAATCAGTTCATCGCGAGTCATCCAGGGAATGCTCCTTTCCCTGCATCGAGTGCTTATCAATCTTTTTCTCCTCTATCTAATGCATGGAACCCCTACTAGGGGCTTACATCTTCAGTCAATACTTCAGCGGGGGGAACTAGTCTGGGTCTTGGTAGCTCGGCGTGGGGAGGAGGTTCTTCTCCGTTTTCTACGGGTCCTTTCTGGCAGCCTGGTGCCTCATCAAATCCAGGCTATTCTTTTCAGAATGTGGGAAATCCATTCCATCAAGGATGGAATTCTCAGGCTCCGCCGCGATTACCATTTCTGGCAACGTTAAACTTGCCAGACTTGGCGAAGTTAACTAATGACCCGATTCGGTATAGTCCGGGTTGGCCTCCGGTTCCAACCAAACTTCCTTCAGACATTCCTAAGTTTGAAGGTAAGAATGGTGAAGATCCGGCCGACCATGTCACCACATTCCACTTATGGTGTTCATCCAACTCTCTGATCGACGATTCGATTAGATTGAGATTATTTCAGCGCACCTTAACTGGAAACGCCGCGAAGTGGTATATAGAGCTTACTGGGGGCAGTTTCGCCACATTTGGAGAACTGGCTGTCACATTTCTTAACCATTTCCAGTTGCCTGTCAGATATGAGGCTGGGACCGAACTCCTGGCTAATTTTAAGCAGGATGAGGCAACTCACATTTCTGATCATATTCAGGTATGGAGGAGAAGGAAGAGGCTTATCAAAGCCCATATTCCAGGTGAGTTCCTTCTCGAGTGGTTTTTGAAGTCGCTTCAGTCAGATATTTCAAAAGATGTATCCATGTCAGGGGTATATTCCGAGGAGCAGGCCATCTTTAGGGCCCAGCAGTTAGAGTTGATCTATTCTCAGTCCGGCATGCTTTACAAGTATTTGCCTAATGCTCCTCGCTCCAAATTGGATCTATCGAAACCTAAACCTGGTCCGCATGGTGACGGACTTGTCGGATCGGGCAGTAGTAGTGCAGCCAGCCTGCTTTCTCAATTGCAGCAGTTGTCTTTACAATCTGCTTCTTCTGGTCAGGCTGTGCCTGCTGATTCTTCACCTTCCCCGTCTTTGTCCATTAATGCTGTCCAATCTTCTGAACCCAAAGGAAATCAACAGTCCGATGGGAAGAAGAAGGGACGTAATAACAAGAAGAAGGGCAAAAATGGGAAGGGCAATGCTAATAAGACCAACGAGCGTGTTGGTGAAGGGCAAAAGGAGAAAAAGAAAGTTAAGTTTCCGTGCAAGCTTTGTGCTGGAGACCATCTCACGCATCTTTGCCCGAAAATTCAGGATGCTCAGCGCCTGTTATCTCAGCAAGGTTCTTCTAGTTCCCAGGCCGTGCTAACAAACCCTTTTCCCCAAGGGCAGCAATTAATTGCTGGCGCGAATCAAAATCCTGGGGCTTCCTCTGGAGGTCCTCAGGAAGGGGAAATTCCATCGAATATCTTTATGATGAGTGCTCACGTGGATGTCGCCACGAGATCCCGTGATTATGGCGGAGAGGAATCTTCGAAAGCTAAGGAAGTTCCCGATGTTACTGAGCCGCTTCACATCACGAAGCCAACTGTCGAGTCTATGCCTCAGATGCCAAAAGCATCTTCTAAGTGGTCAACGATTAATCCGAACATGAGGGCTGCCCAGAACTACTCGATTGTAGAAGATCTGGCGCAGAGTCCTTGTGCTATGTCAGCTTTAGAGGTACTCCAGTCTTGTCCGGCTCAGCGCAGTGCTTTGCTCACTGCCATTGGAGCTATACATCCGAAAAATTCTCTTCTGATTACCTTTGATATGAAGAATTTTAAGAAGAGACTTCCTCATCATATGGCCTTCCATATTAAATCATCGTACCGGAAGACTAATATCTTTCGCACGGTCGTTGATGAGGGTGCTTCTACTTGTGTGATGTCCCTCGCATGCTGGAAGACACTAGGATCTCCCAAAGCTGTTCCATCTAGCACTATTCTTACTGCATTCGATGGCCATTCTCATAGGCCCCATGGTATTGTCCCGGCTTTGCCCATCTGTGTTGGGGGCAAAACCGCTAACATAGAGGTTGAGGTAGTAGATGCAGCCTTGGACTACAACCTTCTGTTGGGGAGGAACTGGATATATGATATGGATGCCATTGCATCTTCACTATTTCGGATAGTATGTTTCCCCCACGAAGGGAGGATAGTTACGGTGGATCAATTGGACTGTCCTCCTGTAGACCTGGATGCGCCTCCTGACTCATCCGTCCCTAAGTTGGACAATACTAAGGCACCTATCGAGAATCTGGGAGTTGGAATGTATTCTTCCCTGATGGGATCTTTTGATCTTCCTCCTCCTAAGGTGTCTATCAATGCTATTTCATCCTCCAAGGCTCCCCTTCGAAGAGAGTTCTTTCGAACTCATTATTTTTCGGACCCTTGGACTTTACCTTCCCCAACCGCCACTTTGGAGGAAGGGCAAGTGGGTGGAATGGCATTCCCGATTTCTGCAGCTGAGATTGCATATCAGTCTGTTGTTGACACTGCAGAGTCTGATCCAGCTCCTCTTTCGCCGTAAGAGTTGGATGGTGATGTGGCTCCGGCTTGGACGCTTACTTCTTCTTCTGCCCAGGATTGTCTAGATACCACTCTTCCATCTGAAGAGGCCATCCTGGAAGCAATGACAGGTATAGAGAGACCGTGGGATGACTTGCATCATCGGTCTTACTTCCTACCCGACTTGAGCGAAGTCGAAGCTAGTTTTCCAAGTCCTCAGTCTCCTGGACCTGTTCACCCAGTCTTGAGCCCCTTAGCACCAGCACAGGTTTATGCTGAAGGGAACATGGCTGTGATCTCTCCGACTATCCCGGTGAACATCTCCAGGAATCCCAACATTAGTGAGAACGTTTTCATTGGAGCTGAATGTTCCCGTGAAGAAGTTCAAATCTATACCGAGCTCTTCAAAGAGTATAGGGATGTTTTTGCTTGGTCTTATGAGGAAATGCCTGGCATAGATCCATCTATTGTCCAGCATGAGATCAAGACGTATGAAAACGCTAAGCCGGTCAGGCAAAAACTTCATCCGGTTAATCCTAGGAAGGCAGCAGCTATCAAAGCTGAAGTTGAAAAGCTGCTTAAGGCGGGATTCATTTTCCCAGTTCCTCTGACTGAATGGGTTTCAAACCCCGTTCCTGTTGATAAAAAGCAAGAAACAATTCGAGTGTGCATCGATTTCAGAGACCTGAATAAGGCGTGTCCTAAAGATAATTACCCCACACCCTTCATTGATCAGATTATTGATGAGTGTGCCGGTAACGAAATTTTTTCCTTCATGGACGGTTTTTCTGGTTACAATCAAATTACTATCCGTCCAGAAGATCAACATAAGACCGCATTTATTTGTCCCTGGGGTACGTTTGCATATAAGAAAATGCCTTTTGGTCTGAAAAATGCTGGAGCCACTTTTCAGCGGGCCATGTCTTACGCTTCCACGACATCAAGAAAATTATCGAGGCATACTTAGATGATCTAGCTGCTCATTCTCGAAAGAGGATGGATCATCCGGGACACCTCCGGCAAATATTTGAGAGATGTCGTTTTTATAAAATTCGTTTGAATCCGAACAAGTGCGTTTTCGCGGTAACATCCGGTCGGCTGTTGGGATTTATCGTGTCTAATGAAGGGATAAGGGTAGATCCCTTCAAGGTTGAGGCAATACTTTGGTTGCCTCCCCCGTCTTCAATCCGTCAACTTCAAAGTCTCCAAGGGAAGTCTAACTTTCTTCGGAGGTTTATCGTTAACTATGCTGAGATTACAAAGGGATATATGAGACTGTTGAAGAAAGGAGTTCCTTTTCTTTGGGACGACTATGCTCAACGCTCATTCGATGCCTTGAAAAATGCATTGACCTCTGCTCCTTTACTGAGTCCACCCGATTATAGCAGAGATTTTCTTTTGTATCTGGCTACAGCAGAATCTACCATTGGTATGGTTCTGGTTCAGGAGGATGATGCTCTGGCCGAGCATGTTATTTACTACCTTAGTCGAGGACTAGTAGGACCTGAACTGCGATACACCCCGATAGAAAAATTAGCCTTAGCAGCAGTCCATGCTGTGCAGCGACTCCGGCATTATATTATTCTTCGCAAAACTTATGTCTTGGCAACTGCCAATCCATTTCAGTTTGTCCTCAGCAGGCGAGTGATTGGGGGCAAATATAACAGATGGATTGTGATTTTACAAGAATTTGATCTAGAGTTCATGTCTGCCAAATCCAAGAAGTCATTAGTTTTTGCGGAATTGATCTCCGAGTTGCCTTGTGGAGAGGCGATGATCTATGATGAGTCCTTTCCGGACGAACACTTGTTTCTAACCTCTCCACAAGATCCTTGGTATGGGGACATCATTGTATATCTCCAGACTGCGAAGTTTCCCTCTTCTTTTTCGAAAGATGAGCGTCGTAAGCTGCGTCACTGAGCTAAAAGTTATCTGATTATTGGTGATGCTTTGTACCGTCGAGGGGTTGATTCAATCCTAAGACGCTGCTTAACTTTCGAAGGAAGGTGAGGGCTGTGCTCAATGATTCTCACGGTGGAGCTTGTGGGGGTCATTTATCGGGGCTTGCTATAGCCCAAAAGATTTTAACGTCTTGCTTTACTTAAGCCCTCGATTTTCAAAGAATGTATTGAATCGGTCGAAAGTGTCATCCTTGTCAAGTGTATACTCGAAAAATGCGCTCATCCCGACTCCGCTTTTTCCCGATCGTTCTTGTCGGACCCTTTACAAAGTGGGGTATGGATTATACTACTTGTAACCACCTTCGGCAAAGGTCCATAGTACATTATCGTGGCAGGTAGACTGCTTTACGAAGTGGTCGAAGCTATGCCTACTTTTGGGAACGATGGTGAGGCTGAAAGTATTTTCTTCTTCAACCGAGTGTTGCTCGTTTCGGTATACCTAGAGAGATTGTCACGTGCATGGCCGGTCACTTTCGAGTATGATGGGCTGAGTTGGCTCTTAAATTGGGTTTCGGCGGGGCACCATTCATCTCCATATTATCCTCGGGCCAATGGCCGGTGGAGACGCGAATAAGTCCTTGAGAGAACAATTCTTCAACGGACGATTGATAAACATAGATCCAGGCGGCACATTATGCTATATCACGCACTGCGGGCGTACGGACGTCGATTAAAGCGCAGGCGGCTTTATGGTTTCGGTTAGTCCACGGGGTGGAATCGTGTTCCCATTGAATGCGAGATTCCTTCCCTTAAGGCGGCTGTTGAACGCTGCTTCGCTTGCTTCTGGTACGGCGGAGCGGCTTCTTCATCTGGAGCATCTTGATGAGCGGCGTCGAGATGCGCACGTTGAATGAAGCGCATAAAAACCGAGTCAAAGTCCGGTACGATAGAAACGGTTAAGCCTAGGGTCTTTTCAGAAGGTGACCTCGTTTGGTCTATGCCCAAGAAAAGGATGCCTTGAGGGCGAGAGAAAGTTTAAATCGATGTGGTATAGCCCCTATATCATCACAGAAAGGAGCGTATACCTTGGTTGACTTCGAAGGGGAATGAGTTGTCGGAGCCCGAAATGGGCTCTGTCTGAAGAAGTATTATGCCTGAGCTTTGGCACATTTTTCTTTGTATATAGTAGTTTTTTGTCTTGTACATATACGGTTTGATTTTCGATTTTTTGATGGGATGGTGATGTTTTTTGATACGCTTTGGCCGAGGTTGTGTTGATGTCATGAGTCATTATGGTTTCGCGGAAGTGGTGCTAGTAGACACCGGGAACTTAGCTTCCGCGGCTTGGGTGTGGTATCCTTCGGTGTTTGTTGGTATCAAAGAGAAGAGTCTGCATTGGTCCTACTTCCAATAACGTAGCCGAGAATACTGCTGCGGTCATTCATCTCCTTCTCGGAGGCAATATCTTTGGGTGTTGATTCGTTGGTAGTTTTCTTGGACTCATTTGGTGGTGTCGCGGTTGAACAACACTTATCGAATTACGAGATCCGGTTTATTACGATTGTTCTTGAGGGTACGTTTGTTACAAAGGTCATTTCAATTTTTAACATTCATTCATATTCCTCGGGGCGACAATTGGTTTCTTGACTCATTGGCTAATCAAGCTTTAGATTGGCATATTAATCATTCGATACAATAAAATCTAATCATCAAAAACATCATACATTTGATACATTTATCATCACATCAAAAATATCGACATATATATCATCGGTATGTCAAAAAACTTTACAAAATTTTGGATCCATCAATGCCGTACAAAACCGGGCTTTATGCCCCATCATCGTCGATCTCAAAAAATATACGGTCATCCAATATGAAAATCTGTCTAATCTGGGGGGTTGCCCGAGCGTTCCTATAGAACATCAACTGCCGGTGGCCACACGGCGGAACGATCTAACCAGGTCCGAGTACTCCTACAACCCGTCTGCGGGCCCGGCTTACGGCAAGTCCTCCACGACGACGAGAGGATTTGGCGGGTTAGTCCCTCCATTTCTGTGAGCACAGGGGGGTCTGTCGAGTCACGACATCTCTGCTTCACCTGCGGCGCTTGTGACGTGCTAGGCCTCGAGACGCAACGGTCAACATACGAAACATGATCATTTTTCATTTGTCGGTCATTATGAATCCAATCCAAAAACATGTTTTTTGTTTTTCATTTTTCATACATATTTGAAAAATCCAAAAAATCATATAATTTAAAATTTTTGAAAAAAAACTTACCGAGCGCTCCCATGTTTGCCAAGATTTGGAAGTACTAGATGCAGATCTCCTCGGAAATCCATCCCGGCATAGGGGTAGTCATCTCTTGCGATAATCTGTTCTCTCACCATAAGAAGAACTCATCGTCGAGAGTAGTTCGGGGGTACCTCGCTTGCCCCCGGTCTCTTCATCATGTACGCAGCGGGCAATTCTTGGAGTCCCGAAACCTTTGATAGTTGAGATGACTTTGGGTCTCAAAGTGGAACTCTCTCGAAGAAGAATGTGGTCAAAATGGTTCCATAGCCAAAGTGTTTTGTATGTGTTTTGCGAATAGAGGTCGGTTGTTGTTTCATGTTCGGTAGCAAGGCGATTACCAATCGCACACATGAATTAAGCACTCTACGACTATGCTCATGTGCGTCTGGGCCTTTGATGCGATGGGGCGAGATCCACCACTCTGCTTGGAGTAGTGAATGGGAGGATCTTCATGTGCAAATCCCTTGATATCTCTGATTGCAATACGTGTGCCAACTTTCTTGGAATCTTCTGTACGATAGAGTTGGACATAGTCCTCCACGGTTAACCCTCCCGGGGGCCTTAAAATTGCGGATCCGCGGGTCTCCCCTTAAGGAGAGTCCGGTGATGAGTATATCTTCACCTCGCTCCGTAGTGGCATTTGATCAATGATGGAAACAATCCTGATGGGTTCCCAATAATTTACCGACGTTTCAAGCAATCTCACATTACTTTTCTGTTGGGCATTTTGAAAAATTTGAATAAACCACGAGTTTCGGAGGACATTTTAGCATTTTGATCTTCCATGACCTCTTGGTCTGTTGCACTATGCTCGCGTTCCCCTCCATGAAATTGTCATCCTGAAAAAATTCATTGAAATTTGCATTAGAAACTCATTTTTTGAAATTCGGACTTGCGCATACGCTAGTTTACGTGCACGATCGCGTATACACGCGACTTGCCTTCTTTGAACCCGCGTATGCGCGGTACGCGTTTTTTTAATAAGGGTTTCCAGGTAAAATCCACTTAATTTTAAATTTTAAACGAATGAAAATGAATCAACGGGATGAATAAAGGCCTACTGAAGTTTATTTGGTCGGCGGTCGGTTGTTTATTTGATTTGACGAAACAAGTTTTTAGCTCAGAGCTCTTTTCCAAATCGGCTATGCAATAATGAACCAATTGAGAGGTAATTTGTGTATTTATGGCTAAAAATTGAAAATTTTCGCAAAAATTTCCTTGTGCTTATTTTTTCGATAAATTCTTATGTTGTATAACTACGATTGTGAAGTGCCCGATTTCGTATATTTCGGTACATTTTGACATTTTAAGATTTTCCGGTTTTACGCTTGTGTGTTCGAGACTCTTCACGAGCGGTATATGATCTTCACTGGCATATGGGATTGAGAATCACTTTCGAATTTGCATCTTGCATTCTAGCCTCCATGCGATCACTTGCCTTAGGGTCGATCTCATCGGGTCATGAGTATTATACCCATTTCACTCGCCGATTTTTAAATCATGACTTGATGGTAGAGCCTTCCTTTGCATGGGCTTCCTAGTTAGTTCCTCGCCATCACTTGTTGCCCATGTTTGCTTTTTATGTGAAGCTGGGAGTCCTCTTTGGTCACTTCATGTCTTTCGTGTTGAAGCATTTATTCTCCTTCATCACTTATCATTTTTACGCTTATACCTAGAGCTCCCTAGTGTCGTTAAGTTGTATTCTTTGCATTGCATATTGGCTACTTGTTTATCTTTGGCCTTTAGCCGGCTTCATTTGGACTCGATGTTTAAGCCAACTTTTGACCTCGACTTTACCCGTACAAGTTAACCATTGCATGCACTTAACTATCCAAACGACACCTTTGTACCCATGGATGGAACGTTCCTGCGAGTATCAACGACCGATTTTTCGCCACCTTGCATTGAGCGTAGGATTGTTCCAAACCCCGGAACTAGTGCATACGCTTTCTTGATACTCGTTCTATCCATTGTACCATAGCATTCTTTTATTCTTTTTCGAGGCTTATTATGAAAAAGAAACAAAAAAATTAAATATATGAGCGGGAACGGGATGTGTCTTCGTTGTTCGATGGCGATGCGGAGTCGGTTTGTCGCCCTTGAACAAAGCACATATACTTGTATATTTCCTTCATTTGGGATGGTTCTAGTTTGACCTAGGTTCGGCCTTTACCATGTTTCACTTGTCGGTTCTCCCCCCAACGGTTGATTATCTCTTCCAATCATATGGAGAGTTTGTTGTGCCTCTGCCAAGGCAGACTTATACGGTGTCACTTTTTACGCCATGGTCATCACGGAAGTCGTGCTTTTTGTTCAAGGAAGTCTGCTTTGAGTCGACAGGTACGGTGTCTCTTGACTCATTATTCGGTCGGCCTTCACGGTCTTGTCGGTATCATGTTCTGTCACATCGAGATGTTTTGATCTTACCTTGCGTCTTTGGTTTGAGAAGGTCTCCATTGACTTCTTGCGTGAGGTTGTCTCTTATCGACTACGACACAACTGTACGAGAAAAACCTAGAGCCGCACCTTGGGCCTATTTCCATCATTGATAGGTGACCTCGTGCTCGGCGATTTGATGTATCCCATGGGTCTTTGGTGGTGGTTTCCCTTTGTGTTCGACGTATTTTACATTATCACACTTGGGATTCGTACGATGCACAGATTTCCATTTGACCCTATCGGTGGATTTCTCGCCTCTGTGTCGACTTTCATTATTGGTTGGTTCGAGAGGGTTTCTTCCCGTGCGCTAGCCATCTTGTGCACGTCGGAAAGCCGTACTTCGGTTTTGGTTCCATCACTCTCCTTCGTCCGATTCACTTCCAAATCTTCGCCTGTGGGTTACTGTGGCCCCACGGGCCCGGTGTGGGATGCCTTAATGCCTTCCTTCCGGCGGATCTTTTCCCATCGACTCCGACTCATTGCTGCGGGAACAAGGTCTAGAGTCTTTTGTCGATGCCTTGGGGTTTGCCGGTCATCGGTGGCGGAGACTCTTCGCTATCGACGGTGAGGATTCATCATTGCCTCACGATTGGTAGATTCTTTCGAAGTGTTCGACTTCAACTCATTCATTCACACTTGTCGGTTGTCTTTGAGGCACCTTGACACTCATTATCATTATCGGTGGGTTGTCTCGCCGGGCCCAGTTGTGAGAAACATCATTGCCGGTAATCAACGATTTCTCACATGGTCGACTTGACTCATTTATTCCCGGTGTGTAGAATTGTCGTTGTGATCGGTGAAGACCTCGGTTGCATCCCCGGCATTTCTCGGTTCACTGACCAGCGATTCTCTCGATTTACGCGATGTTGTCGTCCACACCCTTATATGTTGCGGGTTCGACACGGCAACATCTTATATGTTGATCCGGTTGTGATTGTACCGTTTGATCCACCTCTTATGATCGGTACTTGAGGTCCAGTTACTTGATCGGACATCCGGTTGCATTATCTTTGATCGACTTTCTATATGTGATACTTGGACATTGATACGGACTTGTCTTTTCGGGCCTGTCGAGGATGATTCACTATGTACTTTCGGTTCGGTTATACTTGTATACATATTGGATCTATTCAGTGCTTTCATATATATGATGTATTTTTGGCTGAGCATGGGTATGCCGCCTAGAAGCATGTGTTGACTCTGCGATTTCTTTCATTGGTTTTTGGCGGTGGAAATCTTGGTAGAGTCCTCTCTTGTTCTTGCGAAGTTCTTTCTGTACATAATACATTTGACCATCATGTACCCCCTGCGACCTCATATGTTAGGGGGCATACGTGTAGCATCATTTCTCACCTTGACATGATTCATGATTGCTACATGCTTTATGGGCACCCATTCCTACGAGACTTGGACAAATTCACTTAAAAACGGTGGAAAATCCTTCATACGCGACTATGCCCGTGTTTTTCCGGCGTGTATACGTGAGTACGGCTAAATTTTCCGCGACGCATGCCATTTTAATGATTAAAAAATATATAAAAATCCCCTAATTTCGCGACGGGTTGATGGTTATAAAGATGGTTCAACGCGACCTAGTATTGGCTTGTTTCCGTGCCCCCGAAACTACTTGGAGGGACTATCGGAGCCTCCCATATGTATGGCCTAAAGGGGAGAGAGAGAATTATTATTATTATACTGCGGTTCCCTATCCAAGTACGATTCCCCGTGCCTCACGCACTTTCCCGGAAGTTCATTTCGAAGGGAAACCTTGTTTCCTTGGAATGCCACATCCCTTTATATGTTGTCTCGTATGCACTCATTTTGGAAGGAGTCTTAGCGAGGCAAGGGCAAGATAGAGATCACAGGACGACGGTACGAAGGCCTTGAGAGGATCGATGATCTCGCTTACTTTTGTACGTCTTATTTTTATAATACGAAATGTCATCTTGTTCCCCGAAGTAAACGTGTTAGTGTATGCTTTAGTAGCATGAAGAATATTTGTTGTAAAAGCATTCATGATGATTTGTTTAATGTTTTATGTAGATCTCACTAACATATGAAATGAAAATATCTTGTGCAACTTGTCCTTTCGTGCGGTTTCTTCTTGTATTTCGAGGTGAAAGAGGAAGGACGGTTTGCGAGGAGTTTGAACTCACGTGGATCTACTTCAAACGTAGGACCAACGGTATTTTCTCATGCTCTATTTCGTTTTCATATTTGTGCATGATCGTGTGAGTCTCTGTTCGTGGTAAGCACACCTTTCTGTGGAGGTTGAATCCCAACCAACCTCTAGGGTGTTAAATCCCTGAAACAATGACTAGCCCCATGCGCTGTATGTTGCACCGGGCGCAACAGGGGAGGTTAGAAGGGGGGTGGAAGCCCCCACTTTTGGGGTCAGGACGCGCTCCGGCAATTTTTTTGGTGTGCGGACCCACTCATAGGCGGACCCACCCATGTTTTGTGCATGAGTTTGCACATGGTTTTGGGGTACGATGGTTTTGGCTTCGGTATTTTCTAGATCGGTCAAGGGAACTATGGTTATGTTCTAATCTGGGGTTAATGGATTGGGGTTTTATGTATGCTTTGGAATGTATATATATGTGTTGTAACATAAAAGGAATATAATGAAAAATCAGGCTGGTCGTCACGATTTGGGATGTTTGAGGAAAATCTTTGTGTTTATCTGTTTTATGTTTTATGCTCTCGCTATTGTTTATTTTGTTATAAGATTCATTTGCGGATCATTTGCATTTCGGGGTTAAAACCTACATTTGGTATCGAGTTGTTTTGGCTTCAAGGGGATGCCTTTAACTGCGAGTGTTTTTTGCTCGGTGCTGAGGTAGACCTTGTTCGATGGGAGATGCGGGATCGATTCTTGCGGTGAAAAGAAGATGGCGAGCGAAGGAAGATAGAGATCAAGAAATTTAATGAGTCGAGTTTTGGATTGTGGAAGCCAGATGGAGGGATGCTGTTTCGGTGGATAAATATCGGTGGATGCGCAGGTAGATCAAAGTACTAAACCAACGGCAATGTCGGAATGAAGAGGCTGAGACAAAGCTGGATCGGAAGGCTGAGCACAATACGATTGTGTGTCTCGGATTCAATATTGTTGAATGTGTACGGGAAGCTACGACGAAGAATTTGTGGGAAAAACTTGGGACTTTGTACCAATCTAAGTCTCTGGTGAATAAGTTGTTCTGAGAAAAAAGCGTGCAATATGCTGAGGATGAAGGATGGAGACTCGGTGACGAGCATGCGAACGCCTTCAATGTTTGTGGTAAGTCATTTGTCATCTGTGTCTGTTAAAATCTCGAGATGAAGATAAGTGCATCGGTTTGTTGTGTTCTCTACTAGACTTGTGGGATAGTCTGGTTATTGCAATAGGTAGCAATACAACTACCTTGAATTTTGATGACATTGTCTCGGCCTTCTTCTCGAAGGAAATGAGACGAAATATGGAGGAGCCGAGAATGGAGATGCCTTATACGTACGAGGAAGATTACAAAGCAAAAACAAGAATAAGGTTTGAGTGGAGATCCAAATCTAGAGGGAGATCTAAATCTCCTGGAAAGTTTGTAAAGGTATGTTGGAAATGCGGAAAGGAAGGGCACTACAAAAATTGCCGGATATAAAGCTCTGAAAGAAAGGGATCTGATGATGCTCATACTGCCGGAGAAAAAACCACCTCGGATGAAGGGGTGGGGACGTGTATTTGGCTTCTTCCAAATACACATGTAGATCATGAGTCATGGTTGATTGACTCGGTGCATCCTTTCACTTCACTCCCCATAGGGAGTGGTTCTGCCAGTATGAGAAATATGATGGTGATGTCTTCCTGAGGATGATAGGAAGGCCAAAATCTTTGGACATGGAAAGGTCCGACTAAAGGCACGAGGTGGAAGGATTAGAACTTCCTAGTGTTCGCATATTCTACGTGTGGCAGTACGGTTGCATGCTTCAGATGGACGATGTAGGTGTAAAAATAGTGTTTGAGAAAGATGCCTACGAATGGTTCGGGGAGCATTGGTATTAATGCGGGGGAGTTTCGGTACAGAACTCTATACAAGATACAAGGTAACAACATTGTTGATGGGTGTAACAGTCGCATGGTTCAGAAAGTGGAGCGAGAAAGCCTAGATGTCTACGGGGAAAAGACCATGTTATGGCATCAAAGGCTTGGACATATTGGAGAGAAGGGCCTTTGGATACGCATAGAAATGGTATGGTAGAAGGTATGAATAATTTCTCTGGATTTCAATTTAGCGAACATTGTGTATATGGAAGCGAGAATCGGGTGAGTTTTCCTTACGGTGTAAGAGGGCGAACAAGATGTTAGAACTTGTGCACGGTGATGTGTTTAGGTGTGTCTAGGTTCCATCAACGGGAAATTCTGTGTACTATGTTTCATTTATAGATGACTTCTCAAGGAATACATGGATATATTTCTTAAGGAAGAAATTTGGAAACTTTTGACGATTTAAAAAAATTTAAGGCTGCGGTGGAAAACCGGACGGAGGAGAAGAAGATAAAGGCGAGGACGGATAATGGTGGGGAGTTAACGAGAAGGAATTTGAAGAGTTCTGTAAGAAGTGTGGTATAGCACGACGAGAAGACTACTCCATACACACCTCGGCAAAATGGAGTTGCGAAAGAATAGACGAGAACAACGATGGAAAAGGGCAAGAAGCATGCTTAGTGAGTACGGGTTAGGACAAGAATTCTGGCGAGGTAGTGGAGGCTGCATGCTATGCGGATTATGAGATCACCTTCATCGGTGTTGGAGGATAAGACTCCACATGAGGTATGGATGAAGTAAAGCCCTCTCTTTCACATATAAGGGTAGTTGGATGTGATGCATATGTACATGTTCCAAAGGAGAAAAGGACCAAGTTGGATAATAAATCTTAAAGGTGCATCTTTATTAGATGAGATGGTTTAAAAGGTTACAAGCTTTGGAACCCGAGAAACAAGGAAAGGTTGTGTACACGGTCGAGATGTGGTGTTTAGAGAGGTGAAAGATGTTGTTAAACATGAAATCATACCAAAGGAACCGGAAGAAGATAGAGTTTGAGCTAAGGGTATGAATCGAGACTCTACGGTAGAAGAATATTCGGAAGAGGAAAGAGCACAAACTCCCGGCTTTGAGAAGATCGGAACCTCGAAGAAGACAACCGAAAGGTATAGTCCATACTTTCGGTTCGAGGTTTTGCCTTAACTATAGCGGTGATCCCGGAAGCATCGAGAGGCGGTAGATTCGGAGGATGGAAAACTGCGGAAGGAAATTGTGGTTGATGTGAAATGGCATCCTTGCACAAAAATGAGGCATGGGATGCGGTGGATTTTCTGCATTGGAAGAAGCCCATCGAGAGAAAATGGGTGTTTAAGAAAGAAGATGAATGTAGAAGGCAAGGTGGAGAAATACAAAGCTCGGTTGGTAGCAAAAGGTTATTCCCGGTGCCGAGAATCTATTTTGGTGATATTTTTTTCTCCTGTTTCCAGAGTTACTTCTATTAGATTACTTTTATTTGTTTATAGCATTTTATTTTTGAGATAGAACGGATGGATGTGAAGACATCATTTCTTCATGGGGATTTAGAGAGAGATCTACATGAAGCAACACGAAGGCTTTATGGTCGAAGGGTAAGAAATAACTAGTATGCGAGTTGAAGAAGTCTGCGTATGGGTTAAAACAATCACCAAGGATGTGAGTATCGAAATTTGATACCTATATACGAGGACTATTGCTTCACCGAGAAGCAAGGAGGATCCTTCTGTTTATTTTAAATTAATTGGTGACCGTGTTATTTATTTGGTCTTGTATGTGGATGATATGTTGTTGATTGGAAATGACAAAGAAATTACCCGAAGATTTGGAGCCAGTTGTTCTCCAAATTCAACATGAAGGATCTTGGTGCCGCAAACTATATTTTGGGCATGGAAATTAGAGAGATCGAGCGAAAGAGGAAGCTTTGGTTAAACCGAGAGGAAGTATGTCGATACTATATTTCATAGGTTCAATATGCGGGGATAGTAAACCGGTGAATGTTCCTATTCCTGTGGGTGTAAAGCTATACGCGAGAACATTGTCCCAAGACGAGAAGAAGAAGAGGAGGATATGTCCCATGTTCCATATACAAGTGTAGTGGGTAGCTGATACCAATGGTACATACTAGACCGGAGCATTGCACATGCGATGGGAGTATTAAGCGAGGGTTTATGTCAAACCTAGAAGGAGCATTGGACAACATTGAAAGCGGGTTTTCAGATATTTACGTGGCACTAGTGATTATGGCTTGTGCTACTAGGGAAGACTAGGATTGGAAAGAATGTTGGAAATTCATGGTTTTGTTGATGTAGACTACGCTAGAGATACGGGACCAAAGAAGATCTACAAGTGGGTATGTGTTTAGCCTATTTGGAGGCGTAGTCGGTTGGATGAGTAAAATATATTACGTAGTGGCTCTTTCAACTACGGAAGTAGAATATAGCGACCCACTCATGCAAGCAAGGAAGCAATATGGTTGCGAGAGATTGTGTTCAAGTATGGGGTTGGCAGTACAACGAAGCTATGAGATGGTAGCAGTAGCCAGTGCAATTTTCTTGGCTAAGAACCACACTTACCATTCAAAGACAAAGAGCATTGATGTTCGATATCACTTTGTTAGAGATGGTTGAGGGTAAGGGTATTCTTTGGTAAAGGTGGACACTTTGAAGAATGTTGCGAATCCGTGTGAAGTCTATGAGCACTTAGAAGTTCTCTCGGTGTGAAGAGAAACAATGGGTGTTGAAGAATTGGCCCAATGACTAAGCTCTCTGGCGGCCCCTAGTGGAGAAAAACAACAAGTGGGAGAATGTTGGGTATGTGTTATATTCTTTCCATGACTAGCCCCACACGTTGTATGTTGCGGCGTTTGGGTGCTTAATGAGGGGGGTCACGAGGGGAAGCGACCCCAACGGCGGGAGTGCAGGCGGCGCTGCTGGCGAAAATTGTTTCGTGTGCGGACCCACTCATAGGCGGACCCACCCATGTTTTGTGCATGAGTTTGCACATGGTTTTGGGGTACGATGGTTTTCGGCCCTTGGTATTTTCTAGATCCGGTCAAGGGAACTACGGTTATGTTCTAATGTGATAAAATAAAATGTCAAAATGTCAAAATCTGGGAGTCTGGGAGTCTGGGAGTCTGGAGCAAAATCTTGTACTTCGTTCAATTTATCACGTTGGTGTTTAACCGTTTTCC
>CM076578.1:1221298582-1221394974 GCA_034641835.2 Pinus albicaulis
TTGGGGATAGCTTCCCGAGCTATAAGCACACATGGGGCTAGGCTTGTCGAACAGCAGCAATTATGCCGCCCCACCATTGTGATGTTGAGTTGGTTCACCTCTGTGATCATGCCCCCATATGCATCCTACCCATTGAGTCCTGGACTCATGGGAAGTAACTCTCATTTGGCAGGTGGGGTGGGAAAAGCAAGAGACCGGTAGCAAGGGCGGTGGACGCATCGGAGATTGTCGTACTCTCTATGTCTAGGATAGCATGTGTCCAACCACTTGATACGGGATCCGTCTGGTGAGGTTTTGGACCTCAGCGACTTCGGGTCGGAATAAACCAACTTCGGGTTGGTATGAGACTCTTTTGAGTCCTATAGAGTTTCGAACCTGCGAGGCACGAATACGTCGGTAGGGAATGATGTCTTTGTGACTAACCCACTTTTGTTCTAAAATAAAGAAGCCGACCAAACGAAGTTACGACGGGATGACGCACGATGTTTGGATGGCACGGGTGGATGGAGTTCTCCCTAGTTGAGAGGGATTATTAATTTTGGACAACTAGACCAAACTCCATGTTGTGATGCTCGGATGAAGATGCCAATATTTTTATTAGATTCCTCTTTCGGAGAGGTGCAAGATCGATCTAAAGATCATCTTGATCAGGTAAACAAAAAACATTTATTTTGAATTTATTCAAAATATGTGCGGAGTAAACACGAAATGAAATGTAGGCTTGAAACTGACGGTTGTGTCACACACCCTCATTGATGGATATAAATAGCTCCACGTTTGAGGTCATTTTTTCTCATCCATCACATCACATTCTCTCACCTCCTTTGATTGGGTTGATCATCTGTTGGAGTCTCTTCTTCTCACATGTGGGAAAACGCGACAAGAAGATTTTTGTTTTTTCGACCTAGGGTTTTTCAACGCGAGTTGACTAGCGTTGACATTGGTCGACGCTTGGTCGCCCGGCCGTCTGTCCACGAGGTCGATCTCTGCGGTCACTTGTTTATTGGCACAAAAATCGAGGCGAGGCGTTGACTTGGTAGGAGCATTGACTTTTTCTTTGCTTTGTTTTGCATTGACCATTGAGCGTAGTCGTTGACTTTCGTTGACTTTGGGTTGGTGATATTGTTGAACTAGGCATTTATGTGGTCTTTTGGTGGCTGTGTACAGAGACTTTATTGGGTTTGACATCTGTGACGTTAATAGCTTGCTTTTAACTTTTATATATTTTTAACATCTTCATCAATAGGTGTATTTTATCCCAGTATTTCTCTGTTTATGTAGTATTTGTTTGATATTGGGGATAAAAAGTATAGTTGCATCAAGCATAGAACATCTACAAAAATTCACCACATACATTCATTCACCTAAGCACACTTTATTATTAGCAAGAAAAGAGGCGAGGAATGCACCTCATTGATCCCACATGGAATGGAATTCCAATAAAATCGTATTGTGACCAAAGAAAGTGTGCATTTCATTGGAGCCCACCAAAATGAGTTTAATGTAATGTTTTCGGCCTTAGAGGGCACGACCACAGTGGTCCCTATTACCCCTATGTCGGTGAGGTTACATAGATTTTTTTCGGTACGACATTCACCATCATTGTAAGCCCAAGGTCACAACTTAAAGCAATGTAAAAACTATGTGAGGACTGTATTAGGTATTAGACTTGTGCTTGTCGAGTTTGAGTCTATATCCATTTTGTTTTAATCGAACCATGTCCTATCTCTTGAAAGCTTCACCTAAGCAATCTTGTCCCTAATCGCATTGGAGAACCTTGTGGACTTCTCATGAGGACTCATTGTTTTATGGGAGGGCTTTGTATTTGTAGGGGTGAACACCGGTGTAGGGACCCGATCCATTTATGCCAAGGTGCGGCAGTGTCATTCCACATGGTTAGTGTCTATAGAGTACGTAGATGACCTTGCTTCGATGTAGTATTACTCATGAGAGCTCATAGGATAGCAGGTCTCTTGTGACAACTTTCACGTTTCTGAGGGCAATTCATGATTCCCAATGTAAAATGGCCAAGTGGTCAAAAACTCAACCCAATCTCATATTGCAAGCACTTGATAAGAGGATTCTATGTTGGTAATTTTAGTTAACATGTTCTTTTCTAGGGACAATCACTTCGAATTCCATATAAGACCAGAAACATTTAGACCATTTTATTTTCATTAGCAATCCCATGAAACATTGTCAAATTGACGGTGGTAAGGAAGAAAGAAAATAAAAGATAGATGTTGAAGACAAGCTAAGACAAGAGTACAAGGATATGGCACAAGCCGGAAAAACCCCAAGATTGGGAGAAACCTATATCAATTCTTCTTATTATTAATATCGAATGTTCGGCAAAGAGAGTACAATAATCCAAAGTTAAAATGACTTTGAAGATCCAATATATTAAAAATGTGAGTGGCTCAAACTATAACGGTAGTATTTAGTCAATATGAAATGAAGGTACGGTTAGGGCGACTTCTTGTTCAACTATGATTTTATTAGAATTGAATCAAGAGCTTTCTCTTCAAGCTGCGCCTTTCACTAGCATGCATGAGAATGACCTTCATTGAACAAGGCCCAGTATGGACCACGAATGGACTCCAGAGCTTCCTTTACTATGAGGTCAAACTAACTATGGTTTTGCCGAAAGGTAACATGGATACGACCTCATGAGAGAGGGTTTCTCTCTCACAAACGAGTCCGAGAAATCACTAAACTAGCTCGGCACCGCTAAGCCACTGCCAAACTCGGACTGCAAGGATGAATTGCCCATACTTAGGCTTCCCGGACAGGCGATTGTCCTTCGCATGGAGTGTCTCGGCCATAATGCGAGAAGTTGACCCGAAACAAACCTCCTTCGACCTTCTTCAAGTACTCGGATGCCTCAAAAATATCTCCAAACGATTTGATGCATGTAAAATGAGGGAGAAGTCACCTCAATTATACAATTGGAGGTCGGTGGAGCGTGACTGTTGGGCTTGATGAGCCGACATAAGGATGAAGCCAACCTTATTAATTTACTTGTGAGAAAAAATAAATTCAAAAATCATACTTGCTTGTCCAAATGAAGCCAATTTTTATAACGATTTCGGTTCTCTCGAAGGAAAATTCAATGTTGCAATTATCTTCCCCATAAGAGTTGTCCAAAGTGGAGATTTGGCCCTGGTTCCAATTTTAACCCTCCTCTCAATTAGGGAGAATGCCATCCAATCGACATGAACCATCTATTTGTATCTCATCTGCGGCTACTGCTCTTCTATTGCTTTGTTGAACATTGATATGAATAATAAAGAATCAATCGAGTGAGTCACAAGACCTTGCCACTCTCCTGCGGCAAAAGTCGGTCCATAATCATTCAAACTTGATCCCAAGTGATCAAGTTAAGAAAACATCATGCATCCTAGACATAGGGAGTACGGCGGTACACGATGCGTCCATCGATGGTGCTATGATCCCTATCCACTTTCCCAACTCATTGACGAGATGGTACTCCCCATGTTGTCCCAAACAACATGGGTACGATAAATGCGGGGGAACACCAACGGGGAAAGAATATATCACATCCTGCTCCCTAATCACACGTGGGGAAAGGAGAAAACGCACCCTACAAACACACATCATAATCACATGTACGAAAGGATGAATACATCTTACAAACACATATCACAACCACATGTGGGGAAAGGATGAGCGAGTGCTACGATCACATCTCACAATCATCGTAGGGAAAGGATAAACCACATCCCTACACGCATGCAAAACAACGGGAGTAGGGAAAGGATGAACCCACGTCCTACACGCATGCAAACCAATAATAGTAGGAAGGATCCTACATGTGGGGAAAGGATAGGGCCACATCCCTTGAAGCATGTCAACCATCAATCGTAGGGAATGAGCATCCTACATGGGGAAAGGATGAACCACGTCCATGACATGTCAACATATGCCTATATGCATCTTTCAACGGGGTACTGCGGGGAGAAAGTGAACCACTCATCCTATGCATATGTCATCAACAATAGGGGAAAGGTGAACCACTCACCCTACACACGTGTCCGCAATCATAGGGGGAAGGTGAACCACTCACTACACACATGTCATCCACCATGGGGCATCATAGAAGAAGGTGAATCACTCACCCTGTACACGGCGCACCACTAGGGGAAGGTGAACCACTTACCCCTACACACATTGCATCCACCATGGGGTATCACAAGGAAAGGTGAACCACTCACCTGTGCAGGCGCACCACTAGGGGAAGGTGAACCACTCACCCTATGGTCGTTCATAGCTCAATAAGTACCCCCAAGCCCCGGAGCTCCTAGAGCTCAATGTTCAATCTTAACCACGGATCCCTTCATATAGGGAATAGTGCCAAGCTGCTAGAAAGCCAAGACTAGATCAATGGAAGCCTCATGGCTCATTTATCAGCATATAGATGTATGTATATTAAACGCATTGATTTACAGCAGCTATTTTTGCAGTACTTAGTAATCCTTTGCTTCTAAGTGAAGAAATTAGTTAACTGATCTTACTCCCTCTTACCCGGGGGAGATCACAAGCCCAAGCTTGTCTTTCAAAGTAAAAGTGTCCATCTGCTTTGAATACATAAAAATTGGACCTTAAGAGATACAACACTTAGATGTGCTTTTACCATCTACCATACTGTTAGCTCCTTTCTAAGAAGTTGTGAAAGGATGTTAGAAATCTGCTCATTTCACCAATAGTGATAAAGCTTGGAGGCTCTCCAACATTTTATATCCAAATGGCTCATGGATGAGTTTTCTGTCTTCATAAGTTAAACTTGTTGCCAAGAACATCCAACCTCAACGAAGCTTCCAGACTTCGGTTACGAAACAAAGGAGGATCCCAAGAAGTGTAGCATCATACTGCCAGCCCAGCCAATATTGAAGATCCATGGAATCTTAAATTCCTAGAAGATGAGAGAGGCGTAACCATATGATGTTTTAGATACATTAGCGCAAAGGTGCATGTCTGATCAGGTGTTTATCAAGAATACCAGATCTGACTTTCATTTATGTCTCCAACTCCCTCTTAGGAGGATTATCTTCTGTATCTTTGATCATGGTTCCCTCTATATGTCAGGAAGATGATCTTGCTCGAAGCATGGTCATCAAGGTTGTCTGTTGCTTTTCCTGTGAATGTTTCTATGGACCATGTGTCAAGAACATCAATTCCACCGGGATTCTATGGCTTCCCCCTGAAGTCATACTTCAGTTGTCATCCCGACCTTTCCTCATCTTTAAGATGTTGTATTGATATTACCTCCAGGAGACTTGCCCTGAGTTTTGCCTTGGAATGATCTTGCTCTGTCCCTTTTTAACTGACGGCTTCAAGTCTGATTATGCCAAGGTGTTTGACCTTTGTTAGCATTGTTCCAAACATCACCTTTCATATACAAGATGGACAAAGAAAAACTGAACAATTCCTATCTAGTTATGTTAAGTTACATCTCTGCAACACATTTTAAACTTCAAGATATGTTATTATAGGTTAACTGCGGATGTACTAGATTCCTTCAAATATTCAGTGTAGTAGCAGAATATTGTGGTGGCAAGCAAACAATGCATTTAAGCTGATGATACAGAGTTGTCATCTGTGCTGATACTGTCATGGGTAAAAACTACTCTTATTACCATACTTTGAATTAGTCGTCCTTCCACCAGACTACTACAACAACGGAACTGACCTGAAAATGATACTGATTGTTGGTAGATAAAGCCTCAGACTTGATGAAGATCTGCTTACTATTGTGCAAAAACTTCAACAGGGTTATTATATTACAATTTCAATATTGTAATCCAAAAAAAAAAAACTTTAAACTGCTGAAACCCTGCTTCAACTGAAACCCTCACTGTAGAAAATTAGTTTGATTTTGATGAAATGCTAATGGTATTGACACTTAAGATGCCACCTGTAGTACTGAATGCTAGAACAATCTGCCCATGCATCTGTTATATCTCTTGTTCGACCAAACCCTTCCTTAATGATAAGAAAAGGAAACTATGCTGAAGTAACCTTTACTGAGTATATTTGATCAATGAGACAGATTAATGCTTAAGAGAACGAAGATCAGTGGATGCTATTGAGATTGAAGATACTGGCATTCCCTTGATACTGAAGTCAGAGGATCTTTTGGCATTTTTTGTTGAGGATCATCATAGAGCTTTGTTCTTCATAGGCACCTTAGGGTATAGTACTGGCTAGTGCTATTAGGGGAAGTGATTGCAAGGAACAGTGAGTTATGAGCGTGCAACATACCTTTTCCAACTATTTATGGCTATAGGTGCACCAAACTTAAATCTGACTTGAATTAAAAACAGCGAATTCTCAATCATGGTGTCTTGTAACGGAATTAGAATGCTCAGAAGTGCCTTGCGGATTGGCCTCAAATTTGGCAAGTTCATTCATGCTAGTCTCTGAAAGATTACAGTTTTCATTAGGATTTATTTTCAAGGTCACTGACGTATCAAGTCACAAAAGTTGATGTCATTTGATGCCACTGGATAGTTCGATTATGCCACATATATATGTGAGTTCAATGCCATATTAACTATGCCAACAGTGCCAATATATATCACAGAGGAGCAATGTAGATTGATGCCATTCATACAAACTTACTATGTTGTAGAGAACATGTCATACAACCTGTGTATTAATATTATACATATTGCAGAGGAACAAGGTCTTATACATTGTGAGACACATATTGTGTAGCGAGCCCCACATACATATATATACACAGAGCGAACAAACCATATACACGTTGTGGTGAGTGAGCCGGAAACGCATACGTTTATACTGTAGAGAAGAAACGGGAGTTATATACGATCCATATATATACTGTCAGAGGAGTGAGACATATATGTATTAGATTGCAGAGGAACAATGTCTCAGTGTCATCATGATTGTTGATGAATAGATGAACAGTGTACCAATTCCAACATGATCATAAATGAACAGTTTACAGTGTAGTATACAAGAATTTACAATGTAGTATACAAGAGATGCAAGACTGTAACTTCGAGAATATAATCCGAGAGAAATAAGAAGGTCTTATGAAAATATGGTCTGAGAACAATGAAGATTTTAGTGAGAGCCAGAAAAGTCTTCCTGTATCAGGCGAAAGACACTTTGTACTGAGAGTGAGAGTCTCTATACAAGAGTCTGAAGTCCTAAGACAGATTATACCAAAAACCTACGAACTTGCCATAGGAGATGTGCTAGAACAATTTGTATGCCAAGACTTCCTTTGATTCTGGACCTCTTGTTCAAATTGCAAATTTGTGTATCAAGACTGGCAAGTATCAGTGAACTTGCAGAAGAGACAATTATCTCAGGAGAAGAATCATACCAAAGGGTCAAATGTTCTTATTTGATGCAAATGGCTTCAAGTTGTGAGGGTGGACCATGGAAGCATGCAATAACACCTTTAGAATTAGGCCACTCCATGCAGATATTCAAAACTACATTTAGATATGTCTTTTCTCAACATTCGCTCTTGATGCATTCTGCTCTTGCTTGGGCTTGTCCTCATCTGGCTCTGATACCATGTTAATTTTAGTTTAACATATTTCTTTGCTAAGTTCAGTCCTTGAAATTCCATATAATCCCATTTGTTAGACCATTTTATTTTCATGTGATACATAAACATGTCAAACTGACAGTGACTGAAGAAAGAACACATAAAGGATAGATGCAGAAGACAAGCTAAGAGAAGACTCCACAAGAGTACACAATGATATAGCACCAAGCCAGGGAGAAACCCCAAGATGGGGAAAACCCTATATCAATTCTTCTTATTATTAATATCGAATGTTCAGCAGAGAGTGAGCACAATAATCCAAAGTCAAAATGACTTTGAAGATCCAATATCTTAAACATGTGAGTGGCTCAGACTATAACACCAATATTCAGTCAATCTGAAATGAAGGACTTACTATCCACTGTGATTTTATTCAATTGAATCAAGAGCTTTCTCTTCAACTACGCTTTCACTGGCATGCCGCAGAGGCCTTCGCTGACCAATAAGACTGATATGGACCCTTGAATGGACTCTCGGCTTCCTTTACCGTCGAGGTTAAACGTATTCGGTTCTGCCTGAGAGGTAACATGGATGCGGCCTCATGAGGAGAGGGTTTCTCTCTCACAAAAGAGCCCAGAAATCATTGAACTAGCTTGGCCTGCTAAGTCGCTGCCAAACTCGAACTGGGGATGAATTGTATACTTAGGCTGCCCAGACCGACGGTTGTCCTTCATGGTGTCTCGACCCTAACGCAGAAGCTGAACCAGAAACAAACCCTCCTTCGACCTTCTTCAAGTACTTGGCTGCCTCAGAAATATCTCCAAGCAATTTGATGCGTGTCAAATGAGGAGAAGGCACCTCAATTTATACAATTATGGAGTCAAGGGACTTGGCTAATAGGCTCGTCGGGCCGACATAAGGATGAAGCCGAGTCTTATTAATTTATTTGTGAGAAAACATAAATTCAAAAATCCACTTCCGCTTGTCCAAATGAGACAATCTTTATATCAATTTTGGTCCTCTCGAAGGTATTCAATGCTGCAATTATGTTCCCCATAGGAGTTGTCCAATGTGGAATTTGGCTCTAGTATTGATTTTTTTGTGGCATCGGATGTGCTCTAGCCACAAGATTTTGCGGAAGGCTAAGACACATGCATTCCACGATACACGGAAAACGTTTGGGAAGTTTACCCGGAGAGGATTTAATTAAAATAATTTAATCATTTTTAATGTATTCATAATTCTAAACTTAGGAAATGTGATTAATTAAAGTGTATTAACTAGATTGGGTGTGAATCTTTAGATAAAGACAGTTCAATTCTCGGTTAATTGTGAGCTTTGATTATGTTTTAATCTTGGTCGTTGATATGTCAACGAGAGATTGTAAGAAGGAGCTTGATAGGCACATTTGGAAGCACATCGGAAGTGAGATCAAGAGATCGATTTCTCCAAGAGAGCAACGCGACGGTTGTTGGAGGAAGATCGAAGTGATTTCTAGCGGTGAGGGGCAAAGATAGTTTGTCGGAGGAAGTACTCTGATCCGGTGAATACGTGCCGGAGGAGGCGGAGAGAGGTGCGAGAAGAGGCGGTGCGAGCCACGTTGGGCGTAGAGGCACGCGAGAGCGACCACGGAAACGAGAGGGGTACGAATATTTTACGAGAGCGATTTGAGATCCGGTCTAGGAAGTCGGAGTATGAGGCAGGAGGTCAAAGGATCGAGTTCTAGCCGACCAAAAGATCGGCCAAGAGGTGTGACGCGGTCCCGGCCATGATGACGCGATAGCTGCGTAGGTGTGACGCAAAGATAGCACGAGAGGGGCTCATCTCCGGTCGGATCAATATCGGATCTTCTGTGCAATGTGAGGTTATCTCACTATCTTACTCGTCGGTTGATTCTCTGTGTTGGATTGCCGGTTAGGCATCCAAAAGATTTTGTATTCGAAACTATTGCATAATAATTAAAAATTTAAAACCCTCGATTCCTTTGTAGTTTTCCCGCACTAAGTTTTTCCCGGGGACATTGTCCAAAAACAACGGTGTATATGTGTGTGTTTATATCTTTCTTGCTTAGTTCTTGTTTCCACAATATTTTTTATGTTGTGAAAACTGGGTTGTATTTATTTCGATATTCTTGTGTAACATAGTAAATAAGTTATTGTGAAATTAACAAGTAAGAAAATAACATCGATTTACACGGTAGGGATTTCCATTGTGGGAATTTTCACACCTATGGTTACCCGATTTTAACATGTGCCACATAGAATTTTCCCAATCTAAGCATCTCGTCGCTGGTTATAGCTTGATCAAGAAACTTGGTCAACAATACAGAAAAGCTTCCATGGGGGAATTTTAGGCGAGGCATTGGGTTGTTTATGACATGCATGATGTCAAAAGTAGTCTACTCAATGAGGAACAAAATCCACATTTCATATTTTGCATGTCCTCGAGGCATTAGAAGATCATCCACTTGGGCATGATGATGTGCCATGGGAATAGGTTTCAGGGAGGCCTAACGAGGTGCAAATCTTGACAAAATTTGATGTATAATATGTCAAAATTGGTCTACGAATGAGAGGAACAAAACACATGTCTCCATTTCTCCAAATTCCCAAGGGGAGTTAGTGCTCCAACATGATGACGTGGCAAGCAAGTGATGACGTGGTAATGTTGGGAAAGATATGAAGATTCAAAGAGTCCTAGTTAGGATCAAGCCAATTTCAGCATACACGAATTTGCCAAAATTGTACGAAAGTCAAAGGCATTGCGAATTCAGCAGCTTCCACTGTGACTATGTCCAAATTACTAAATGGAGAGAAGTCAAGTTAAAAATAGTCGTTGGTGAAGCCAACTAGTCGTTAGAGTGTCTAATGGCCACTACGAGACCCGGTGGACAAAATTAGTTGAGCAATGGACCATGAGCAAAGGGAATTTTGAACTAAATTGTGGAAATTTGTCAACAATCCCCTAGTGCATGAATTATAAATCATATTGTAATATTTTAAGAATTATTTTATTAAGTCTCCAACTTGTGGATGACTAATAGATATTTTATTGAGGAAAAGTAAAACTAGCCACTAACTAATTATCATGATTTTTCTATAAGAGCTAGGCTCTCCTCATTTGTAAATGGTTGTTATTCAAGTACTATCTAATAAAAAAGAGCTCATCTATTTGCAAACCCTTGTACTCTATTGTATAATTGTGAAGTGGTTATTGTAATGTTTTTTTTTTCTTGCTATTGTTTTTGGGCATCATTTAATCTAATTTCATTTTGCTAATAATTAAACTCATCCTAAGATTAATGTTCTATGCCGTGAGGAGCTAATAAGCTACATGGAAGTAAGCAACTAGGGTTGTTCCACTTGTTTGTTTGGTTTTGCAAGTGAATCAATCCAAAGGTTTGTAAAAGAGATGCCCCCGAAGAAGGCCGCTCCTAAGGAAGGTTGAACATTTGCAAGGCGAATTAAGCAATAGTGGGGGTAATTTCCGGAAAGGAACAAGCCCACTCCCTTCACAAGAACCAAGCATGGTGACTTAGAGGGGCATCTAGTTCACACTCCGGCAAGAGGTGAGACTCCAAGGCACAAGTGTGTTGATTTTCCAAGAGTCCTCTCGTAGAGTAATTATTTCTTATGATTTCTCTTAGAGCGATATTTTCGTTCAATTGGTATTCATCATAAAACAATTACAAAGAGAACTTTAATAGTAAAACAAAAATGCTAGAGGATCATAAGAGAACGGTCACACAAGAACACAAGAGTTTGCTACGGAAAATCCACATGAAACGGAAAAACCCAACAACCTTTTCAATGGAGAAATTCTTCATTTCAACAAAGATACACCTAGACATCCTAGTCATATACAAAGTCAAACTAACCATCGAAAGAAACATGGTCAAACTTGGTCCAAATCCATCCCAGTCCGTCACAAGTTTGCCCTGCGAGTTTTGTATTTGATTAGAGGTATGCCTTCTATTATCCACGGTGCTAGGTCCTTCCAAAGAGATTAGGTCCCGCTGAGAGATTCGGTCTAGGACATAAGCTCGGTCCATCCTGAGAGATTCATTCATCATAGAGTTTAATCCATGATAGAGAGACGAGAAAATCGTTCTTCAACAAAGGACTTTCACAAAAGATTAGGTTTTTCACTTCGAAGATAAATGCATCCTTCATCTATTACCAGTTTTTTCATCCTCCCTTGTGGCCCAACGAACATAAGATGTCTTGATGATCGGATCCGAAAATTGCTTCTTGGAGAGGAGCTCAAATTGTAAATAGGCATCTTGAAGGGTGAATGGGTGTCTTCCTTTAACTAGGCCGACTTGACTAGGAGGAGGTCGACTTCATCTTTTTTGGAGCCATAAATTCAACTTTTATAAATTCAATTTTTTCTCTTTTTACAAACTACATGAACATGTCTTTTGATATTTTTCTTTTTTTATTCTAGTATGAGGAACGTGCTTACAAATACATTAAGGGTTAAAATATACATTACGAACTAACCATAGCTACAAAATTCAACGAGGTGTAATTTAAGCAACCAAAAATCCAATTCTCTTTTTATTTTCTGCGGCTAGGAAAAGATTTACTTGCTAGTTTTTAATTTCATATCAATTTACAACTAGTTATTTTTTGGGGGAAAATTGTCAATATTGTTAGATTTAACCCCCATCTTAATACCGGTTCATAATTTTCTATTTACACTTGTAGCTAGCCTTTTTTTGGTTTGGAAATATTGTCATTGATGGCAAGGAGCACAAAGGAGCAACACTTGACCCGGCGGTAAGGCAGACGAAACAAAGCGAGGAAACGGTGAATAGAAGCGAGAGGCGGTGTAATAGAGATGCGATGCGATTGGTTTGCATTTGCGATGCAATCGCAAATCGCAATCGAAAAAAGCTGACAAGGTAGACTATGAAAGCAGGGCGGCGGAGTTGCGATGCGATTCGATGATATAAGGACATGGGACCTACGGGGGAAAATGTATATTATAATGTTCGAAAGGTTGGGTACAAAAAGAGTTTCATTTATGAAAAGTATTGCCGAAAACGTTTACAAAATTAACGCAATGGACCCGGTTAAACAAACAAAGGAAGGACGAGTGGGGCCGCGGGGAAAACGGCTTTGAAAACCCAATACCGATGGGTTCGCGCGACTCATCGAAGGTAAGCTATTTTCACTTTTCGAACGATATCGTTGTTGGAGGACACGTGTAAATGAGTGGTATTCCAAAAACCACTTACATCGCGTAATTTTTGAGCGTTAAGTTTTGTACATTTAAATTGCGCGATATTGCGCAAGGACGCGTCGGATGAGGGTCCAATTGGAGGATTGGAGCGCGAGAGTTATTTGGCCAGATTGGATTGCCGGTTAAGTTGTGCGGCGAAAGGCGGAGGTTTTAAAGTTAAGGCCTAAGAGTGGAGGGTTGAAGATCGACGGCGGAGATTGTATTGGAGAGAGAAGATCAACGGTGGAGATCTCATCGCATCGACGATTTCTAATCACATCGGCGGAATGAAAGAACAAAGGAATGACAAGTTGAAAGTTGTGATTGCGATTGAGCATTTAATGTAGCCGTCGAGTTCCCAATTAACGGCGGTCGTTGGATCTACGATGTGAATTGTCGCATCGGAGAATTCTAATCGCATCGGCGCGAGCGGAAGATTAAGGGAACGTGTTGTTGGATGTTGCGATTGCGATGATGCGATCAATCGCAACGGGTGGATCTAGAGATAACAACGGTGGATCATAAAGTAAGTCGGTGGGGCCCACGGTGACCCATCGCATCGGCGGAGATTGCAAAAACGAAAATATGAATTTTCCTTTGTTAAAGCGCTTCGACGGGTAAAAGAAAATTATAACGTAGAACATTGAAATGCCAAAATATTGCCTGGTGGGACCTTCACTAATCGCATCGGCGGAAATCGGATGACCGAAGGCACAAAGAGGATCTCGAATGTTGCGATTGCGATTGGAAAGTTAAAAGAGGCGGAGTATATTTGTGGTGTGGGCCCCCATGTAAAAGAAAAAGTTTAATGCATATTTACTCACGAGATTTTAGACCAAAAGGCGGAAGAATGATTAAAAAGTAAGCACGTAAGTATATATGAAACAATATGTATATATCTATGTGGTGTGGGGCTGTCGCATCGGCGTGAAGGCGAGCCGGTGGAACATGTTATTGAAGTTTACGATTGCGATTAAATACGCATTGGAACAATCGCAATCGGAAATCATCGGAGGAGAGCTCACATCGCATCGGGGAATGAAAGAGTTCGGCAAGTGGGCAGGAAGGCTATTTTCTATGGTAAAAATGTCTTTGTTATATGCGAGAGTTATTTGGGATTTTATAGAAGAACATTGTAAATGCGTTAAGTAAATTTTGAACCATATTGAAGAACTTCGCAATGTAAAATACGGTGAATTTTGATAAAGTACCGGAAGTTGGAACGAGAATTTGGGAAATGCATTTTACATACATGGAAAACGGTATGCAAAACGATTCACAGTGTGACGACGAAAAAGACAAAAGCACGGCAAGCCAAGGGGCGGGAAAAGGGGTGAGTGAAATTGTTTTATTGTATTTGAAAATGTAAATGTTTTAATTGATTTTATATTGTTTGTGATGCAAAGGCAAGTCTCCATAGGCAAACAAAACTCCTTTTTGTAAAACTGAAATTTGTATAAATTGCTATATTCCTACGAATGAGGTACAGACGAGGAGAATGAGAAGGCGAAGTCGAAGAGTCCGAAATTGTTCATTTCGAATTCTAGGTAGAATACAAGCAGTCAAGAGGTGAACTCTATAAATGATATCTCATAGATATGCATAGTGAGGTTAGAGAATGCGAGAAATGAAGCGGTGAGGCGAGAGAAGAAGGAGGAGTAGAGAATGCGAAGAAAATGCGAGAGATGATGCGGGGGTAGATATGAAAATTTCGGGTACATAGCGATGAAGATGGTACGGAAACGAGAGCTGATATCCGAGGTAAATCGGCCAAGTGTTTTTATGAAAGAGTGAGAGATTGGAGCTTCCCTATCAAGTTGTAGCTTGATAGATGTCGATTGTAGACGGCGGGGTAGGGCCTCCCCATGGGTCGCCCTTTGCAGAAAATAGACGAAGTTGGTGCTTGCATATCAAGTTGTAGCTTGATAGAAGTCGATTATGGTGGTGAGGTAGAAGCCTCCCTATGGGTTGGAGCACGGAAAATAGTTGGGAGTTGGAGCTTCCTTGCAAGTTGTAGCTTGCATGGTGAAATTTGGAGCCTCCTGGGTTGGAGCCTACAGAAAATCAGTGGTGAGAGGGAGTAGGAGCTTGCCTTTGCATCACAACAATAATAAGATGTGGTTTTCTCCCTTATTGGTTTCCACTTATATCATTGTTTATGTGCATGATGCTTATGTGTTGATATGGTGTATCTAATCTGCTTAATACTTGCTGCTCACATATTTAGATTGCTGTTACATTATCTTAATACTTGGTGCTCACATATTAAGTTTGCTCTCATGTTAAGTTGTTCATGAAATGAAGGTATAAATAAGTTTTAAAGGAAAGTTTTAAAAAGACCATGAATGTGTTAAACTGATTCACCCCCACTCTCAATTTAACTAGGGGTTCAACATTGGTTTCATATCTGCAGGTTAAGAAGCCTTTTTCCTTGCTGGACCTGTGTTTTTAAGTATCCACAAACAAGTTCTACTAGCCTACAAGTGAGTCTCCTATACTAGAACTTGAGGTATCAACTCTATATTGATTTATGGCTGTTTTCTCATTAGAGTTGATCTTCCTTCATTTTGCAACTGTTAAAAATTAAAATCATTAAACAATGTTCTGGAAAGTTTATGGGAAAATAACATAACCCCAAAAATCAATTTCAATCAAAACTTAAATAGAGAGGAGACCCCAAAGCCTCTATAATGACCCTCTAGCCATTTCACATTTTAGGGTAATTCCCTAGAGGTGTTTTTCACACTGTCTATTGGCTAATAAAATAAAATGTGTTGATGTCCATATATTTTACAGTCTGTCATATGAGACAGCAAGTTATTTTCACATATAGCTTTTTAACCATGCATCAAAACTGATAGTTAATAATTTATTTGGTTACGTCCTAGGACATATTAAGTAGACCAAAATCCATAGGTCACAATGCACATGTCCTATCTTTGAGTTATTTTGGCTACTAACATTTGCTATTAAAAATCTGCATTGTTTTTAGCATTGTTTTACACAGGACAGCAAATAGATCAAGACACCTCCACCCCCATTGACTCTATACAAGGCACGAGACATAAATAAGAGTTGTTCGATGATATTTAGGGACTCCTCCCTTGGTTGTTTAAGGGTGTTGGGTCTAAATCTCAAGGGCATGGGCTGAGGTAACAGTGGATCCTTGCCCTACGTGTGTCCATCTAGCAAGACTGTCAGGACCTTAGTAGCCCTGCTAAAAATTTCAGTAACAAGCCCAGCTTCTAGAAAAAGTTGGGCCCCATTTTTCATGCATATAGCTGTTAGAAATTGACTGTTGGGGGGCTGAAATTGGGCGCCATTTATTAAGGTCGCCCTGCCATTGTCATGATGGTTGAAGGAATACATTTCAGAACTCAACTTCTTTTTCTGAGAAAATTGCTTGTGGCTGGTCTGTGGTGTGCCCTGGAGCTGAAGAGTACCCTATTTCATGGTAAAAAATCACTCAGGGATTTCTTCACCAAATATCTTACAGCTGGTATCTTCCTCCTCAATTTCCTCGTGGATTGGGGTTGTTAAGAGGTGAAATATTGACCACTGTTGTTGCTGTTTTGTTATTATTTCATAACAGCCCTAAGGCTGAGAAATCACAAGACTAAGATCTGGGAAAACTCTAGGAAAGAGATGACATTTTTTACTTGCATTGTTGCCCTAATGCAGAAGATTTCTACATAGAGAACACATGCCAACTCTTTTGGTTCTTGGTTATGCCCTGGTAAAAGCACCCCGAAGTGAAAGTAATCTCGATCTGTGATGATATTAACCAACCTAGATCATCTTAACTCCGTGTCTACCAAGCTCCAAGAGGATCAAATTTATTTTCACTTTAAGAGAGCTTTGCATAAGAAATTGATCCCTCTCAACACTTGGGAGATCCGGAGTTAAGATGGATCTAGGCTAGTTTTAATTATTATTTATAATAAATTATAATTATAAACACAAATATATTTATTAATTTTATGGTTTTTATTTTATTTTTTATCGAGTCAAAATTAGAACATATGTACCATACGAGATCAGCTTGTTTAAATAGGAGTTAAGTTTACTTACGAACCTCAAATATAAAGAAAAATTCCAATAAAGGTGAATCGAGTGATGGGGAAAACTTCGATAAAATATAATATAAAAATATTATATGTTACTCAATATTTATTACCACCCCACCCAATAAAAAAAGTTGCAAGGGGTGAGGGAAATACTGGTAAAATGTAATATTATTACATTTTACCTAATATTACTTATCACACCCAAACCTAAATATTACATTTACTCAATATTCCCTCTCACCCATGCTAATTTTACATTTGAGTTTGTTTACTTTTAAACTTCAAATATAAAGAAAAATTACAATAAGTGGACTTATTGAGGAAATATTAGGTAGATATAATATTATAGTATAATATTTTACCCAATATAACTAGCAAAAGGTGAATGGATATATGCGGAACTATTAGATAAAATGTAATACTTACATTTTTCCTAATATTTACCCCACCTCACGCGAACATATCCATAAAAAAAAGTTTTACCTTTCACAGCGAGGGCTATATGGATTCAACCTCATTTTCTACAACTAAGTATGTAACTAAATATAACATCAAACTAAGATGGATCTAGCCTAGTTTAATTTCCCCTTAAATATGTTATATTCCACATGAATACTATAGGTCAATACCATGGAATTCATTTTTTTATTTAATTTTATAGGGTTATTTTTATTTTATTTTCACCAAGTTAAAACGTTTGTGCATTACGTTACACATTTCTAGCGAAGGAATCGTCCTCCACGCCACGTGTCTCGAATCGGTCGAATCGGAGACGATTCGCACGGATTCGTGTCCCTTGGCCGAATCCGATCAGGTCTATACGGGACACGATCGAATCCGGTTGCGGACTTGTAGCGCGGAAAAGCGTCCGGCATTATAAAATAACCCATTTCTCTTTAGTTTTCTCACTTTGTCTTTGTGTGTGAGTTGGGCAAGGATCGAAGCGATTTCAAGGAGATTCAAGCAAGCTGGTAAGTGCATTGTCTCTGTTTTGCATTTGGTTTGCATGTGTGCATATTGTTAAAATTGGACAACTAATTCCAAACTCCATGTTGTGATGCTCGAAAGTTAAAGAGGCTAATATTTTTGTTGGATTCCTCTTTCGAGGAGAGGTGTAAAATCCATATAAAATATATCTTAATCCGATAGGTAGAACATTTATTTTAATTTATTATTTATAATAAATTATATGTGTGAGTCGACCTTAAGGTTTTACACCGAGCGGATGTGTCACACCCCGATGATGGATATAAATACGGAGGCAAAGTTGGAGAGCATTTCACAACAACTCAACACACATCTTCTTCTCTCATCTGATTTAGTACGAGCTCCTTGGAGGACAATTCCGGCCCACACGTGTGAAGAAGGACGAGTCTGTGCGGCCAAGAGGACGAATTGCGGCTAGGGTTTTGAAGGAAGTTTCGGCCAGGCGTTGACTTTGGTCAACGCATGGTCAAAAGGCGAATTTTGTTGGAGGTCGATTTTGAGCGTACACATTGGCACGAAATCGGTCGAAAGGTTGACGGGCGGCTAGCTGCGTTGACTTTTAGCTTGCTACCATTTTGCATTGACTTTTAAGACGGCGTTGACTTTTAAGGTTGACTTGAGTTGACTCGATAGGCGATTGGAGGATTGTTGTGACACATTACGGGTTGGGCAGTCAAGGAGACTTTCTTGGTTGAAGCATCCTGATGACCGCGCAACACACCATCACATTTTCTCTGTTTTACGGTTTGTCTTCTATAAGATCCGGTTATATGTTCTATCGACATTTTTACTTAACTATTTGTGTGATTCTTTTAATAAGAAAAAGTAAAAGTTGCTTCAAGCATAGAACATCTACAAAAATTTACATGGTATCGAGCTAAGGTGAAGACAAGCCCTAACTTTAGCAATCACCATCGGAGGAAATGGGTTCCACGAGTTTTGAATTCAAGGAGAATGACACGGAAATTTGGAAGGGATGACTTCCATGCCTGGAAGATGATATTAGATCTCAGAATTGGAAGACCATGATCTCTTGGATCATGTCTTGGAGGTAAAGATTCAAGAACCTCCATCCAATGCTACGTCTTTCACGAAAAACAAGTATAAGAAGGGAGAGATCAAAGCAAGACGTCGATCGAAGGGAATCCATACATAAAGTACGAAAAGTTTGCCTATATATAAGAGCTAGGCACATCCAAGGAGATGTATGATAAATTGATCCTTGTATTTAAGGTAAACAATGTAAACCAGAGTGCTATTCCTCAAGAATAAATAGAAGAATATGAAGAAGAGACGGGGGATGATGCCCATTTCAGAAACACTTTACCGAAATTGGCCAAGAAACAAGGAACAATCTGTGGCTATTGGGGAGACAATGGCAGAGTCGTGAGATGGTTCTCCACCGCATGGAGGACTCCCTTATGAATGGCAAGTATTCACTACTACCATTCTCAATAATAATACCATTCCTAACTTTGACGGGCTTTTGTCTAGATGTATGCAAGAAAGAAACAAGAATGAAGGAATTCGAAAATGACGAAATGCGCACTATGGTGCTCATTCTCGAAAGAAAGACACGGTGGTCTAAGGACAAAGGAAGAACAAGGACTCAAGAAAAGAAGGGCAAGTGTTTCACTTGCCATAGGCTTTGGTCACTATGCTAGAGAATGTCCCTTCAAGAAGGATTCTCCCGATAGTGATGATAACAACAACAACGGAGGAATGTGAATCGAAGAAACGACGGATCTAAAGGAAAGGAAGGAAGCTCCCTGCGAGTGGAAACAATCAACCTTCTAAAAGGTCTAGAAACTCCAGTGTAAGGGTCTAATCTTGTTGATAAAAGAAATGAGTATATTCTTATGCTCTTGCTCTCTACCTTTACATCTCACTTGAAACACTATGGATGTACGGCTGATAGATAGTGGTGCCTCAAGACACATCACTAGATTCGGAAGCACTGCGACATGGTTGAGAGGGATACTAATCTAGAAATTGTCCTTGGAGATAATGCCACATACCCGAAGTGAAAGGGACGGGGACGTGACCCTCCACTTGTCTCAAGGACAAGTCCTACATTGCAAGATGTACTCTGTGTACCAAAATTGAAGAAGAGACAACGTATGCCTTATCGGCCATGGAAGACAAGGGTTCAATGTAACATTCTGCGATGGAAAGGTGCTCATGTGGAAGAAGAGCTTCAAGGAAGCTATCTCGATTGGTTTTAGGTTGGCACACTCTACCGAGGTTGGAGGAGTCCGTGCAGGAGCAATGACATGTGATACTATCAGGCAAACCGGGCGGCAACGCAAGAAGGTTTGAACACCTTCGTACAAAGGCCCTTCCGAAGCAAGGAAGGTGGTGACGAGGATGCACGACTTTGGAAATAATCATGAAGGTGTATGTAAGGGGCGTAGAAGGAAAGCATACTAGGGGACCTTTCCCCTCAAGTGTCCCAAAGACATCGATATTTCTGTTGGTCCATTCGATCTATACGGTATGTTGCCGTGACATCCACGGGAGGATGTTCTTACTACATGACATTCCTTCAGTGAATTCTCTCGCGAAACTTTGGATATACTTCTTGAAGAAGAAGGATGAGGCTTTCATGTGGTTCCGTACCTTCAAAGCCTTGGTGGAAAATATGACCGGAAAAGAAGATCAAGATTTTGAGAATGACAGTAGCCTTGGAGCCATGAGTCAAATGAGTTCAAAGACTTTTTGCGAGCGAGTGATGGAAGGAGACTACTGCGCCTTCTCCACGAGCGGAGAATGGTGTTGTTGAACGCAAGGGTAATAGGACTATTGTGGAAAATTTTGCCGTGCCATCTTTATGTGACCGGAGTCTCTGAAGTTTACGTAGGAAAAGTGCAAATACGTGTATATATTCACAGCGAGTGCCCTCATTCCTGGCTCTTTCAGACTCCAAAACTCCCGAAGAGGTTTTCTTTGGTAAGAAACACGATGTCTCACATTTTAGAATTTTTTGGATGTCACAATTTTTATTTTCATGTGCCGAAAGAAAAGAAAGTAAGGCTGGATATGGGGAAGAAAGGAATGTTTGTGGGCTACGGTGAGACTTCTAAGGCCTATAGAGTCTATGTGCTGGTCAAGGGAAGTAGAGATATGCCATGATGTCACTTTTGACGAAGATGAAAAAGCTACTGAAGAAAGTAGTAGATCTTCCAAGATGCGAAGAAAATCATGAAGAAAGGCACGGAAATCAAGAAGAACGCGAGGATGAGACAATGCACGATATTGAAGGACCAATGGACCCTGATGATCCATCTCCTTCAACGGGAAAGAGACCATCATGGCTCGGGGGACACCCTCGAAGATCTTGAGGTCATGCTGCCCCAAGGGGGACATTCGAGAAAACAGAAGCCGTGTAGATACCAAGGGTATCTAGGCGCCATGAGTACTATTGTCTGATCCCAAACTGGATCTTTTGAGGAAGCGCGTAAAGCATCAGAGTACGGAAGGATGCTATGCACGAAGAATATGAGTCCATAATGAAGAATGATGTACGGGATGTGGTCCCAAGGCCGAAGGACAAATCGAGTTGTCACCGAAATGGCTCTACAAGATCAAACATGGATGCGATGGGAGTCTTTGAAAAGTTCAAGGCAAGATTTATTTTAGTGGCTTCTCTCAAAGAAGGAAATAGACTATGATGACATATTTGCACAGCACGATATGCCACCATTCGATCAATCATAGCCCTTAACTTTGCTACACAAGGATAGGTCTTCATCGAGATGGATGTCGGGAACCGCTTTCTGCATGGTGCAATAAAAGAAGAGGTGTGTAGAACGACCTGCGGGATTTGAAGTTCGAGGATCGAGACACTCATGTCTGAGAGGTTGGAAAAGCCCTCTATGGGTTAAAGCAGCTTTTGAGCTTGGTACGAGAGGATGGATAGTTACTTGATGGTGAAGCCACTCGAAGTAATGCGTCCGAACCTTTACTTCAAGGTTGTACGGGGGAAGCCTCTCATTCTAGTGCTATATGTGGATGACCTCTTCACGACGGAGTCTTTGACCCTCTCATTCATCAATGTAGAGGGAGCTGCGACTGCGAGTTCGAGATGAGGACCACACAACGCGATGCGCTGCTTCCTAGGCACGGAGGTGCGGCGAGAGACCTAGAGATTTTCCTTTCTCAAGGAAAATACATTGTGAAAACTTCTAGAGATTTGGTGTGGTGGACTGAAGTCTAAGGTATCGACAGGTGGAACTCAACTTCAAGAAGTTGAGTGGCGATGACTAACGAATATCTTGGCCAATCTGAGTATCGTCAGCCTCATCGGAGCTTTGATGTTCTTAAGTGAACACTGAGCCGGATATATGTTTCTGGGTGAACACTTTGGTCAGCAAATGGTTGAGCCTCATCATTTTCAGCAGGTTGGTGCCAAGAATATTCTAAGATATCTTCGGGGCACGATAAACCATGAGGTGAGATACTGCTTGTCGGGAGTGTGACACTCGGTGGATATCTTCGATGCCTATTGGGCGGCAATGTGGTGGATCATAAGAGCACATCAGGATCTTTGCTTCAATCTTGGTTACGCCGATCTCATGGATGAGCGAGAAGCGAGAGAATCGATGGTTTTGAAGCACTTGGCCCAGGCGAATACATTTGCTCATTATGCTTTGTTGACGAAGCGATTTGGTTGCGAAAGCTCTTTAGTGAGGCTGTTTGGACATGTGCTAGATACCATTGTGATACTGCAGCAGTAACCGAGTGAGATTTCGTATATTTGAAATCTGTGTTCCGCAATGATCCAAGCATATTGATGTCGGTACCACTTTGTCGGGGATATGGTACGGCGAGGTGTAAGTAAGGGCTTTCTGAGTCATATAGGAAGTGATGAGCGGTGGATATTCTCACTAAGCCCACCTAGGGAAGGTCAAGTTCCTAACATTCGGCGAAGTCTTGGTATGGTGGAACGACCCTGTGATATGGGTCTGTTGGACGTCGAGCTGCGGGAGCTGCGGGGGCTTTGGGGATAACTATAGGAGCTATAAGCACTCATAATGTACCCCAGATTGCTGATTATTGAGGTGGTTCGCCTCTCATTTATACGTGCCCACCGTATGCATCCTACCCATTGAGTTCGGGGCTCATGGAAGTACCTCTCATTTGGCCAATGAGGTGGGAAAAGTAGAGACTAGTAGCAAATGCGATGGACGCATCGAGTTGCCGTACTCTATCTAGAGGATGGCATGGTCCAACCACTTGATGCGGGATCAAGTTTAGTGAAGATGGGACCTCTGCGACTTCGAATGAGATGAACCAACTATGGGTTGGTTGGAGACTCTTTGTGAGTCGATAGAGGTTTTGAACCTGCGAAACAATATGTCGGTAGGGGGATGATGTTTGGTTGTGATGGATGGAGTTCTCCCTAGTTGAGGAGGAGTGTTAAAAATTGGACAACTAGTTCCAAACTCCATGTTGTGATGCTCGGTTAAGGCTAATATTTTTGTTGGATTCCTCTTTCATGAGAGGTGTAAAATCCATATAAAATATATCTTAATGCGATATGAGTAGAACATTTATTTCGAATTTATTATTTATAATAAATTATGTGTACGGTCGGCCTTAAGGTTTTACACCCCCGACGGATGTGTCACACACCCCAATGATGGATATAAATACGGGCAAAGTTGGAGAGCATTTCACAACAACTCGACACACATCTTCTTCTCTGTCGATTTAGTACGAGCTCCCTTGGAGGACAATTCCGGCCCACACACGTGTGAAGAAGAAGGACGGGCTCTGTGCGGCCAAGAGGGAAGGACGAATTTGCGGCTAGGGTTTTGAAGGAAGTTTGACCGGCGTTGACTTTGGTCAACGCATGGTCCAAAAGGCTGAATTTTGTTGGAGGTCGATTTTGGTAGTACGTGTACAGAAATCGAGGTCAAGGTTCGGCCCGGCCCCATTGCTTTGCGTTGACTTTTAAGGTTGACTTGGGTTGACTCGGTGGGCGGTTGGAGGATTGTTGTGACACCGTGCAGGTTGGGCCCAGTCGAGGGCTGCTGCAATTCAAGCATCACGGCCCGACGTAACGCACCATCACATTTTCTCTACATTTACGGTTTGTCTTCTATAAGATCCACTTATATGTTCTATCAGCATTTTACTTAACTATTTGTGTGATTGCTGTAAGAAAAGTAAAGTTGCTTCAAGCATAGAACATCTACAAAAATTTACACACGTTTTACAAATTTGTGCATTTTTGTTTATTTTTTACAACATTCATGGCTCAATCAAGGGCAGCGAATAAGGGGCAAAGAAAGGGGAAGAATGTCCCCATTGGGGATGCCCCTCTTGTCCCTATTTCATCAGGGGAACTGCAAGTATTCCATGCAATGAGTGGGCGCAACGGCCATTTCAAATGTTCAAAGGAAAACAAACTCAAGACCCCAAATATCCATTGTGGAAATATGCGACAAGAAAGCTAGGGCCGGACGACGCAGGGCAAAGGAGGAGGCAATGTTGCTTGGAAGCCGAGTTTTCCATGACCATTTCATGAACGCACATATTACGGTGAAAGCTCATTTTGTTGGCTTTGCCAAGTTGTGGGTGCGGCTTGTACACGGGGTGCCTTTAGCAAAGAGGAAGGAAATGGACAAAGAGCCATTTGTTGAGTCGGAAAATGTGGCATCAAAAACAAAACAAAACAAGAATGATGACCCCTTTCCATTCTTGAGAAAGAAATGACAACAAGTTCCCATTTGAGAGTTCTAGTGGGGGACTAGCGACAAAAAGAAAGGCGAGGAAATTTACCACTTGGTCAATAGACAGGAGATTTTCCAAAAAGAGAAGCGGGAAAGCTTGATCTCACCATTGCATTTTTTACTATCGAAATTCATATCCTTGATATTGCACGCTCACCTCTATTTCTTGAGATGTGCGAGCCCTAACTCAAAAACGGCTCCATCGGGGTATGTGCCTCTTGGATCGAGAGAAGCTTAGAACCACATTGTTGACGAAGACGAAGAAAAGAGGTAAACAAAATGCTTGAGCCTAGTAAGTCGGCATGACCAACATACGGGGTTATGTTGTTGTCATCGATGGATGGACGGATCCAACTTGATACCCACTCATCAACTTCATGGCGTCTTCCTTGAATGGTTCAATTTTCTTGAAATCGGTGGATGCACTTGGACAATACAAGGATGCACAATATATGGGTGAGTTATTTATTAAAGTTATTATTGAAGATGTGAATTATATTGATTCTTGTGTGCAAATCATTACGGATAATGCACTGTTTGCAAGGAAATTTGTTGGCATGATTGTGGAAGCTAAATATCCACAAATATTTTGGACACCTTGCATTGCCTATTCATTGAACTTGCTTTTGAAATCTATTGCCTTTGATGTGCTTTGGATTGGAGAGCTTGTTATTGAGGATGAATGGCATATCCGCAACTTTGTACAAAACCATACAAATTCCCTCCTTTATCTACAACGGTACACCAATCTATCATTGTTGTGAAGATTGTGGATACACGGTTGCCTCTTCATTCATCATGTTGAAGAGGTTGAGGAAAGGTCAAGACCACTCTTGGGGGGCCCATGGTTATTTGAGTTTTTGGTCTTTTGGAGAAGAAGGAACGGATCAAGCAACCTCAAAAGAGTGAAGAACACGGTGTTGGATGATGCTGGTGGGAGAGGGTAGATCTACTTATTCGGATCATGGACCCTATCATTTCCTTCCTTCGATTGTAGATACGAGACCAACCCCATCACAGGAGAGATTTATGAGGGATAGGATTCCATGATTGAGTACGCGAGAAACATTATTTACATAGTCAATACCCCAAGTATGAGACATCACCAGGAGGCCTTCTTCACCACCATACAAGGTATTCTTGTCGTGAGATGGGACAAAAAGGTGCACACCTGTTACATTGTTTGACTCCTCCTTGAACCCAAAATACTACATCCATGGTGGGCGAATGGTGGAAATTCATGATTCCCTCCTCACATGGATGGTGAAATCTCACATGGGAGAAAGATGCATTCGGGGAGGATTTTTCGGATAGGGCATCCCTTGATGAGGTGGAGGATGCCTTTGCGAGTTTTCACGCAGCAGCAGGCGATTTGCGAGGCTATGATGTGATTAGAACGGGGGGCTAAGAAGCCCTATTCTTGGTGGGAAACTCATGGGGCAACAGCCCTCTCTACAACACTTAGACATGAGGCTCCTCTCTCGAGGTGACTTCATCCTCTTGTTGCAAGAGGAATTGGAGAACATGTAGAATTTGTATGAGTGAAGAAGAGCAAGCTTGAGCGAGTCCGAGAGCGGAGACAATGGTGTGTGTTTTCAACCTTTGTCTTATTTACGAGCGGAAGGGAGAAGTTGGGTGAAGGAAATACAAAGATGTGTGATGTCTTTCCGGATGATATGGGTACGAATGACAATGTTGAGTTGGCAATGGCCAACTTGGATCTCAAGGAGCCGGTGCTGGGCACATCACATTTGATGATGAGTACGATGGAGGGTCATCCTCCACACCACGGTCTGGAGATGACATTGGATACGAGAGGAGGAGGATGCGGCAAAGGAGAGCAATGGTGAGCACGATGATCATGGTGAGGACGGTGATGTTGATTATGATGATGAGGATTGATGACTCATGACTCATGAGCTACCTACTACGACGCGCAGCAGAGGCTTGTAGTCTTGTAGACTTGTAGTTGTTTTGTATTTGCTATTTCTATTTTTCCATTGGCATTGTGCCACTACCTATACGACACATTTTGATTTTGATGACTTAATGAGAAAACTACGGTATCTTGTCTTTCTCCTATTGGATCATTGATGAATATGTCTGTTACTTTGTATGATTGTATGATGTATCTTTGTAAAACTTACATCTAGATGAAGATCTATGTTTGAATCAATGAATTTGTATGAATGTGTAAGAAATATCTAATTTTTAATAGACATGGACACGGACACGATGACCCCCGGAACGGGACACGTGCGGAAATTTTTAATATATATATATATATATATAACATGTCCAGACATGTCCTATTCCGAGAGGATCACGCCGTGTCCGACACTCGAATCCGCGTGTCCATCATGTCTTGTGTCCCTGTGTCAGGTGAACATATATCCCTCATACTAAAATGTATTTTTTTTTAATTTCAATTACTTTGTCTCACTATATAAAGTTTGATGTAAAATAAAAGTGAAAATTGAAGTATTTTATTTATGGCTGACATTGATTTTTTAAAAGTAGCGTTATTAATTTTTTTTAAAGTAACGTTACACACAACATCTCTTGCGTATACATATGTTAACCAACACATATTTTTTCATTTTTTTTAATGTAATGTTATGTGACAACATCTCCTCATGTACTGAGCTGTAGGCGCCTCTCAGCGCAACTATATGGATGATGATGATTATATTGTTGATATTGATCATGTAGTCTTCACCATACCCGAAGGAATATGGCTGAAAAAACAAGGAGCCTAAAGACTGACAAGTTGCAGGGCATGTTTGATGAAAGACGATCTCCCCAAGAAATCACAGCTATTATAAAGAAGCTGAAAACATATGCTCACATAAACATGCAAACAGGACAAGGAAACAGCAAGCCTGCATTACAAAAATATGAAGAAACCTGTGGAAACAGCAGCATATTTTACAATACAGAAAGCATAACCCGAAGCAACCACTAATGATACAAAATCAGTCATTTTCAAAAGTAAATACTATAGAGATTCACAGACAGTTATGTGAGCATTGTCTATCTTCTGACAAGTAATTTCCAGTGGGCTCAGATTGATGATGCAGAAACAATCCCATACAAGAAGAAATGTGATGCCTTCAAGTACTTCAGAAATTAAATTCCTATCTTGCCAGCAAGTTATGCAATTTCCACAAGGAACCTAGAAAATGGATATTGTAATGGTTGAACTGTTTTCAAAAACTTGACTTTGCCTTGGACAACAATCGCCTTTAGAAAGATGTCTTGCAGTTTCTCTAATGCCCCACAGGCAAAATAAAGTATAATGAAAGTAACATTTAGAAGAATCCTGCGTATATATCAAAAATGATGACTTTATTTTCAATATTCATAATTATAGTAGTCCAATCAAAATATCTTCAAGATAACATAGCTTTATGAGTAGTCCCAATCAATCTCATATATCTTTGGTTATAATATAACGATGAAAATTTCATAGGAAACAGTAGACAATCTGCATCATTACCTTTATTTCAGCAATGCATGTTTACGTGATTCTGAGTGAGGATCTATCTACATAAATGACCTGATCCAGAAGAAAACAAAAAAAATGAGAAATCAAGAAAGTTTATGCCAAGCCAATGCCTTTGAAACAGGAAAATATAGATGCAAAGGAAGGTCCTAGAATATTTACGTTTGAATGATAATACAAGCAAAACAAACCTGAGTAGTCCTTATGATTGTCCTACAACTGGGATCTTGTCATGACTTTCTGATGCAACAATACTAGGGAACAGCTCATAAAGAAGAATAATGGATCTGTATATGAGATATGGTTGCACACTACTATTGGTGCAATTCTTCTGGAAGCAGGTTTACCTGTGCGCCGAATCCAATGATACCTGAAAATAAAATCATACATGGATGTCATCAATCAGATTAAGTGATATATGGAAATTCCAATGACCTTAAATAGCATTAAATCTGCTATGCTGTATAACGTTGCCATAGCAAACCTTCTGGAACTTTAGTTATGAGGAAATGATATTAAAGCATGAGACATTATAGATAAGAAATTTGTACAGATATAATTGAAAAGCACCACAAGCTATGCCCTCAATAAACTTATGCTTTTTTGGGAAAGCTTGTATGAGAAATTTTCAACTGCAACTAAGACCAATGATATCAAGAATAACCAGTCTGGACTGGTGCAGAAAAGAAAATTGCAGAACCGGCTATGGCGTTCTTGTGGCTACACTTGTTGATGCCAGCTGGTGACCTAGGGCATCTGCTAGGATTGGTTGGAGTTCATTTGTTGTTGTTGTGAGGCAGTGGCCACTGGTGTTGTTGTCAATGCCTTGGGTGATTCTCTTGGGCAGGTGTTCCACTTAGAACCCTTTTGCTTTAACAACTCGAGGAACTAGTGTTATTAGAACCGGTGGAACCGGACGGTCCAGCTGTTTTTGGCCCAAAACCGGTCTGAACCGGGCATCCGAACCGGAATAGGCTGATTGGTGCAGACCGGTTCTGTAATGGAATCGGCTGGTTCGATATTGAACCGGCAGTTCCAAGACCGGTTCCGTGCAGTTTGTACCTATGCAAGCCAACATAACAAAACTGCCCTTTATTTTTATTTTTTGATTTTTTCAGTTGGTTGGCCCACTTCTAATTCTTCCCTAGGCTGGCCTAATATTCTAGCCTATGGCCCTAGTATTACTATGCAATTCATGGTAATGTTAAATTCTTAAAGTAAAAGCATCATTTTGCTTAAATTTTTAACATTACCATGAAATGACTCAAGATGTTTGAGAGTGGTTCCAACCTCATTGGATTTCATATGGAGAAAAGTAGAATTTTATATTTCACTCAAAATCCAACAGACTTAACAGTTTTCAGGATTTCAGGATTGGGAGGATTGCAAAATTTCCATTGGATTTTGTCGTGTACAAGAGTATAAAAGTAGAATTTAATTAAAGGCACCAATCCCTCTATGTACTTGATGTTAGTGGCATTGGTTGTCGAACTCTTTTATCATGACTCTACCCATCACTCAAACAAAATCTTGACATGACATGCTATGTTTTTCTCTTATTATAATGCCTAAAAGGTTATATTAATGATGCAAACCCAATATAGGCAATGATTTTGATGATATGTAGATGTTTGTTGGAGGATGATTTTTGGATGCTAGAGGCCATCTAGAGCCTATTTGTTTATGTGTTTCGGGTTCAAAGATGGATTGCACTCGATGTCATTTGATTTATGTGCACCCTTACATGCTATGTAATGAGAACCTTTGCATATTTGTGTATAAATGGTTTGGATTCATATGGATGTACATGAATATACATGTTTTCTTTAAAATATGGAATATTTTATGTGTTTTTGGTAAAACAGTTTTCCCTGGTTTTTAGGTTCCGGTCCGGTTACGACCAGGTTCCCGGTCCACAAGGTTTTCGGTTTGATCACCAATTTGATTGATAACATTGCAAGGAACTAGTGTCATCTAAGAGAGGAATGTGTCCATTCAAGATATGGTCATGATGGGTGTGCGGTGCTTTGGGATACACACTAGTGTGGATGGTGTCATTATCTGACTGGTGTAGACATAATACGAGGCATTGGACAATCTTTGCATGGTATTGGAATTACTCTAATCAAGGTTTATAAAATTCAAGCATATGGTCGAAGGGAGATCTGGAGGTATTTCTCCACGCACTTGAAGTTAATGATCAATTCATCAAGAAAACTAAAAAAGGTGATTGGACCACTTACCATGTTTATAGTCATGCTCACTAGGTTGCTTTTCCAGAACTAGGGGCCTAATTCAAAAAGAAGTTCATTAAGATTTAAATAGACATCCAATTTCGGATAAGGCCCATTGTACCAAGGAACAATATAATACAATAACGATCGTGAAAAACCAATGGGCACCGCTCAATAACTCAACCACTTCTACCAAAATTCTCACCGAGCATCAATGGAAAACGAAAAGTTGCATTTGTTCTCCCACCCACGTATCAACGAAAGTCATTGTGAAAATTCATTTGTGACACCAATGCGAAGAAAGCATGCATGGTGTGACAATGAGGAAAAACTAGACTCTCTAATGCAAGCATTGGGACATTTTAACCCAACACCAATCACCAAGGGATGACAAATGCTTGCCATTCTAAACGGTCATCAAAGATACCTAAATCGTGTGTAAACACCCAAGCTTAAACAATACAAAATTTGCCTAGTTGATCAATGTAATTAGATTGAGTGCGCACACAACCATTATGTGGAGATAGGCATGAAGAAAACCAACCCTAATGTTAGTGCCTAAGTGATCAAACAAAGCAACTACGATCTAGGTGAGTCATGCTTTAAACAAGAAAATCGAAGCTACTCATAGGGACGGAGTTGTTGGCAATTAATTTTGTCTTAGTCATCTTCAAGGCATCATCACATTATGCTCAATTTTAAACCCCTCATGGCAAATCATACTATTATTGTAAGCTAAATCAAGGACCTACTAAATGCTACTAGAATAAAATGGCTGTATTTATCTCTTAATTGTAATGTATTTATGACATAAATCCTCAACAACCTTTTGAAAAAGCATCTTAGGCATAAAATTGCCCAATATCCGAGGCCCCTACAAGGTCCTTGAACTACATTGCAATACGGTTAGCCATGGTCATCACCTAGTTCGATGCTAGCTAATTTGCAATAACTTGCCACCTTTCTGTGTTAGCTTCCAAGCTACTTTGAAAATGTTCTGACATGATTGCTTCATGAATTTTGGGATAAATGGTGTAAGTTCGGCCCCAAATGATCCAACATGGATAGGCGATGGGATATGGCCCTTGATGGATTGCTAGTGGAAACTGACTTGCTCGATGATTGCTTGACCTTGGTTGGGCACTTGCTTTGCATTATTCCCTAGGCCGTTGGAGAGTTCTCTTGCTTGCTTGGTCAACGCCCTTCATTTTGGACACATGGAGGCACCAATTGCTCGGGAATGCCCTACTTGTGAAGAGGAGAGTTTTGCATCTTAGAGGAGGGCATCCAAGCCACAGATGGCATGGGGTAGCTTGGTTTCACAGGATACGGACTTGAGTTGGCTCGAAGACACTGGTACCGCAACAATGTTCATACAAAGGCATCTGGCCAAGGTGGAGCACATGACATAGGGGAGGAGTGATGGAATCCATGTGGGCTTGGGATAAAGAGGTGTGCACACACCTTCAATAGTGACATGAGCACCATCTTGGAACTCGTATTGTGTATGATATCACCTTGGAACATGACATGTGTACCCTTAGAGTGGAGTGCTTCAGCTGGTGTAGGCTTACGAGCATTGTAGGTTGGTCATAAGGGCTTGGAATCACGATATGTATTTGACTGGCATCCCTTACTTCTTATATATAGAGAGGGAGTAAAGTCTCTCATTCATTTTGTCCTTATCATTCATTTTCATTGGTGCAATTAATTCTTGTTCACTCACGTCTTTCTCTGCGGTGACTCTTCATTTGTGCTTGATCACACTCTCTCTCTCTTGGAGTTGTATTTATCACACAAATGCGCATACACAAACCTACATGACACTTCTAAACAACCAACCCTATCATGGTTAGAAACTTGGAAGTCTTTTTGTTGAATTGGTGCTTTACAATCTCAAGGGTATCTCCCTAAATGATGTATGTTATTATCAACTAAATGTTCCCTGTAGAAACTTCAATTTCATTAGCACACAATAAAATATCACTTTTGATCTCTGATGACCAATCAAAGGTGAGTTGATGAAACCAATTTTGGAATGGTTGAGATCAAATTTCTAAAAATAATCGCGACAACAAAATTAATCATCGGGTAAAAATGTGTGCCTTAAGTGAAGGAAATTCAAAATAAGTGCACTCTAAATTACCATCACACTACACGAGAAAATTGTTCAATGGAATCCAATACATTCAAAGAGTTTAGATTAAATATAATTGAACAAAATCACACATTACCCAAGAAATTGGCTGTCATAATGAGTTCACAATGACCACAATTTTTGTCAAAGAGTCAGAAATGAGTGTACAAGAAGATTAAAATTTTTTCAAAGATCAAAGTCATCAATCAACATGAATATATCATTGTAAACCAAATTTCTTCGGGGTCTATTGTAAATGATGCTAGTATGACCATTTAATTATGTAACAACACCTAGGTAAGCCTCTGATTTTGGCAAAGGATTTCATCGTAGAAAATTTTTTTTAACCTCACAAAAATTATGTGTGATTGTAAACACGCATAATCGGCAAAAATTTCTTGGGCTTAAGCCCCAATGTGAGGGTGGAATTCGTTGGCAAGGTCTTAGGTGAGTCCTAGTGTATATCGAGTACGATGTGAGACGTGTGTTTAGGAATAATTTTAGTGCATGGTCTCTCGTAATCATAACACTATCGCTAAATTATTTTATTATAAGCACGATTAGTTTCATACTAGATCATATTGTATCGCGAGAATTGGGGTAATATCTTGAAGGTCTGTGTCACAAGGTGTTTTCCCCTTCTAGGGTTGATATTGTAATTATTTTGATGTAAAAAATATTTTGAGGTACATGAACACTCACAATAAAAAACCATGGCTAAAATATTTGAGGGTGGAAAAATAATTAAATCCCCTCTGATCCAATTAATTAATTTTCGGCAAAATTAAATAAAAATCTTAAGGCAGAAAAATAATTAATTTTGAGTCAAAAAATAATTATAGAGAAATACATTTCTCTCCAAGTGGAAAATAATCAAAAATTCGTGGGTCAAAAAGTCAAATTTTGGAGGTCCTCCACTAAGGGAAAAATGGATATTTTAAGAAAATTGAGCACTTGGACCTTGGTAGTTAAGTCAAAGTCAAATTTTTGAGAGAATTAGTTCAAAGTATTAATTTTTGGATTAATAAAAATTGGTTTTTTAAAGAAATTGAATTTTTTCCTCGAAAACAAAAAATTCGATGGTGGAGATTAGAAGATGATCAAGTTATTTTCGATGGTAGAGATTATTTTGACGAGGCTCAAGCCAACTAGCCGTTATTTTTTTTTTTTTCCACTTGGAGGGGTTTTTTCTCTATATAAGAATTAGAAAGCCATTTTTAACTTCCTATTTCATCTTTTGGATGAAGTAATTTGTAACGCACGTGCGAGTTGTTGCTCCTTGGAAACATTTTCTCATAATAGAAAGGCTTTGGGGTTCGGTTCATGGTGTTCTTAAATACGTGTGGTATATGTTGGCTATGTGTTTATCTCAAGGTTGTGGGGCTTCTCCCCCCCCGATCTCGCTCCCAAAACACGCTCCCGTTCGCGGAGCTCTTTGGGGCGGCACAAAACGCGCGCTCCCGAAAACGCTACGAGGGGAGCGTTTTCGAGCCGTGCTCGGCTTTGAAAAAACGCTCACTGTCTTTTGAGAGAGCGTTTCGGGGGGCGCTCGAGAGCAAACGCTCCCACTGACGCTTCCCCCATTAAAAAAACGCTTCGGGAGCGTTTTTAATGCGAAACGATCGAGGAGCGTTCGCTCCCCAAACGCTCCCAGAAGCACGTAAAAAAAAAAAAATTCGACGTCCCAATTTAGGTTTTTGGGAGGGAAGGGAGGGAGCGGGGGTTGGGTAAATAAGCCACCACTCCTCATTTAGTTTTTATTGTTTTAGTTTGAGAGTGAGAGCAAGAGGAGCAAGAGGAGCAAGAGTTGGAGAGAAGGAGAACTTGAGAGTTTGAAGAGCGGAAGTGCCAAGAGAGAGCAAGGAGCAAGGTAGAAACGGATTTGCAAGAAGGAGGATTGCAAGAAAGAGGTAGGCCTTCTAATCCAATTTTGTATTTTCTAAGATGAATTTGTAGATTGTTAAATGGTTTGAAAATGAAAACTTGAATTTTGCTTGAATGTTGCAGTTTATTGGATTTAAAACTTTTAAAATGAGTTGTTGTTTTCCTATGTTGCATTTCCTATTCCCATTTGGCATTTTTCTATTTGTTTTGCAGGCTAGATTCTAGAAACTTGAAACTTGTTTCCATCATGGCTATATGGCTAGGAATTTTCCTCATGTTGGTTCCTTTCTTTGTGATAATAGTGTTGGAGAGTGCTAGAAGAAAGAGACAAATCAGAGAAGAGGAGGATGAAGAGGAGGGTTATGGTGGATCTGAAGAAAATCATGAAGAGGAGGATTATGCTGAGGAGGAAGTGGGGAGTGGAGACCCTGAGAACCTAGAATCCCCAACTAAACAAGACCAATATCCTTTGTGGAAATATGTTCAAAAACAAGAAGGAGGGAAAGGTGGTGGAACCACTAAATTTATTTGCCCCCATTGCAATAAACAATACCATGGTTCATACACCCGTCTGAGAAGGCACCTTTGTAGGATAATGCCAGGAGATGGAACTAAAAATTTTGGAATCAAAGTTTGTACTTCTATGGCAGCACCACAGAGAGAGATATATAGGAAGGAAGAGGGGGTTGCCATACAGAGATCATCTAAAAGATCTAAGGGTATCGCTGATTCAGGCCCAACACATTCAACTTCCACCCATGCCAGTGGTTTCGGAAGCAGTGGCACTGGATTAAGACGTAGAACCATATCCGATTTCCTAGACGAAGGGTGTAGGAATGATGTGGATTCAAAAGTTTACCGGTTCTATATGCATGTGGGGTGCCATTCAATGTTCTTCGCTCACCTTATTGGCATGAAATGGTTTCTGCCATTAATGATGCCCCCAAAGGATACAAAAGCCCTGGGTATGACAAGGCCAGAACCGTGGGTCTTGATCATGAAAGAGCTAAAATAAATAATTCTTTGGCTAGAATGACAGGTTCGTGGAATGAGCATGGGTTGTCCATTGTCTCTGATGGATGGACCAATGTAAAAGGAAAACCATTGATAAATGTTTTGGTTGTGTCGGTTAGTGGTGCAGTGTTCCTGGCAGCTTATGATTATTCAGATAAATTCAAAACCGGCATTAACATTGCAGAACCATTACTTGAAATAATTGAAAAGACTGGGCCATACAATGTGATACAGGTCATCACTGATAATGCTGCTAACTGTAAGGCAGCAGGAGCAATTGTTGAGGATAAATACCCCAACATTTTTTGGTCCGGGTGTTTGGTTCACACAATGAACCTTTTGATGCATGATATCATAAAAAACAAACAACCTCAGTTCAAATGGCTTGGTGATTTGTACAAGAGAGGTAAGAAAATGATCAAATTTATTACAAATCATAGCAATACCCATGGGCTTTTCCGTACTCACTCCAAATTGGAGTTGTTGAAAATAGGAAAAACTAGATTTGCTAGTTATTACCTCACCTTCAGGCACCTTTGAAGGTAAGAGAGTCATTGGCTGCAATGGTATCAAGCCCACACTGGCAGCTATTAAAGGACAGGGCGGCAACAGTAGTTGACAGGCAAAGTTTTGAACATGTGGAGGAGACCGCCCTTGACCCTCAGTTTTGGGCACGTATGAGGGAAATTTTGAGTTTTACCAAGCCCATTTATAACATGATTCGCTTTGCAGATACTGATAAACCAGTGATTGGAGAGGTTTATGAGCAGATGGATAGCATGTTGGGGCAAATAAAAGATATTGTTAAGGATAATGATCCCATTTTGTATGCTATGATTCATGACTGTGTGTGTGCACGATGGAATAAACTCAATGTTCCACTGCATGCTTTGGCATATATCCTTACGCCAAAATATTACTCTCCATCTTGGTTGGGCCAACCCGCACCTGGAGGTGGGGTTAGGGTGAAACCTCACACAGATCCAGAGGTACAAGAAGGGTACATGAAGGCATTGGACAAATTGGTACCTGACAGGGAAGAGTGTGCTAAATTGCGCCTTGAATTAGGCAAATACTTCAGTTGCACTGCTAACTTTGGTTCATTCCATGCAATGGAAGACAGGGACAGATTCGATGCTCTCACATGGTGGGAAGCATATGGCGGCATGGGACTTTTGCCAAAGTTAGCTAAAAAAGTTCTCTCACAAGTTGTGAACACTTCTTCTGCAGAGAGGTGTTGGAGCACCTACAACTTTATACACAATGTGAGAAGAAACAGGTTGAATGAAAACCGAGCCGAAAGCTTGGTTTATGTGCATTATAACTTGAGGTTGCTCAGCCATTACTGTGATCGGGCAAATGAGGATCAATCATACAGAGTCTGGGACAACAACCCAGAGGATGATAATTTGGAGGACGGCACATTACATCTAGAAGAATTGGAAGCAGAACTTTATAGGGACGATGATGAAGCATCAGCGGCACCGCCACACACAGGGCCAGTCCCACCATCTACTGGTAGCAGTGCGGGTGCTAGTGCCAGTGCCACTCCTCGATATCACACTATTGTTCCTTTGCAGATCCAGCCTCCACCTTCTGGTCGTGGTCATGGTACTCCTGAGAGTACTAGAAGACCAACAGTTCCTCGTGGCTCACAGAAATTAGACATTTCTCGTCGGCGTGGCAAGGGGCTAGCCAGATAAAATATATTTGTTGTTTACTATTTTCTATTTGTTGTTGACAGTTGAACAGTTGAAACTTGACTTGCTACTGATTTCATATATTTAAATTTTTAATGAAGTTGGCATTTATAAGTTTACTGTTTACAAGTCATTATGAATGATGAATATGATGCTTCATGAAAGTTATATGGTGATCAATGAATCAATGATGATAAATGTTATATAATATCAATGATGATAAATGTTATATATTGAATTTTGAAATCAATGAATCAATGATGATAAATGTTATATATCAATGATGATAAATGTATATTGAATTTTGAAATCAATGAATGAATGATGATAAATGTTATAATATATATATCAATGATGATAAATGTATATTGAATTTTGAAATCAATGAATCAATGATGATAAATGTTAGATATTGAAATTTGAAATCAATGATGATAAATGTTATATATCAATGATGATAAATGTTATATATTGAATTTTGAAAGTTTGAAACCTTCAGATTGATGATTTGCGAGACTCAAGAGTCAATATGTTGTATGCTTCCAACTCGTGGGCGTGGTTGATGAAGATTATAACTTCTAGATGATTGATGCTATATGATTCAATCTATGTTTTTATGTTTTTTATGTCTAATTCATCATTCTACATGTTTTTGTTGACATATATGCATCAAAATATAAAAAATATTAAAAATATTAAAAAAAATATATATATATATAAAAGCGCTCCCGAAAAACGCGCTCTCCACCCAAACTTTGCCCGCTCCACTGTCCATGCTGTTTCCCGCTCCATTGTGGGTAACTCTGTATACACATACATGCTCAAACTAACCAAAAGGAATTACTTCAAATTAAACATCAAAATTATAGGGATCTACCATGTTACACCTCATAATGTATGAGGTTCCACATTGTGATTTCCATCACATTGATGGAGATTTGCAGCGGGTATCTTGGAGCATTGGACTGACTTGGGGGGATACATCGTCATGGAGCGCCATCTCTTCATGTCATTGGATCATTGTGTTATTTTTTGTAGCATTTGGAGGTGTTCTAGTCTCAAAAATTTGTGGAGAGGCTAAAATAGAAGAGTTCTCCATAACCCAAAAATCGTTTATGGAAATTCCACCTAAAAGTGTCTCAATTAAATTATTAGCCTATTTTTTACTATTTCCTAAGTATAAACTTAGGAAATATAGTTAATTAATCAAAATTAATTGAGATAAGGTGTGAATCATCTAGAGACTCACATGGATCGACTGGGAAATAATATTAGCCATCGATTAAGATTTAATCTTGGTAATTGGAGTAACAACAAAATATTATAAGAAGAAGTCGATGTGTAGATCTGAGAACACATTTGTGAGATACAAAGAGATCGATTTCTTGAGAGTTCCTATTTTCAGAGGTTAAAGAGTCGAAAGAGTTTGAGCCTGTGTATGAAGCTGCAGACAGACGGCAATGAGGGGAAAATGGGATATGGACAGCCATCATTTTGACAATAAACCCTATTTAAGATATTGACACGGAAAATGAAGTTGAAATTGACTCTCCTTTTATCTAGGACATTACTCATAATGATATGACTACTCACACCATTGAAAGGAAGGGTCATTGTTTTACCATGCATTAAGAACATTTATTGGAAATAGCGGGCCCCATTTATGATATCAATGATGACACTGACAAAGGCCTTGTTTCCACATGCCTTCTCCAGGATCCCGATGGAATAGCTACATTATCAACGAACCCTCACCTTGGCCATTCTCACATTGTCACAATTATTGATGATCCCTTTCCCTCTCCTAGACATGATGCTGAGGGGGAGCTATCCATCAGATGTACCCTTCCTTCCCCCTCATACCTTCAATATTGTGAATATGATCATTATGAGCAACCTGCCTCTTGTTTCATCCCATGTCATCAGTCTCCCTTTCCTCCCAATCATGACCTTATGATGGCCATGAAGCATGATATTAATGATACCCTAGGGCCATGATGGGGATGATATGCCTGAGGTTTCCATCCATCGGCAGTTTATGAGGTTGATTGTCGATATCTCTATCTTTTTGCTTGGTAGAAAGGATCATGTGTAATAGATTACATCCCTTTGCTCTCTCTTCCCCCATGATACTACATGAGTGGTTACTTCATCTTCCCGCCTCTTGCCCTTACGACCTTCCATGTTTTCGTCCCTACCTTTGCCTATGGATTTGTTGCATGAGTAAGCAAAAGGGCAATTGTTTTCATATTGATTGGATGATACGTTGGTTGCATTGGGTCTATGATTACACTTAGTGTTTGGGTGATGTAACATGCATGTTAGGGTAGGATGCATTGCATGTTCATTTTCTCATTAGAACTAACATCATATGATATTTCCATGATAGATTATATGCATTTAGATTAAATTTTCATTTTACTTTCTTGTTGATTTTTTTATGGCCTAATACTAAGCATGGGTGATCACAGGACACCACAAAAACATGCTTCCCCGTTTGCTTGGTCTTTGATATGTGCAGGTGACAGGTCTATAGTACCAAGAGATTGTTGGTGTTCTCATGACCTCCCATTCGAGTAGCTTCATGCACCTCTCTGAGAGCTCATGTCCTTGTTGGAGCCATATGTCACCCACCACCTATGGGTAGTGTATATAGGAGAAAAAAATTTCTCCTAGATGGTCCTCAGCCAGTAGCTAGCAGCCCCTTGAAGCCGCCAGATAGCTCGATGTGCCATTATCTCCGCCGCCTGAGCCAGCCATGTGGTCCCTCACCGACTTGTTATGATTGTATGTTGGAAGTTGGGCCTCCCGACCCCGAAGGAATGGCTTTTCATTAGTATAATTGAGTAATTTTCCTTACTTGTCATGAGCACTTTTGGGCATGGATTGGTTGGGGGATTTGGCGGAAAGAGTGGGCTAGGTTTGTACTCTTGTCTCCACTACCCGATTTCCTGGTTAGCCTTGTATCCTAGTCATGTGGCATCTCCTTTATTGGCCATTAGCTTTAGGGTTGGCACTACATGGGAAATCCCAACTTTGGTTGCGTGGTCCTGCTTTCTGAACATCATGTACATCACCCCACTTCCACTCATTTTAACCCCATTCATCTCTTTTCCCATTCGGGTCCACATAGGGTCAGCCTCCCAGTCCCCTTGTCCACACCTTGGCTCCAACCTGGAACGATGCCCCGGGGGTTGATGCAACTAAAAAGAAAAGAAAAAGCATAATTTGAACACTCTCAACCAAAGATGTACCGCAAAATGGAAAAGACGGTCGAGACATTCAAATTTAGCACGTGGGAAAAATCCAAACATGAGCTCTATCCCTTATCCATGGCCATCATCCTGGTTTCTATGGGCCTTAGATGAGCCCCCTCCATTATTAAGGAACCCAAGATTGTCCCAACTCCTAGTGGGCGATGAACTGCCCCACCTTAAGGGGGTATCCACTGCTATATATTAAACAACATGCTCACATTCCCTGCGGCCCCAAGCAGTTATGAAGAAAAATCAATCAAAGTCGAAAGCCATATGAAGAAGAGTGGAAAAACGAAGGTCGGGGTAACTCATGTACCACGATTTGCTCCCGCCTAAACTCATATACCCAGGTGTGGGCTTCCCTTATTATAGCTACCATTGTACCATAACATGTGGTTTGAATGATTCCCCTGATCCCCACTCTGTTCCATTACTATATCATTTGGCACCTACCACTCGAGGGATGTACCATGGACATGTCGCCTCCTTTAAAGGTTGAAACCACCAAATAGGGTCCTTGATTAACCCCTTATTGAGCTTGGAGACACTTGTACATGCCAAAGCCCACTATGGAAGGGCATGCCACCAAGAAATGCCCCAGTGATTCCATTACTTGTAAGCTTTTCTACTTGATTGTTCTAATGATTTGTGGTATTGGAGGGCAATGGGACGCATTGGATCTTACGCGGGATTACAGGTGGATCTCCATTGGGGGCTTGGTCTCCCTATACGGGGTCCTAGCCCTCCAAAGGACCACATTGGCACTTGTAGGGTGAGTGTTGAAAGCCATGGGCCTTCACCATAGCAGAGACTACTTCATGGATCCCCGGTAGCACTCATTGACTGCTCCTGTTCCACCTTTTGGATGAGGATGATGCATCTGGTTCACCATGCCTAGTCAACTCCAGACTTGCACACACACTTGGCAGATGATCTGGGGTCCATTTAGGGCTTATGTCATCATCCAACCCCTTACAGATGGTTTACAGGCATTTTTGATCCACTTGGAGACCCATGAGGATGTCCTTGTGCCCCTCACACCACTTGGGGGCACCACAGGGATTTGCTTGGAAAACAAGGGGACAACCCCTTGATGTTTGAGATCCATTCTCACATCATGGCACACTATGGACTTTATTAGGCCTCCTCAAAGGCCCAAAAACTCACTTTATTGATCACTCTACAATCTTGAGAGGTTTTTTATTATGTTATTGAGCTATCTTGGTGGGCTTGTCACCAAGGGATGTTATTATTGCACATTATTTTATTATTTGGGGCTCAATTAGGCCAAATTAGGAAAATCGAACTCATTAGTGATTGTATAAATACAAGTGAGGTGATTCATTTTGATCATCATCGCTTGGATTGGATTAGTATCTAAGTTGCAGGAAACGTCCTCACCACCCTCGTTTCAGGCAAAAAACGAAACAGAACGGGGAAACTCGTACTGTACAGTCGAGAAACACGTTTTGGGCCATACTGGCAACACTGCCAGTACAGCCAGAAACGTCTTTCCCAACCGTACAGCCACGTTTCCTCCCAAAACAGCGTTATTTTTTTGTTTTTATTTTTTTTTGGGGATTTGTGCAATGTATTATTATTTTATTCGTTTTATTTGTGCCTTGGATGCTTCTAGATGCCTTTCTAAAGTTATAAAAAGGGGATTTGCCTCATTCTCTCATCACACGAACTAAGCAAGTCGTTTCACTTGTAGAAGAGCGATTTTGGAGAGGAGAAAGGAGGATGAGAGTGGTGCTTCAGCTTGGGTGCTTTCACCATTGAGCAAAGAAGACTTCAGCAGCAAGAGAAAGAGATTTGACGAGCAGATTTGGAGTGCGAAGTTTCCAGCTACGGCATTCTTGGATTTTGGCTTAGCTACAGCCATATTTCTCTTGTTTTTTCTGGCATTTTCGGGTAGTTTCAGCTACATAAAATTAATTTGGGTAAGAAGCATTCAATTTCTTGGTTTTTTTCTCATTGTTTTGTCTATTTTTCGAGGGTTTATGCTACCAAAATTATAAAAAACGTTTTTTTTATTTATAGATTTGTTTTCCTTATTTTTTTTAATAGCAATGGCTTCTTCCATCCAAGGTTCAAGTGCAAACCCCAAGGCCAACCCAAGGGCTGAATATTATCCTCTTTGGAGGCATGTTGAGAAGCTGCAAAGATGTGGAGGTGGTGGCTCATGGGAATGGCGGTGTACTCTTTGCAATAATTCTTACAAGGGCTCTTACCCAAGCGTGAAGGCACATCTTTTGCATGGAGGGGGACAGAAGATTGCAAGTTGCATGAAAACATCAAACCCTATGGCAAGGAGGGAATATCAAAGAGAGCAAGATCAGGCCAATGGAATCAAAAGAAAGCATGATGATTTTAGTCGAGCTAAAAATCCAGCAAACATTGAGCCAAGGATTGTAATTGAAGCAAGGAAGAGGAGAGGCACTCAACAACCAGAACAACCACCATCCATAGGGGCATCTGGTACAGTTCAAGATAGCAGAATTGCTAAATAGGTGAATGTGCAAGGAAGAGAAGAAGTTGATTCCAGAGTGGCTCGATGCATCTATGCATGTGGTATCTCATTCAATGTTGTTCGCTCTCCTTACTGGCAAGATATGATAAGGGCAGTTAACAAAGCTCCTCAAGGGTATAAGGGGCCCAACTATGAGAAAGTTAGAACTCAGCTTCTAAAAAATGAGAAGGATCTTGTGGAGGATGTGTTATCACCAATTCGTTCTTCTTAGAGTAGCTTTGGGGTTACCATAGTCTCAGATGGATGGACAGATACAAGGCGTAGACCATTGATAAATATCACTGCCACTTCACCAAAAGGAGAAATGTTTCTAAAGACGGAAGAATGCTCGAGAGAGGTAAAAGATGCACAATTCATTGCTGATATCATTATCAAATCTATTGGACAAGTTGGTCCTAACAGGGTGGTGCAAGTTATCACAGATAATGCACCAGTATGCAAAGTTGAGGTTTGATTATTGAGGGGAGGTATGACCACATCTTTTGGACACCCTGCATTGTCCACAATCTGAATCTGATCTTAGAGGAGATCGACGATAAAGTTCCATGGATAAAGGAACTCACACGGGAAGCAAGGGAAATTGTTAAATTCATCACCAACCACCACCAGTCTCAAGCAATATTTCGAGAGTACTCCAAATTGGAGTTGTTAAAAGTTGTTGAGACAAGATATGCCTCAAACTTTATAATGTTGTGCCGCCTTGTTGAGGTTAAGCAAGCATTAGTGTCTATGGTGGTGAGTCAGCTTTGGGCTGAGTGGAAACAAGCAGATTCAGAGCGGGGATCCATAGTGCGTAGATTGTACCTTGATGAGGATTGGTGGAGCAAGATAGATTTCTTGCTAATGTTCACAACCCCTACATTTGAGCTTCTTCGAAATGCTGACACTGACCAACCTTTCTCAGGAGAGGTATATGATGGCATGGATTCCATGGTTGAGAAAACTATGGAAATAATTTCACAGGAGTCTCCACAGCTTTTGTTTGTAGATGGTCAGTTTGTCGAATTAATCAAGAGAATCATTGTTGACAGGTGGAACAATTTCAACATTCCATTGCATACTTTAGCACATGCCTTGAACCCAAAATTTTATGATGAGGAACTTATTGCTCAAAGCAATGGGAAGAGGAAGGCACCCCATAAGGATAGAGAGGTGGTGAAGCGAACAAAGTTCCTTCTCAAGTTAAAATACTTCATAAGACTTGGAATATAAAAATATCCATGAGGATACAAATATTATATTAGATGTAAGATGAATGAGATGAGATAGATAGATGATTGAATGTTACAAGTGAGGCTTGCTTATATACCTACGCAGGTGCCTCTTCACGAAAGGTCATGTCTTATCAGACATGACCTTTTAGCCTAATTACTTAGTAACTAATTTATCATTTATTTACATTATTTATTCATTATGGATGTCTTCCTCTCTCAAAAAGCTTTGTCCTCAAAGTTTATTTATTAAAAATGCCATTTCTTTTCCTCCTACGAACATCTTCTCGTCTCAGGGCAGTCATCTTGGATGATGTTGGGGTTGATATGATCCTCTAAGTGACAAACAAAACTGTCACACTGAGAATGGATCGGACCATCCTAAATCAATCTTCTGTGGAACCTTACGATGACTGGAAACTTGTGATGATTTGTTAGTATTCGTCGGAATATTAGCTTGTCTCTGTTCTGAATACATAGCTTGGTTGAGTTGTCTACTCCCGTGATTTGGATGTCGATAGGGAAATTTTTTGGTTTGACTTCGATTTTCTTTTGGCGAGGATGTTATTGAGTAGGTTACAAAACCTTCACTTAGAATGTTCCTCGTCCATCTGGCATCTAAGTGTGTTTCTTCTGCAACTTTTTTGTCGTCCTCTTCAACTGAGACATTTACCTGATCAACGTTCGATTTTTATTCAACTTGAACTTCTATATTTGAAGATTTCGATGCTTCATTTTCGACAAGTTGTTGCACCTTGTTTTCCAACAACTTCTTATCCTTCTTTAGTTTCTTAATTTGCGTTAGCAATTTTTCATTGTTGTCTTTAAGGAAAACAACTTCTTCATTCTTGTTAGTTGTGATTTTTTCAATTTCATTTTGCATATTTTGAATCGCCTTTTTACTTTCTTGAGAAATTACTTTTGAAATTTCTTGAATGTCTTCAGGTGTCACTGAATTTGGCTTTAAGTTGACGTCCTGTAGCGTTATTTTCTTCTTTTTGTAGGCGAATGTTAAAAGCTTATTTTTTGTATTAAGGATGAATGACCCTAGTGATTCCATCCAGAGCAAACCCAGAATTATATCACTATCGTTACAAAATAAGGTTTTAACGGTAAATTGGGAGACAAGGGAATAGTCCCCAATACTTAGGTGTAAATTCCCTATGTCGTATTGTTTTTCATTTTCGCGAAATTAATTTGTTTCAGTTATATTTGATTCAAGGATCACTAATTGGTTAGAACATTCAGTACCAACATAATTATTCTCTTGATTAAGATCAATAGATATGAGAACTTCCTTTCCCGCAAGTGACCCTTTGATTCTAATTAGCGCATAGACAAACATACTATAATTTTCAGGAAATCTTCCTTCTTTCCTCTCTGAATTAGATTCAATTTCCTTTTCATCAATGATTGATTCCATTTTGTCTGTTGAATTGGGTTTTTAGGGTTTTTAAGGTAACCCTTCCTAACTTTATCTTCTTCTTTCTAATGAAGTTATTATTCCTTCAATTTTTTTTTAATAATTTAACTAATTAAATAATTTTAATTAATTAAATTTATATATATATATATATAGATTCTTTTAACAATTGATTTTTTTTTAACTATTTTTTTTGTTGAAAGGTTACAACCCTAGTGAAACGTGGCTATTCACATATATTCACCTATAAAATATATGTCCACTTATGTGTATTTCTCCACGTAAAAGTAAACTTACCATTCACAAGAGATTTTTTATTCCTTTACTTCTTATTTTACCTTGCAAATACCATGGGCAATTACCATGGGCTTCCAAAACCACGAGCTTGTAAACCACTAAAAGAATAATCAAAATAACCTTACCTACTCTTCCTTATTTCTTTTTCCTTTTTAATTTTAAATTGTCTTGGTATGTACGTATATGTACTTCTTTATATATATCTCTTTTTTTCTTTTTCTTTCTTTTTTTTTTTTCTTTTTTTGTTTTTTGGTTTTTACTTATATATATATATATATATATATATATAGATAACTTTTTATATTAATAATTTTATTTTTTTTTATCTTTCTTCTTCTTTTTAAACTTTTTTTTTGTTTTCCTCTTCTTTTAATTTTAGTGACCAAAGGCCTCTAATGAAATCAGCGATGGATAAACTCCAGATTGCAGCGAAATGCTTCGACTATGACGACAACAACATTGACGAATTTCAATAGCGAAGGGCCTGGATCAAGGAGCATAGCTCTGTGCAGCGATGAGTGGCTAGAAGATCGATTGCTTTGATACCAAATGAAGCAAACAAAGTTCCTTCTCAAGTTAAAATACTCCAGAACACTTGGAATACAAAGATATCTATGAGGATACAAATATTATATTAGAAAGTGTGACGAATGAGATGAGATAGATGATTGAATGTTACAAATGAGGCCTGCTTATATACCTACGCAGGTGCCTCTTCACGAAAGGTCATGTCTTATCAGACATGGCCTTTCAACCTAATTACTAATTAACTAATTTAATCACTATTTATATTATTTTATTCATTACAGGTGTCTAATGGGGTGAAAAAAGCCCTTATGAGAATTTTTCCAGCTCATTTGCACAGGGAGGTGAAGGAAGAATTTGCCAGCTTTACTACAGGAATAGATGATTATTCAGATGTATCATCTTGGGAGGAGAGAAGCACCATGAATCCAATTAGGTGGTGGATTTTTCATGCAGCAAATGGTGTACATTTGCAAAACCTTGCCATTCGCGTCCTTTCACAAGTGGCAAGCTCTTCATCAGCAAAAAGGAATTGGAGCGCCTATGGTTTTATTCATTTTGTGAAGCACAACAGTTTGGGCTTACAGAAGGCAAAGGATCTTGTTAATGTGCACTCCAACCTTCGACTTGCATCTCGTAGGGGTCTAGAATATGTCAATGGTCCTTCTAAGGAATGGGATGTGGATCCAGAAAATCTTGATTTGGATCTCTCTCTTGTTGCCTTGAATATTGAGGACCAAGATCATAGAAGTGGAATTGGCCAAATATCTTCTTCAGCTACACCATCCACTGTTAAGCATGCTTCTGCTGCTATATTTGATGAGGATTCTGATAATGAGTATTAGTCTTTTGACTTTATTGTACTTGCAACCTCATATATATAATAAAGGTTGATTTTGAGATTTTGATATATAATAAAGGTTGGTTTTGGATATTCTGATATTGCTATTTTCATTATGTGTCTGTTATCAATGGTCATTCATGAGTAAATGTGTTGTAACTTGTAAATTTGTAATAGTTTATGCTTTGAATTTATGATTTATCATGTATGTTTTAAACTTGTATGATTTCACATAACATTTCTTAAATATCCTAAATTCTAATATAAATTTAAATTATATATGTGTGTGTGTGTGTGTGTGTGTGTGTACACACACACAATATAGCGCGTTTCCCCGTTTCCAAAATTTGGGGAGGTCGCGTTTCGTATCACTTCTCGTTTCAGAAACTTGTTTCTGTTTCCTTGTTTCATGCAACTTAGATTAGTATCTCTTGAGAAATTTTCGCACTTTTTGTTGGGTAAACATTTTGGAGCTTTCTTGATGCACTATGATGTTTGGATTTTCGCTATTGTCTTTGGAGCTTCTTTCTAATGCGAAGTTGATGAATAGATATACTCTCTCTCTCATGTAAGTCAAATTTTGAAGCTATTCTTGTAATTTTATTGGTTTACTACATGTTATGATTATCATTATTCCTATAAGGTTAAAGTAAATGTGAAATTCTTCTAGGAACCTTGAATAAGTGATTTAATGCAAGCATTGTACTTGAAGAGAGTGGGCGAATGTTCCTAGAGGCGCCTCTTAGATTGAAAGACCTCGAAATTTCATCTCTTTGGGTCATTATAAACCCATTCTGCAAATTTGTAATGTAAATGATGCTAGTAAGACCGTCTATTTATGTAACAACCTAGGTAAGTCTATTATTTTGGCGACGAATTTAATCCTAGGAAGTTTTTCGTCTCACTGATTATATGTGTTTCTAAACACAGATGATCGGTAGACTTTTTCCGTCCAGCCTCACCCCAAAGCTAAGGTGGAATTTATCGTTAAAGTCTTAGGTGAGTCCTAGTGTTCTAGTCGAGTTTTCTGTAAAAGTGATTTGGGAATAATTTAAGCTAATTGCCTAAATTATTTTATTACAAGTTACTTGGTCTACTAGATCATATTGTGTCGCAAAATTGGGTAATTTATTTGAGTGTCTATAACGAAGGGGTATTCCCCCTTTGAGAGTTGAATTATTGTAAATCTTATGTAAAAAATATTTTAGTGCATGGTCCCTCATACTTAAACACCGTGGCTAAAATATTTGAGGGTGGAAAAATAATTAATCCCCTCAGGTGCTAATTAATTAATCTTTTTGGCAAAAATAAAACTAAATCCTAAGCCAGAAATTAATTAATTAGAGTCAAAAATTTAAATGTTAGAGAAATTAAATTCTCCAAGTGAAAAAATTAGTGGTTATTAAAGAAGTCAAATTTTGGAGGTCCCCCACCAAGTGAATATTGGAAATTTCAAGAAAAATTGGACCCTTGGACCTTGGTGGTTAAGTCAAAGTCAAATTTTTGAGGAAATTAGCTCAAAATAATTATTTTTGAGCTAATAAAAAATGGTTTTAATGAGAAATTCGAAAATTCCTCACAAATAATTATTTTGACGACAGAGATTAAAAGATAATCAAAGATTAATCGATGGCCCAAATTATTTTGATGGGGATCAAGCCAGCTAGCCATTGTTTTCCACTTAGAGGAATTTCTCTTGGTGTAAATCCATTGTCCCGTTGGGAACATTTTGATCATCATAATAAAAGACTTTGGGGTGCAGTTCATGGTGTCTTTGTCTTATTGGTTTGTGGTATGTGCTAAGTACGGGCATTCCTACATTGTGCTTCAAATATTAATTGAATCATTATTTCATTTATAGATGATAGGAACATTTTATTGGTAAGTTTTGGGCTTATCTTAGATGATCTAATTCATTGTATGTTCTAATGGTTTCTTCTTGAGAAAATATATAGAGTTTGCAAATTCTCCAGTCCTTGGGCTCCAAGTTCACAGAATGTGGGCACAGGCCGACTACGTTTGGATTTTGTATATTTTATGTGATTTTCTAACTTTTCTAAGACTGTGATTTGAAATTTATCTTTCAAAATACATCTAGCCATTGTAAAGATCTACAAAAATTCTATTTTTCAAAAAAATTCTCAAACATTGTATATTTGTATATAATTTGTAAAAAAAAATTGTGTGATAATTTTTTGTAAACAATTTTTTCTAACACTTGTTTTGTAGCAATTGGGGTTTGGGGTTTTTATTTTATTTTTGTATATATTGGGTTTTTTGGGAAAATATATTTTTATGTGCACAGGTGAAATCTCTCAAGGGATCAAAGAAAGGAGTAAACTTTTGAAGTTTCCAACCCTTAAAAACCCTAGACGTCTAGGGTTTTTGAGCCCATTTTTGCAGGTTGCTTACTTTCAAATTGGGGAAGAAACCCATTTTTTGAAGGCCCTAGCCCTAACCCAACCTAAAAGGCTAGTGTTTCAGACCTATTTTGCAAGTATTAAGAAGGTCATAAGCCTTACAAGGGCTAGATCTCATTACAAACAAGGGTTTCTTCAAGGGATTGGCATTTTATCTCTAATAATTTCTGATTGCAGCAGTCATAAAGGTCTAATCTTTGGGTTTTGAGCTAAAATTTTATGAGTGCAGGTGTTGAGTGATTTCTCACACATCTCCAAACTTGGCATAGGCCATTAGGCCTTGGGTTTGCTTCTATTGCCTTCATCTCTCATTCGAATTGACTGAATGATTTATATCAAATTTGATACATTGATATAACAGTAGCATAATCATCATAATGCAAGCCTAAAGAACCCACACATTAAGCTAATAACTCATACAAGACGTCAAAATAAATTAAAAGGGTTTGATCTATCAATTTTATTGTTTTATGTTGGCTGTCATATAATTTTCAAGGTCTTATTTGAAATTGCAGACATCTAATATGAAAGTTTCAACTCTGATATAATTGTTACAGCAGTGTATTCAAGGCATAAACACGCATAAAATAATCATAAATTCATTAACAAGTCACTTAAGGCATTAAACATTAATCTTGTGGTTAAATTGATTGCATATAAGTTCTTTTTAGAACTGTTGGGCAATTTCTAGATCTGATACGTTTGCTACAACCATTTATGCAGTCATACAAACTAAATAATAATCATTAAAATTCACTGAAGATCATCTAAACATCACTCAAATTGATTAGCTAATTATTGGAGCTTATTTGGCATTTTAATATATAGGCCCCTTGTTGGTTTATTAAAGACTGAATCATTGATTATCTGAGTTATTACAGATCTGATATACATCATTTTAAGGTCTGATCTGAGCATAACATATATGATCTATAATGTTTAAGCAGTCTTGTAATCAAGGTAATATCATTGGAAGTTAAATTCATTGATTTTCTAGCTTATCTTTGGCATCTTGCATCACTTCTTAACTGCTGATATAAAATTGCAGACCTCTGAATACAAGGTTGCAGCGATAATAAATCACATAGAACTCTCTAAAATTGAGTAAGGAAATTTTACAATTCATAATCATTCATGGTTGAAGTGATTTGGGCTTAATTTCAGTCATTGGCATCTTTTACACTCTTGCATTCACACAAGTACTCCAATCAAGTTGTAAGTGTTTAATTGGCTAATTGGTCTAAGTAACATTGTGGATTAATGTTCTTAATTTCTCATTGCCATTATTGTCATTGAGTGGATTCATTGCTCATTGTTAAATTAGATATTTCGTGTGGATGTTATTCTGATCATAATAGTGATAGATTTAAATTTGTCTCATGTATCTAAGTCATTACTGCAAACATCGGCATCGGGATAAAATCGGCAAGGGTCCGGAAAACTAAAAAATCGTAAAAATCGGGAAAATATCGGTAAAAATCGGCAAACATCGACAAAATTAAGATACCATAAAAATATCTTTAAAAATCGGCAAACATCGGCTAAGCCAAAAAATCATGATTTTGAGATAAAATCGGGATGTTCGCGACACTGATCTAAGTGGCATATTGATGATTTATTGATTATAATCTTGGAGATTGTTAATTGTCTTAAGTAGCATTAATCTTGTCTTTGAGCAACTGTTTATTTATATTACTGCCGCATTTCTCTAGCATTGTTAAGCTTGAAAACTTTCTCTTGTGGTTGATATTTTATTCATTTACCATTGCAATACCTTATTGTTCTTAATTGAAAATCATTGTCATTAAGTACTTAACAAATTAAGTAATCTCACCTTAATATCACTCATCCATCTTGCATATCATTCTAAAACTATTCTTGCATTTAATAATTTATCTCCAAGCATAAGCTTGTTTGATAGAAAGATAGGAACACCTTTCTCATCTAGCTTGAGGAACCTAGCACCTCTTTAGTGGTTAACACGGTGACTTTGCAGCCGTCGGAGCCACAGTCTCTGCGGTGTCGGAGGCACCGGGTGGTTAGTACCTAAGGGGAGGTGTCGCTAATCAAGCCTTTGTTTGCTTCCACTTGGCCTCTTTCTCACATCCTACTCTAGAGACTAGATTCAAAATAGTTAAGAGGAAGGATACATCTAAAATAGACATATAATCAAAAGCAATCAAGTTTTTGCATTTCACCTAGCTTGTAGGATTTGCACTTCGTCTAGGATAGTCAAACATCCAAGCAGCGATTGTTCATCCGGTTACTTAGCATCAAATTGACATTAAGAAAGAAGTTGACTCCATAAGGCACTAGTCTCACATTTAAATCTAATATAATCTTTAAGTCTTGCTAAATTTAACCAAATAGCTAGGCCATTCAATCGTGTCTCCCGGACTTGTTTGTTGCCAACTTGTCTTTCATCTTCACATTTCCATAGGGACTACCCCCCATAGATTGTTGTTGGGAGAGAGCTAGAATGGAGAGGTCGGAGATCAGAGTGACAACCCCCAACCTGAGTTGTTGTCACAGTGCCAGTACAATCTGAGCGACAACATTTTATGGCGCTGTTGTCGAGGACCAAATTATAGGACCTTGGTTGTGTGACATTCTTCTTAATCATCTTCATATTTTTATTTATCTTGCCAACGCCACATTTCTAGCACCGTTGAAGGGGATAGATTTTTCTATACTTGGTCCTCACGACATTTTTTCCGTCTTTTATCATTTCCTTCATCTTTACATTTTTCATTTGAGCCGGCAACGCCACCACATTTTTTGGCGCTGTTGCTGGGAACCAATTTATTAGGCTTTGGCGTTACGACAAATATCATCACTCTTCTTAATCTACTAATGCCAACGCCACACAACATTTTCTAGCGTAGTTGTCGAGGATAGATTTTTCTGTCCTTGGCCCTCACAATATCCTTTTTCATCATAACATCATTCTTATCCAATCAACGCCACATCTTCTAGCACCATTTTTTCCTTATATCTTCATCTTTTCATCACCTTACCTTTTGTCATCTCACTAATCTTCTCATCTTTTCTATCTGCACATTTAGCAACTAGACATTTTGGTTGGTTTCTTGTTTTGGTGGTGACTCCACTTATTCATCCATTTTTCTCAGACAGGAAGCCCTCTCTAATATCCATCTGCTTCTCCCTGACTAACTTTTCAGTTTTTTCCTTGTGGGTTTTAGATTTAGATTCATGTTCAAGTGACAACTCCATTTCTTTCATTTCTTACAAGAATTTCTGTTGGAAGCTCGCTTCTTGCGGATCTCTTCTTTTTCTTAAACAAGAATCTCTCTCTGACAACCATTAGCTCCTTTTCCCCTTAAGCAATTCATCATGGATGACTTGTTTGCCCCTTTGCAATTTACTAACATTCCTCATAATATTCAGGAAACCTCTATTCACAGATTACCTTCTTTTACGGGTAATGATGCAACCATTCCTATAGGTCACATCAAAAGTTTCACAACTCCCCTGCAAAGATATGCTCATGCGACTTCATACAATCATGAAAATGTCAAGATACAGTTTTTTGTCCTTTCCTTGAAAGGTGATCTAGAAATTGGTTCTGTGATTTTCCTGACGGTTCTTTTGATTCCTTACAAGCCATCATCAATGCTTTCAAAATTAGATTTAGGGATCAAAAGTATTCGCCTTGTGCCCTAGTACTATGAAGAAAGATGAATGTGATCCTAGAAAGGACCCAATTATCGAAGAAATATTTCAAGAAAATACACCACATCAAAATGTTCCATATTGCAAACATTGTGACCATTCTCATGATGTATCCACTTGTGTTGTTGCAATAAGAATCCTCGATAGTGCAAGGGCAGGGACGAAGGATCAAATTAATATTGATGATGAAAATGAAAATGATAAGCATTTTATCAAGGAACTAAAGCAGCTTGATTAAAGATATGCAATTCAGTCAAGCACAGTTGATGAAAACCATGGAACTTAAACAAAAAAGATTAATAACAGATCACGCCAAGGATATGTGAACCATGTATACCAAATTATTGGCCATAGCAGAGAAACGTGATGAGGAGCTAGAAATCATGAAAGTTAATAACTCCATTCAAATGACCACCATGAAAAATTATTTGATCACTATGGAAGCAAATCATAAGGCAGAAATGAGTTCTATTCAAATAAACTAGCCTAGATCCATCTTAACCCCAAATCTATCAAGTGCTGAGAGGGATCAAATCTCTTGAGGTGCAAACCTCTTTTTTGAGTGCAAAAATTGAGGAAAGGTTTGCACCTCAAGAGATTTGATCCCTCTCAGCGCTTGATAGATCCAGGGTTAAGATGGATCTAGGCTAGTTTCAATCGTGTGCGGTTATACAAAATTTGTTGAACATCTAATTATTTTGATCATTTTAAATATGCTAAATATGTCCAAGATTAATTTGGTCAATTTAATTTTAACTTTGCTTAGTTACCTCAGTAACTCAGTTTGTTGAGATGAGAGAGTCTGTTAGTAACTTGAATGATGAAAAATGATGAAATAAAGATTTTAAAGTGCAAAGTGACAATGTAACAATGTTGAATGATAGAAAATGTGAATAACAAGAATATAGTCAATTACAAACAATCATCATTGCGATCAATCTGAAACTATTTTCTTCTATTGTTCTTAATGCCACACCTATTAGTTATTTCTATTACCGCATTTGAATGCAAAGTGATTAGCAATGTTGAATGATGGAAAATGGGAATAATAAGAATGTAGCCAATTACAGATAGTGAACACTTTATTTAGGATGAAAATTCAAGTACTGTATTTATGGTTGAATTACCGTAACGCAGAAGTCAATTCACGTCATTAATAATGTTTAAGTGCTTACATTGAGAGAGTGTGTGTATGTTTTAAGGGTGAAATAGAGATATAGATGGAGTGGAGGAGAGAGGGAAGAAAAGAGAGGCAAAAATAGGGAGGGAGGAAGAGATATAGATATGGAGAGAGAAGTGTTAGAAAGAGAGAGAAGGGGAAGAGAGAGAGAGGGAGTGGAAAAGGGAGGGAGAAAGAGATAGATATGGAGAGAGAGTGTGCATGTTTGGGGGGTGAGATAGAGAGATAAAGAAGGAGAGACAATGGGAGATAGAGATATAGATGGAAGGGAAGAGATGTGCTTACACTCAAATCAATGCACATTGTTAATCTAATTACTTTGAAATAAATGTACATCATACATCTAGTTGCATCAAATCAGAAATCAACATCTACACTGGAATCAATGCATCTAGTGCAAACAATCAAATAGGATTAGAAATCAACATCTACACTAAAATAAATGCATCTAGTGCAAACAATCAAATAGGATTAGAAAACAACATTTACACTAAAATCAATGCATCTACTGCAAGCAATCAAATAGGATTGGAATTCAATATCTACACTGAAACCAATGCATTCAGTGCAAGCAATCAAACAGGAGTAGAAATCATCATCTACACTGAAATCAATGCATCTACACTGAAATCATCATCTACACTGAAATCAATGCATCTAGTGTAAGGTATTAAATAAGATTAGAAATCGACATCTACAATGAAATAAATGCATCTACACTGAAATCAATGCATCTAGTGTAAGGTATTAAATATGATTAGAAATCGACATCTACACTGAAATAAATGCATCTAGTGCAAGCGATCATATAGGATTAGAAATCAATATCTACACTGAAACCAATGCATCTAGTGCAAGCAATCAAATAGGAGTAGAAATCAACATCTACACTAAAATCAATGCATTTAGTGTAAGGTATTAAATATTATTATAAATCGACATCTACACTGAAATCAATGCATCTAGTGCAAGCGATCAAATAGGATTAGAAATCAACAATTGCACTGAAATCAATACATCTACTTTAGTGAAAACCAAAATATTCATGACTCTCTAGATCTAACTTCTATATTTGTATTTGTCTCTGTGTGTCTCTTTCTTTTTCCTTCTCTCTCAACCTTCCATTTTGTGTCTATCTCCCTCCCTCTATCCTTCTCTCTCCCCTCCTCCCTCTCTCCTTTGTCTCCCTCTCTCCACCTCTCCCTCCCTTTTTCTATATTTCTCTTATTCCCTCTCCCCCCTACCATTTATATCTATAAATCCCTCCATCTCTCTTTATTTGTCTCTTTGTCTCAGCCCCATAAACACATCTCTCTCTCTCTCTCTCTCTTGCCCCCTCCATCTATATCTATATCTCCCTCTGTCTCGCCTTCTTTATATCTCTGTATGAGCCTGCATACAATCTCTCTCTCCATCTTTCTCTCCCTATCTATCTCTTCCCTCTCTCTCTCTCTCTCTCTTAGCCCCCAAACATACACACTCTCTCTCCATATCTCTCCCTCTCTCTCTCCATATCTATCTCTCTTCCTCCCTCCCTCTCTTTGACTCTCTCTTCTGCCCTCTCTCCCCCCTCCATCTATATCTCTATCTCCCCTTGTCTCTTCTTCTCACCCCCAAAACATACACTCTCTCCATATCTCTCTCTCTCTTGCTCTCCTCTCTCCCTAACTGTCTCTCTATCTCTCCCTTGTCACTCCCTCTCCCTCTCCACCTTTCTCTCTCTATGTCTTTCTTCCTCTTCCAACTCCATCTATCTCTCCCCCCTCTCTCTCCTCTCTCTCTTCCTTCCTCTCTCTCCCTCTCTCCCACCTCCCACTGTCTCTCCCTGTCACTCCCTCTCCCTCTCCACCTTTCTCTCTCTCTCTCTCTCTATGTTCTCTTTCTTCCTCTTCCAATTCCATCTATCTCTCTCCCCCCCCTCTCTCTCTCTCCTCTCTCTCTCTTCCTTCCTCTCTCTCTCCCTCTCTCCCACCCCCCACCGTCTCTCTCTCCTCTCTCTCTTCCTTCCTCTCTCTCCCTCTCTCCCACCTCCCACTGTCTCTCCCCTCCATCACACACACACACTCTCTCTCCACCCTCCAACTATGTCATTATCTCCCTCTCCCTCTCCTTCTTGCTATCCCCCTCTCTCCCCCCTCCATATCCATGTCTCCCCGTCTCTCTCTTCCCCTTCTTTCTCTATCCCTATCATCTCCTTTTCTCTCACTCCCCTCGTCTCCTCTCTTCCTCATTCCATCTTCATCTCTCCCTTATCATTCCCTCTATCTCTCAATGTCTTTGTTCTTCCCTCCCTCTCTTTCCCCCTTCCAACTCCATCTCTCTCTCCTCTCTCTGAAGTCCCCTCTATTTTCCTTCATCTCTCTCCCTTTCTTTCCCACCTCCCTTTGTCTCTCCCCTCCATCACACACACACTCTCTCTCCACCCTCCAACTCTATTGTTATCTCCCTCTCTCTCTCCTTCTCTCTCTCCCCCTCCATATCTATGTCTCCATGTCTCTCTCTTTCCCTTCTTTCCCTATCTCTATCCTCTCCTTTTATCTCCCTTCCCTCGTCTCTCCCTCATTCCATCTTCATCTCGCCTTTATCACTCCCTTTTTCTCTCCACCTTTATCTCTCAATGTCTTTGTTCTTCCCTCCCTCTCTTTCCCCCTCCAAATCCATCTCGGTATTGGATTTAGAAGTTAATATTGTTATTAAGTCTATTTAGAAGTTAATAATATCCATGGTAAATATTCGTGATTAAAAATCTTGCTATATTGCTATGCAATCATTATTTTAATTTATATTGTAAAATGGATGTTAATTTACAAGTACTATTTATGTGTTATATATTTTAATGTGATATGTATATTATACTTTCTTTTACCTAAAAAAATGTTCGTGGTTTTATTAATAAAAAACAAAATTACAATATAAAAAAATTGAATTTAAAAAATATCCCACATCTAACATCTCACATCTAACGCTCACACGTCTAACACTCACCCATCCACCCTAAACTGGGTTGTTGTTCGTAATTTTATAAATAAAAAACAAAATTACAATATAAAAAAATTGAATTTAAAAAATATCTCACATCTCAAAATTAACATCTCACATCTCACATCTAACGCTCACCCATCTAAGGCTCACGCATCCACCCTAAATTGTTTTGTAGAGCACCTCTCGGCGCAATCATGATAAAGTGATAAAGGACATGCAAGCCAGACAGGTGGCTCTTCAAAACAGGTTATAGATTATGGAATTTACGCAGTATAATTAGACGATCACCTTTCAGAATATGACGGATACCATGGAGGAGAATCATGCTAGAGAAATCAATGTTATGAAGGATGAGCATTTTAATCAAATGAATGCCATAAGAAGCAAACAAATCATTCTTCAAAATAAGCTGCAGATAATGGAAAAATCATAGGTTCAGGAACTCCAGCCAAGACCAATGGATCCAAAACACGAGCCTCCCAACTCACAAAATCAACCTTTATCTTATTATGAAGAAGTCATTAATTCCATTGAGAAATGATTAAATGAAGATGATCCAGACAGGAAGGAAACTGATAAGAATTAGGTTGATGCTTTCAAGTTTGATCCACCAACCATAACAGATCGGGTTCATGAAAATAAAGAAGAGCAGGTCACAAAAATCCTTGATGTTCCAAATTTTCCGTATGAGCGTTGTCCAAATCAAATAGAAAGTTACACATTGATCGCATCAACATCAACATCGCATCCTACCGAGAGCAAACATAAAAAGCGAAAGAGAAGAAGGAAGAGGTTTGATGCATCCGATGGTCGAGAGCATTGAAGAATGTAACTAGGTTCGGTCTTCATAAATGTATTATTGTCAATTAAAATGACTTATTAAAGCATGGGTTTCATGTTTGGGTCATTATTTTCTAGGCCAAAGTCCCCACTGAGGACTTCTAGGTTTTATCTAGAGTCATTAGAGTCATTGTCCATTTTATTAGACCCTTCTTGGGCTTTTGTATCATGTAAAAAGAATTATTTTTTAGTCAAATAAGTCATTTGTCACCTCCACACCAAGTCAGCCCTTACCTAATGAAGTCGGCCTACATTAGGGCAATTCAACCCATGGAAGAGGCTATATATAGAAGAGTAGTTCGATTCATTTGGAGAATCACTCACTCAAGTTCGATACACAAGAAGGAGAGGCAAAAAAGTGCGAAGTTGCAGGAGAAGGAAGAGGATTGCAGGAAAAGACAAGATTGAAGTTTTTGGGCCATCTATCTCTCACACGTGCGAAGTTACTTGCTAATTGCAGGGGTCGAAAATCTGAGATTTACTGCAAGTCGAAGTTCTGTTGCAAGGAGGTTGAAACTTTGTTGTTGCAGGATCGAAGTTCTAGGTCAAAGTTGTTGTTGGAAGGTTATCATCTGAAGAAGAAGGAAGGGTTGAATTGGTGATTGGAGGAAGTTTGTATCTAGGTCAAAGAGTCTTGGATTATCTTGTCTTGTATTATGAATCTACTTAAGGAAGAGGTTTGACAGGTTTTTCCCCTCATTGGGGTTTTGCCTGCTCCTATATCTTATGTCTCTTGTTCTTGTGATCTTCATACACATATAATTTGGTAATTTCTTGATGAAAGATAATCTAATAAAGAAGTAAAAGAGGCCAATGTAACTCACACTAGTTAACAAGAAAGAGATATCAAACCTTAATTCTACTAGCATTGATTTCTCAACATGGTTTCAGAGCTAAGGTCAAGGAAGATTGGAGATCACTTTGTTGGCTTGAAAGGAAACGTTACTCCCTTTATGATAAGATACTTGAAAATGGGATTCAATACTGCAGGAAGTTAGATTAAAAGAATAATCTACAACTTATCCAATAAGGTCAAAAAAGCAAAGGGTTCTTGGTTGCACTCACAGGTTCTCTCAATCATGACAACGCATGGATCATTGATAGTGGAGCATCAAGACATATGACAAGAGAAAGTAAACAACTTCACACTCTATCAAAGAAACCATCTTCTCATGCAGTGGAGCTGGGAGACAACAACAGTTATGCAGTCAAAGGCTTGGGATCAACTTCATTTAAGCTGGAAAATTGAGCAAAGCAACATCTCAACAATATACTCTATGTTCCAGGATTGAAAAAGAATTTGCTTTCAATTTCTTGTTTAGAAGACAAAGGAGATAGAATTGATTTTGTAGATGGTAAAGTTATGGTTTGGAGAGGAGATTCAAGCATTGATAATGCAAGGGTTATTAGAATATATGAAGAAACTTTATATAGAGTCATAACACCATCTCCTCAAGCCCTAGTTCACATGGAAATCAATCCCATCGAACTATGGCATAGAAGATATGGAAATATACATTATAAAGTCATCCCCTCTCTTAATCAAATGGTAAATGGCATCCCCAATACCAAAGAAGATCGTGAAGGAATATCTAAGGGATGTGTTTTGGGAAAGAATACAAACAAACCCTTTACAAGCAGTGAAACAGAGTCCAAAGAAATATTGGACCTCGTTCATTCATGTGCGTGTGGGCCTATGTCTGACAAATCACTTGGAGGTCATCTTTATTATGTTACCTTCATTGATGATCACTCTAGAAAGACATGGCTCTACCTTCTCAAAAAAAAGGACGAAGTATTTGAAAAGTTTAAGGAATTTAGATCTGAAGAGGAGAACTTAACCAAAAGAAGAATAAAGACTTTGAGATCCGACAATGGTGGGGAATACACATCAAAAGAAATAATTGCATATTGCAAATAAGCAAGAATTAAGGAGCTCATTGTTCCTACAATCCCGAGCAGAATGGAGTTGTAGAAAGGAAAAATAGGACACTTGAAGAATGTATACGAACAATGATTTTTTATCAAAACCTACCAAAATTTCTATGGGGAGAAGCAACAATGACCGCATTATATATACAAAATAGAAGTCCTCGTAGAATTCTTGAGAATATGACACTCGAAGAAGCGTTCACAAGAAAGAAGCCATGTGTGGACCATCTCTAAATCTTTGGGTGTCCCTCATATATCCACGTTCAAAAGGAAAAACGAAAGAAGTTAGACTCTACAAGCATTAAAGGGATCTTATTTGGCTACAGTCTTTCTTCAAAAGCATATAGAATCTACATCAAGGAAAGAAGACAAATTGAAGCAAGCAAGGACGTTATATTTGATGAAAATCATGCCTACAAAATATCCAAGGAAATTCCTATTGATTCCGATGACGAATATATACTTCTATTTGAAGAAGAAGAGCACCATGATAAAACTACTACAATCCAAGAAGAAGAAGAAGCAGAAGAAGGACCAAGTGAGCCTATTCAACCTGTAATCATACCTGACACAAGGAAGAGGCCAAATTGGTTAAAAGCTACTCTTGAAGATGTCGAAGGACATGGAGCTGCGAAAGGAACTTTTAGTGAAAGCAAAAGACCAAAAAGATATTCAGGATATGCAGCATATGTAGCATATATGACAAAACTAATAGAAGCAAGTTGTTCATCAAGAAGAATGGAAAAAGGAAATGCAGGGAGAATATCAATCCATCATGAAGAATGGGGTTTGGGAAATCGTTCATAGACCAAGTGACAAATCGGTTGTCACTTCAAAATGGATTTACAAAATCAAACATGTTGATGGAAGCATAGACAAATACAAAGCTAGATTCGTTGCAAGGGGATTCTCTCAAAAGGAAGGGATAGACTATGAAGAAATCTTTGCACCTACTACAAGATATTCTACTATAAGATCTTTGGTTTCGTTGGTTGCAACAATGGGATGGAATATACATCAAATGGACGTAAAAGCAACATTTCTGAATGGAACCATCAATGAAGAAGTATGCATTGAACAACCTTAAGGCTTTGAAATAAATAGCAAGAACACTCATGTTTGCAGACTCAAGAAAGCTCTATATCACTTGAAGCAAGCTCCTAGGGCATGGTGTGCAAGAATGGATGCATATCTCTTAAGAATTGGGTTCGTCAAAAGTACTTTAGATCCAAACCTCTACATCAAAGTGGTGGTTAATGAGCCAGTCATTATTCTACTATATGTGGATGATTTATTTATTACAGGTGTGCTGGATCATGTTAAAGATTTCATTCGAAATTTGGATAGGCAACCTCGCCTAAACCCTCAAGCTCCCCTCATTTTGTCTCAAAAGATCCCTTTTCGCCTATCACAGAGATGTGTCGGGCTCGTTCATAACCGTCGATCTGTACAGATCTGACGGTGTTCGCAAGGCTTCTTCGCGCTCGTGGCCCACCCGTTTACCGCTCCAATCATCTGTCAGCCGTCCGATCAGATCGCAAATCAACGGTTCGCGATGCATCTGCTCCGGTGGTCCCCACGCCGTGCTCTGTGTAGAAACCACCCGGTTTCTATCGCACTACCTTTGGGTAGCATGCGGTATTTTTATTTTCGCAGCGATTCCATACGACGCGCGACGCGTGGCAGCGGCACTGTTTGAAAACCGCTAGCTCATCGTGCGTTATTGTTCGGAACAGGACGCCCAGCGATATCGCTGTCAGCCGTCCGATTTGAAGCTCTTCATCCAACGGCTATCGCGCTCTGAAGTTGCATGAGATTTAACGCAAGGAAATCGTACCCCTGGCCCACTGGCAATTGCCCCCGACGCTGTTTCAACCGTCGATCTCGTCTTGAGATTGGACAGTCTAGATCATTTGCATGCCCCATTGTTGACACGGTCTTCCTCCACGTCACCCGTTCCACGTGTGTGTCGCATTTTTCCTCCGCCCCTTATATGCCCCGTTCATAAGTTAAATTTTGATGTTTTTCATTCAAATTCTTCGCCCAGTCTGTTTACCATCGTCCCACTGTATTTTTCGTCGCCACCTCGCATACCTCCACCATTCCATCATGCCATGTTGCTACACAGTCATCCCCACTGCATCGCCATCCCCATGCATTTGTTTTCTTGACATGTTTTCGGGTTTTGCAGGGTTGCAGCGACGAAAAATTGCTATTATTCTCAGCCTCTATTACAGAAGCAGAGATCGCAGAAAGGACCATGTTTCAGAGGCAAAATTTATGGAGCAAGGCTTGGGAAGCTTTTACGACACGACTTTCATTAAAGCAGTAGGGGTAAAATCTATCAAACCCTCCAGGGTAATTCGAGGCACAGATTTCGCAATTGGAGATATTAATGTTGCGGCAGAGTGTATCGGCGGGAGATTAGAGGAATTCAACGATCAGCATTGAATGTTTCAAGCCTTCATTCAAAGTTAGAAGGCAGAGGGTACCAGGCACAAGAAAAAAAAAAAAAACCTCAAGGCTTTCTTTTCAGCACCATTTTCTTTCAGGAAAGGACGAAATGTTTATATGATTTTACTCCTTTACCGTGTTCCTGAAGAGATCTTCATCCAGTGCATTTATTTCAGAACGCCGGCCTCAAAATACATGCAGCACTTCAGAACCATTCAGCAGTATGGGCGTGCATGTCTCCGCCATTTTGTTTTAATGATACAATTAAATGTTCATCGCCCACTTTCTTTATTAGTCTTCTTTGTTTCCTATAAAAACCCCAACGAACAGATTATGAAGGGTTCCAGATTTTATCAGAAAATTATGCAGTGAAAGGCTTTTTGTATACAGTTTGTAAAACTCTTGTATGAAGGCTCAGAGCCCATAGGGTCTCAGTGAGGAGGAGTTCTATCCGTTTAAGAGGATTTTGGTCTTTGATATTTCACAGTATGTAACCTTCCCTTATGTGTTATTTTAATACAACATTTCATTTCATCCATCTTTCTTGTATCATGTTTCTGGAATGCAAGTGGCTCACTGATTTTTGGTAAGGATTTATCCTAGTTGATACCCATACTCGGATCAGTCAAGTGCTTTAAATATGGCTCAGGCATGATATACTGTTCCATTATTCATCTAAACCGTATTTCTGCTATATTAGTTTCTTTGGGAGGGTGTTTTTAAAACGCCATTGTTGTGTATGGACTCTTAGATTGGTAAGCCCATGCATGGCTATGTTGTGTATCTGGATATCAGCCCAATGATAACTAGTATCTTCTTGATATTTCTTTCACAAGCCCACCCCTTCTGATAATTGATTTCTGTGACATATTACTTGAATTGGCCCTCTTTACAGTAAATTGTCTCTTAACTGTCTGATGCCTTTATATTGGAATCTTGCATCTTGCCTCTGCAGTATTCTTTTCCCTGTGACACTTTCTGAGGGTCTTAGTCCCATTCTAGTTTATTTCCCTGTTTACAGGAGATAGCATGTGAGCTGAAGTTGACAACTTCATACATTATATTATACGCTCCTTGCTATGCTAAGATGTCCTAGGCACTGGTCTATCACAACTCTAGTCACTTAGAGCAACAACAACAGTGGAGCAAGAGGATACAAGAATGCAAGAAGATGTTGGCAGCCGAATTTGAGATGAAGGATCTGGGACTTATGCATTATTACTTAGGTTTCGAAGTGTGGCAGAAACCTGGGGACATATATCTGGGGCAAGGAAAATACATAATCAAGTTATTGCAGAAATTCGGTATGATGGATTCCAAGCCCATGACTACTCCCATGATCACCAATCTCAAGAAGTTGAGAAGCTTTGACTCCAGTCTCATAGATCTTACTAGCTATCGTAAGTTAGTGGGTTCTCTAATGTATCTGGTAAATACAAGACTGCATATATGTTTTGTTGTAAACATTCACAGTCAATTTCAGTTGGAGCCTCGTCATGACCATTAGATAGTTGCCAAGCATATTTTAAGATATCTACGTGGCACTATACATCACTACCTACAGTACGACACAAAGGAAGTCAAATTAACAGGTTTTACAGATTCTGATTGGGGTGGCAGTGGGACTGATGGAAGGAGAACTACAGGCGGATGTTTTAGTTTGGGATCTACTATGATTTCGTGGATGAGTAGAAAGCAAAATCTTGTTGCATTAAGTAGTGCTGAAGCAGAATATGTCGCTGCATGTGAAGTAGGAAAGAAAGTTGTATGGTTGAGGAAATTTCTGTCAGATTTGTTTGGGAAGCCTCTAATTCCTACTATGATAAATTGTGATAATCAAAGCAGCATCAAGACATCTAAAGATCTCGTGTTCCATGCAAGGATGAAGCATATCAACAACAAGTACCACTACATTAGAAGCTTGGTACAAGATGGGATCGTGAAGCTACAGTATGTTTCGACTGACGAACAAGTAGTTGATGTGTTAACAAAGTCTCTTCCTAATAAGAAGTTTGAATATCTTAGAAGCATGCTTGGTTTGGTTGATATTACTGATTTAGTTGATAGGAAGTGTTGAAGCATCGACATGTGTTTGATGCTTGGGAGGACATCTACATGTGTTTGATGTCTAGATCCCAAAGAGGGAGGGTGGTGTTGGTAATACGCACCTAGATCCCGGGGCTGATGGTTAGTAAATAAGCCTCATGGTACCTATACTAGGTGTAAGCTTTAGTCCATCTTAGTCCCACCTAGATAGATTACCCTGGTTAGGAATCTAGTTTGTGGCACTGAATGTGCCTAAACTCTTCATAGTTCATGTGTTTTGAGATCTTCCATGTACTTGTGTAAATATGTAATTATGAATACCTCCCTAGTTAAGAGGGAGTGTTGAAGAATGTAACTAGGTTCAGTCTTCATAAATGTATAATTTCCAAAAGAAATTTTATTATTAATAAAATGACTTATTAAAGCATGGGTTTCATTCTTAGGTCATTATTTTCTACGTCAAAGTCCCCATTGAGGACTTCTAGGTTGTATCTAGAGTCATTAGAGCCATTGTCCAGTTTATTAGACCCTTCTTGGGTTTTTGTATCATGTAAAAAATATTATGTTTTAGTCAAATAAGTCATTTGTCACCTACATACCAAGTCGGCCCTTACCTGATAAAGTCGGCCTACATTAGGGCAATTCGACCCACAGAAAAGGCTATATATAGAAGAGCATTTCTATTCATTTGAAGAACCACTCACTCAAGTTTGATCCACAAGAAAGAGAGGCAGAAAAGTGCGAAGCTGCAGGATAAGGAAGAGGATTGCGAGAAAAGACAAGATTGAGGTTTTTGGGAAATCTATCTCTCACATGTGCGAATTTACTAGGCAAGTGCAGGGGTCGAAAATCTTAGATTTACTGCAAGTTGAAGTTTCGTTGCAAGGAGGCAGAAATTTTGTTGCTCCAAGATCGAAGTTCTAGGTCGAAGTTACTGCTGAAAGTTATCATCTGAAGAATAAGGAAGGGCTAACTTGGTGATTAGAGGGAGTCAGTGTCTAGGTCAAAGAGTCTTGGATTATCTCGTTTGTCTTATGAATCTACCGAAGGAAGAAGTTTCAGTGGGTTTTCCCCTCATTAGGGTTTTTCCCTCATTGTGCGCCTATATCTTGTGTCTCTTGTTCTTGTGATCCTCATATACATATAATTTGGTAATTGCTTCATGAAAGATAATCTAATAAAGAAGTAAAAGAGGCCAACATAACCCACAAGTAATTATCAAGAAAAGAGGAATCAAACCCTAATTCTACTAGCATTGATTTCTCAACAGGGAGCAGCTCGATATTCAGATAAGACAAAGTCCTTCGATATGCACGATCAGGCATGGCATATCCGAGAAGCAACCAACAGACTTGCCGGAAAGCCGAAAGATGCTAAGTATGCACTATGTTGGAGACATCTAATGCCATTGGGCATCTTTGTATAGTATCTCTAACCAACTCCTCTTCATTTATGTCTTTAGTTAGTTTTATTTTATGCACTAATGTTTTATATTTCAGTTTGTTAGAGTAGATTTGTTCTATTCCAGTAGATATTCTAAATACACATGATGATTTTGATTATGAATGTATATCTATTTGATGGACTTTTCTTTTCTTTGATACGGGATTCTGGGATTCTCACATTACGTCAGGGAAGCAACGTGTCCCCATATAGAGCTAGATATTGCACACATTTTGTCAAAGTTCCAAGGAAGCAATTGTGCCAATTTTTTTCAAAGATTAGGATCATCAGCCAGCGGCGTTTTGAGTCATTATAAACCCATTCTGCAAATCTGTAATATAAATGATGCTAGTAAGACCATGTATTTATGCAAAAACCTAGTTAAGCCTATTATTTTGGCGACGAATTTCATCCTAGGAGGTTTTTCGTCTCACTAATTATCTGTGTTTCTAAACACGGATAATCGGTAAAGTTTTTCCCTCCAACCTCACCCCAAATAATCGGCTAGGGTGGAATTTATCGTCAAAGTCTTAGGTGAGTCCTAGTGTTCTAGTCGAGTTTTCTGTAAAAGTGATTTGGGAATAATTTAAGCTAATTGTCTAAATTATTTTATTACAAGTCACTTGGTCTACTAGATCATATTGAGTCGCAAAATTGGGTAAGTTAGTTGAGAGTCTATAACGAACGGTATTCCCCCTTTGAGGGTTGAATTATTGTACAATCTTAAGTAAAAAATATTTTAGTGCATGGTCCCTCATACTTAGACACCATGGCTAAAATATTTTGAGGGTGGAAAAATAATTAATCCCCTCAAGTGTCAATTAATTAATTTTTCTAGCAAAAACAAAATTAAATCCTAAACCAGAAAATTAATTAATTAGAGTCAAAAATTAAAATGTTAGAGAAATTAAATTCTCCAAGTGAAAAAATTTGTGGGTCTTAAAGAAGTCAAATTTTGGAGGTCCCCCACCAAGGCAATATTGGAAATTCAAGAAAAATTGGACCCTTGGACTTTGGTGGTTAAGTCAAAGTCAGTTTTTTAGGAAATTAGCTCAAAATTATTATTTCTGAGCTAATAAAAAATGATTTTACCGAGAAATTCGAAAATTCCTCAAAAATAATTATTTTGATGGCAGAGATTAAAAGATCATCAAATATTTATCGACGGTCGAGATTATTTTGACAGGGACCAAGCCACCTAGCCGTTATTCTCGACTTGGAGGAATTTCTCTATAAATAGAAGGCTTTTTTCTTCTATTTTGATCTTAATCTTGAACTTTGCTTTGATATAACTTTGTAAAAGTTGGGGTAAAGCCACTCTCCCACTGGGAACGTTTTGATCATCATAATAAAAGACTTTGGGGTATAGTTCAGGTGTCTCTGTCTCGTTGATTTGTGGTATGTGTTGGGTACAGGCATTCCTATATTGTGCCTCAAATATTAATTCAATCGTTATTTCATTTGTAGATGATAGGAACATTCTATTGGTAAGTTTTGGGCTTATCTTAGGTGATACGATTCATTGTATGTTCTACCGGTTTCTTCTTGAGAAACTATATAGAGTTTATAGGTACCCCAATCCTTGGGCTCCAAGTTCACACACTGTGGGCACAAGCCGACTATGTTTGGATTCTGTATATTTTATGTGATTTTCTAACTTCGCTATGGTTGTGGTTTAACATTTATCTTTCTAAATACGTCTAGCCTTTGTTAAGATCTACAAAAATTCTATTTTTCAAAAAAATTCTGAAGCATTGTATATTTGTATATAATTTGTAAATTATTTTTGTAAGATAATATTTTGTAAATAAACTTATCTAACCCTTGTTTTGCAACAACTGGGTTTGGGGTTTTTATTTTATTTTTGTATATATTGGGTTTTTTGGGAAAATTTCTTTTTATTTGTACAGATGAAATCTCTCAAGGGATCAAAGAAAGAAGTAAACTTTTGAAGTTTCCAACCCTTAAAAAACCTAGACGTCTAGGGTTTTTGAGCCCATTTTCGCATGTTGCTTATTTTCAAATTGGGGAGGAAACCAATTTTTGGAAAGCCCTAGCCCTCACCCAACATAAAAGGCCAATGTTTGGGACCTATTTTGCAAGCATTAACAAGGTCGTAAGCCCTACAAGGGCTAGATCTCATTGAAAACAAGGGTTCCTTCAAAGGATTGGCATTTTATCTCTAATAATTTGTGATTGCAGCAGTCATAAAGGTCTGATCTTTGGGTTTTGATCTAACATTTTGTGAGTGCAGGTGTTGAGGAGTGATTTCTCTCACATCTCCAAACTTGGCATAGGCCATTACGCCTTGGGGTTTGCTTCTATGGTCTTCATCTCTCATTTTAATTGACTTCATAATTTATATCAGAACTGATATACTGATATAATAGTGACATAATCATCATAATACAAGCCTAAAGAACCCACACATTAAGCTAATACTCATACAAGACATCAAAATAAATTAAAAGGGTTTGATCTATCAATTTTATTGTTTTATGTTGGATGTTATATCATTTTCAAGGTCTGATTTGAAATTGCAAAGGTCTGATCTGAAAGTTTCAGGTCTAATATAATTGTTATAGCAGTGTATTCAGGGCATAAACATTGTAATATTCCAAATGGAAAATTTACAATGATAACAAATTTATGCAATTATATAAACACGGAAATTTTCAGAAATTAACAAAAAACCAGAAAATATGCACCAACTCCATAAACTGGCCAAATTTTATTATTTGAAGATATTGTGGTACATATAGTTGGAGAAAATGAACTTGGGCTTGCAGAAGGCAAGCTACAAGCATCGGGTAATGAGTAAAAGTAAAACCCACAGCTCCAATAGCAAGCGCCTCTAGAAAACTGTGTTGTTGCTGCAAGACTACACTAATGCTTGACTTCGGCCTCTAATTTACCCACTGAAAACTACTCAGAAAATTTTAGGAATTTGGGAGGGTGATCCTTGCCCAAATACCAGAATAACCCAAAAAGTGTTTCCTCCAATTCCAACCTTCAAAATCTAACCCTTTGCAGCTTGGCCCTCCTCCAAATTTGATTTCTGTTACTGCAATTGCTACTGTCAATCACTACCCTTCAAAACCCCAGCAAACCTCCTCAAATGAACCTCCAATCAATCCCCCAACACCTCAGCTCCAAAATTCCTCCAAGGCAGCTCCCACAAAAGGGCCTCCTCCAATGACTACGCAATTCAGGGAAGTGATTATGCAGTCTCTATGTATATTGGTTAAGAACTGGGTAAGGTTGATCCTCTAAGGCTACTTTGCTGCTACACTCCAGAAATGGGTCCTCAATCATTCCTGTAGCTCCTCCAGTGAATCTTCCAACAACTCCACTCCACAATAGCAAGATGGCTCCAACCACTACGCAGTAGAAGCTCTGGATTGCGCCCCAATCTCTCTAGAAAAGCGCAGAACCTGTAGGTACTCACTCCTCCGGTCTCAAGGCAAGGAAAATGCCTTCCTTGGGTGGCATTCGAAGTCCCCCGAAGAAAGGTTGAGCTTCTTTCCTTCGGAAGCTCTTGTGTTGAACAGCACAATGTTGGCTCAGCTAAGCAGCTAAGGAAATTCAATTTCTTCAATAGGCAAAAGATGAAAATGGCTCCTCCATTCCTTCCTTTAATAATTGTTGGGCATGCATGCTTCTGGGTCCCTCCACAAATTCGATTTTTCCTTAGGGAATTCGAATTCCCTTTTGCCCAAATGAGTATTTCATGTGGGTGAGTGGCCCCCACTTTCCACTAACATGCAAATAATTCCATTTCTCCTATGTTCCCATCAACAAAACTGCTTTGGGCTTATTAATCAAAATTGCAAAATTAATTTAATTGGGGACATTACATTCCTCCCCACCAAAAATTGTTTGTCCTCAAGCAATTCTTGAACAAGCACCCTCTCGATCAGCTCACCCCAATAATATTTGCACACAATACCAAGGTCCCAAATGTACCATCTATAAAAATTTCGTCAAACTCAGGAATCCTACTGCAGCAACTAATGGAAAGCCTTTTATTCATTATTTACTTAACAAATTATTTATTGTGTTCTACAAGTAAATATCGAAATCCATTCACTACAGCCTACACAATTAAACTCCAGAAGAAATACACGTGCAAAAACAAATTTGAACACACGTAGATCACACAACCATTCGACACAATTATTTTTGAACTAGTGTCCACTTTAAAACCCAATGCGGGAAAACTGATGCAGCAGATCTGAGGGTTTATGTTATTATGCAGTAAATTCTGAGTACAAATCTATGATTGACGAGACTGTCAAATCATACAGAGAAACTGACAGAGGAGATCTCGTGAGAGAAACCTCACTCCACGGGAAACTAGCATTGATCTTCCTATGTGTTGGTCTCACTATTGGCTGGAAACTGAAGCATACTAGCCCTCCAAAAAATCTCTCTGGGATCTAACTCTGGTTATGCATTGTCTCCTCTGCAGGAAAACGTCTTTCCGTCTAGCTCTGCGCAGTGACTGCGTAAGCACTGCGTCACTGGCTCTACGTTGTTGTTGTGGCTCTCTCTGTCTCTGCTACTGTGGCTCTCTCTGTCTCTGCTGCTGTATACTCTCCGATTCAGGAAATCTTCCAACCGGATCTACTGCCCCTCACTACAATCAAGAATCACTTAGATCTGATTTTCTTCCGAGCATTGCTCCATCAGAAAAATTAGATCTCTAGATTCTCTGTTTCTCTGAAATGTGATTTCCAAATGACCCTTCAAGTCATTCTTATAATCTTCTCATTGAGACTTCAACGACCCAGATTATATCTCTAATCAATGGCTAAGGTTAACTTTTGACTTGATCCAGGTATTCTAGTTCTCACTCATATTCTATTAATACACTTTAATTATTTTATTTTCCTAAGTTTAGACTTAGGGCCCCTTTAAAAATAATTAATTATTACTATAGAATACAATCCGAGTGGAACTTCACCAAACAATTTCTAGGTTATCTAGAATACAGGTATCTAAGCCTCTCCACAAAATTTGAGACTTAGAGCACATCTGATGCTACCCAAAATCAACACTCCCTCCTAGCGAGGAATGTGCTCTAACAATATGTCATGTTGCATATTGTTCTGATTCCAAAGCATCTCCCTCTGCGCTGCTAATGTCTGACACTGCTACCCATCAACTCTGCGCAAATGTTGCATTTGTACTGCTGCTGACACTGCCACTGTCAACACTGCAACTCCCTCTGAATTATGCATCCGTGCTACTGCTGACTCTGCCACTGCCAACTGGTACTCCACTGTAATATCCCAAATGGGAAAAGACAGCAATATAAAGCAACAATAGACTAAAAACTACAACAAATTAAATCACACCATTAACACATGAAAACTAGAGCCAGAAACATGATCTGAGCCATTTTATTAATGTTGGAAATGAATACAATAATAGTGTTGTAATAGGTGCACCTGGGCCTGCTCAAGGCAGGCTGAAATCTATCTCAAACCAAGATGGAATGACCCTCTGGAAATGGATTTGCGTGGCTCTGGTGCTGCGCTGCTCTGCCCAGAAATATTGTTGCTGCAAACTTCGGATTGTTGGTTGGGTTGCTTCTAGCACTCAGAAAATTCTAGGACTTGGCCACCGGACTCTACTCAAGAAACCCACAAAAACCCATGAAGTGATTGTGGAATGGTTGACTTCGGAAAATTGCCCCTGTTGGGCTTAACCCACTATGCTGCAGACTGAAGCTCCACACCTGAATAAACCACTGCAAAGCTGCCCCAAATGATGAGCAATCACCTTGTTAGGAAGCACTCAGCTTCCCCACCAAATCTCAGCTGCAAACTCCCTCACTTCTCTCCTCCCGGAACAGCGTTCCAACTGGATTGTGTCCCCACTACGCAGTCACTGCGTCCTCCACGCAGTCCTTGGAGTGATAACGCTCTCCCTACAATCTTGGTTGTGAAATGCTCCTCCAAAATGGTAAATTTCCTCTCCTGGGCAAGCAATCAAAGTCCCCCAAGGCAAATGTTGAGATCTTCGCCTAAAAATCTCGAGTGCTAAACGACACTGTAGACTTGGCACCTCGCACAAACATGCTATGTCAAAATGACAATCAGAAAGATAAGTGACTGAATGAGGAATGAGGTTGCCCTTCCTTCCTTTTGTCAAATGAACCTCACCGTTCTTCTTGGGCCCACCATGGACTACACAGTCCCTTCATCGAGCCAATCCCAGTGCTGCCTCTTGCGAGCCTCCCTCACGTTGCCACCTAAGGAGTTGCCTCCCATTCGATGTTGGCCACTCAAACCCCACTAAAGTTGCAATTTTTCCCTTGGGAACTATAGAAATTGACTTTAGCTTTTCCCAAATATTATTTGTGGGACCCCAGCCCACCTTATTTCTGCCTAACATTAGAGATAGCAAAATTTATCAAAATTTAATATTCTAATTAGCGAAACTGCTAATTAGGAATATTACATGCACTGCAACTGAAAAACATCCAAAATTGGACAAGTATACTGCATCTTGGTGATGAAGATCTGACTGTTGTTAGCCTTTGCGTTGCCTCTCTGAGGTTGTTGCACTACTGCTACTCTGCATTGCATCCCTCTGCGCTGCTCAGACTCTGGCGCTGCTAACCACTGCGTTGTCACTTCAGCACTCCTCTGCACCAACTAGCACTAGTCCATCATGCTACTGCTATTTTGGCCTCCCGTAGCAAGGTGATGATCTGAGAGGTGGACTCCTCAAGGATCCTGCCCATCTTGCAGATCTCTAGGTCTACAACTCCAAATCAGCCCACCTCCCTCCTGGAGGTATATGAGCAATCATAGCAAACTCCTCCTCCTCTATCTTTGTTGTTCCAGCCTGAGGACCATGCTTCTCATTCTTGTCCTTCTTTCTGAGATGACACTGTGTGGCGTAATGCCCCATCTCGCCACACCATAAGCATTTCATCTTTGACAAATCCTTCTTCCTCCTGCGTTGCTCTTGTTGCCCCTTTGATGCACGGGTCGCATCCTCTTCCTCCTTCTTGATCTTCGAACCGCTATTGTTGCCACCCTCAAGTTGACACTTGAGTAAGTTTCTCTGCATCTCTTCTTGCTGAAGAGTTGCCCCCATTGACTCCCAGTCCAACAAGTTCTCTTTGCCCAGGATGCTCTGGACAAAAACTTGATAATCCTCGGATACTGAGTTGAGGGCTAATCTGACCATCTTTGTGGCCTTAAGAGCTGCTCCTACGGCAGCCAACTAATCTCGGTTATCCTAAAGTCTAGACAGGAATAGATCAATACGCTCTCCTTTCTACATCCTGGTGGTCTGCTTCTCCTCCTCCATAAACATCTTCCACTGCTCGGAAGACCCCTGATATAGCGTCTCCAGCCCATCCCACATCTCCTTGGTTGTCCCTTTGCTAGATATGTGTGAAAAGATGTGATCCCTCACTCCATCCAGGATCAACCACTTGGCTTTAGTCATATTCTTCTTGAAGGCCCGTAATGGTGTTGCATCCATCGCTTCAGCTTAAGCACTATCGATAAAGTGCTTGAGGTCATGCTCATCTAGAAGGAAGGAGATCCTTGCCTTCCAGATTATGTAGTTGGAGTCACCCTCCAACTGATCCTGGTCACGCAATCTACTAGTGGCTATCTCACCCAAGCGTTGTCAATCTGCTGCCCCTCACCCTCTGCACAACTAGCTTTACGCACTCTTGATGGAGCCAGCCACAAAATCTGCTGCTACTGCACGGGGAATCTGAGCTTCTTGGGCAAGAGAACTCACTGAGGTCAAAAATCCCCAAAACTGGGAGTTAGTTGTCAAATAGATCTGGTCCCAGTAGTAAATTACCTCACCCATGAACTAGTATCGGTCATCCATCACTTATCCATCCAAAAAAATTGATCCTTCGAGTATTCGACTAGCAGTTGGGCCTTCCAATCTGCCTCAATACTCATCAGTGAGTGGGACATTGGCCTCCTCGACAAAGCATCGACCACCACGTTATGCTTCCCTTTGACATACTCAATGTCGAAGTCGTAAGCCTGAATCTTACTAACCCACTTCTGCTGCCTCTCCTAAAGCTGTCTCTGCTCTAAGAAGAATCAGAGGCTATTGTGGTATGTCCTCACCTTGAACCAGTTCCCCACCAAGTATTGTCTGAACTTGGCTAGCGCATGCATGATGACTAGCATCTCCTTGTCATATATGGGGCAGAGTCTCTCGTGAGGCAAGAGCTTCTGGCTCTCAAAGGCTATGGGATGCCCCTTTTGCATCAGTGCAGCCCCCACTCCCTCTCCTGATGCATAGCACTCCAAAATGAAAGGCTTGGTAAAGTCTGAAAGTGCAAGGACCGGACAACTACTCACATTAGAGGAAATTTTAGCCTAAAAGTGGCCTCCTAAGGAAAAATAATAAAATGATATTTATGAATTTTGGGGGGAAAAGAAAACTAATTTTTTTAATTGTATTTTCAACTTATCTCCTTACAGGTTTATTCAATTTCAAGTTTAGACACTCATTAGATGTGGAATTAAATTCCACATCCAACGAGTACCCATTATGCATACTTTTGAAAAGACCCACCTTGATAAAAATTACAGATACATTATGTATTTGTAATTTTTATCAAGGTGGGTCTTCTCAAAAGTATGCATAATGGGTACTTGTTGGATGTGGAATTTAATTTTGCATCCAACAAGTGTCTACATTTGAAATTTGAGTATGTTGATTTTGTAGCATTGGAAAGTGTTCCAAGTCTCATACTTTGGGAAGAGGCTTGGACATCAGTATTCCATAGAACCCAGAAATCGTTTGTGGAAATTCCACTCGGATCATGCTTTATTAAAATAATAATTATTTTAAAGTGATCCCTAAGTCTATACTTAGGAAAATTAAATAATTAAAGGTTATTAATAAAGCGGAGTGTGAATCTTCTAGAAAATGAAGATCAAGTCATCTTTTAATCTGAGCCATTGATTAAGGATATAATTTGGGCGTTGATTGAAGACTATAAGAGAAGGCTTGAGGGTCATTTGGAAAGCAAGTCGGGCACACTCTCAGTACCCTAAGGAAATCAATTCTGAAATAATAGAATTTGATTTCAGAGGGTGAGGTTGTAGAGGTTGGGATGCAGAGATAGAAGGAGGAGGGAGAAGTCAGAAGTGACTGAAGAAGGCAGAAGGGAGACGAAGAGGAGGCAACGCTGAGTAACAGCACTGACCCTCCACGCAGAATGATGCAGTCCAGCACAGTGACTGCGCAAAGGGGCCACGCAGAGTGATGCAGAGGGAGGAGGATTGCCTACCGTGCGTCGGGAATTTTCCGAAGTGCTCATCTCATGTGTATGCTAAATGATCTACTCGTCATATTATCTGTAAAACAACTTTCACTGCCGAATAATAATATAAACCCTCATCTGCTGCACCAGTTTTCCCACATTGGGTTTCTCCGGGGACAATTATCCAAAAATAACTGTGTTGATATGGTTGTTTCGATTGTGTTATATGTGTTCTATTTGTTCTTCTGCTTTTGATTAAAGTGAATACTGCAGCTATATTTATTTCAATATTTACTGAAGCATCTGTGAATAACTTATCATAAATAAGTAGGTGAAATAAATCAATCACTGCAGTAGTATTTTCAGATTGAAAATTTCACAGAGTAAACTGTATATGGAGATAAGTAAAAAATACAATTAAAAAAATAGTTTTTCTTCTTTTCCCTCCAAAATATTTACATGTACCTCTTTTTAAATTTAAAGCATTTTGATTGGTTTAAAGATTATGACATGGAAATTACATGAAAATTTCATGGGCACTTTTAGGCTGAAATTTCCTCTAATGTCACCTGCTTGAGGCGATCAAATGCCTCCTACACTACAGAGGTCTAAGTGAAGACCCCCTTCTTCATCAAAACTGTGAGGGGTGATGCCAGTTGTGAAAACCCCTTCACAAAGTTCCAGTAGTAGGTGCAAATGCCCACAAACCCCGTCAACTACGTGACGTTCCTGGGCTCTGGCCAATCTCGGATGGCCCTAATCTTCTCCTCATGTACCTTCATGCCATTGGTGCCTATGATATGCCCCAGGTAAAGCATCTTCGTTAGCCCAAACTCGCACTTGGACAGTTTTGCATAAAATTGTTGCTCCTCCAATACGCGAAGCACTGTCTCCACATGTTGTAAATGCTCCTCCCAAGTTCGGCTGTAGATCAATATGTCATCGAAGAATACCAGCACGAACTTTCTTAGCTGCCCACGAAATACGTGGTTGATGCTCGACTAGAAGGTAGCTGGAGCGTTGGTTAGCCCAACGGGCATGACCAAAAACTCAAAGTGCCCATAGTGGCACCTGAAAGTTGTCTTAGGGACATCCTTGTCCCTCACCCGTATCTGATGTTACCCCAACCTCAGATCTATCTTAGAGAAGAACTTGGCTCCCCTCAGCTCATTAATCCGTGGAATGGTGTAGCAGTTCTTCATCGTCTTCTTGTTCAAGGTCATGTAATCGATACACATCCTCAGCGCATCGTCCTTCTTCTTCACCAAAACAATAGATGAAGCAAAAGGGCTCGAACTCGGCCGAATATGCCCCAATGTTAGGAGCTCATGTATGGCCCTCTCGATCTCATCCCGATAGGCCTTGGGATGCATATATGGGGTAGTGATCACGACCTGGATCCTATGCTCTAGCTCGATGGTGTGCTCAAATCCTCGGTCAGGTGGTTGTTCTGGTGGTACGTCCCTAAAAACTGTGGAGTATCTATCAAGGATGGCCTGGATATCCGGGTGGTATGGCTTTGCTGCAACACCAGCCTCTGAAATCCTCAACTTGATAGCCCACTCTATATCCCCATGCCTCAAGTCGGCCTCCATCCTGTGCGCAGAAACTGTCTGCAGTGGGTATGAGGGCATGCCCCTCAGCATCCAGGAACTCCATCTTCAGTCTCTTCCAATCAATGGTGACCCTGCCAAGGACGCAGAGTCACTAGACTCCCAACACTATGTTGGTGTCTGGAATGTCAACCACAAAGAAGTGGTCGGTCACGGAGTAGCTCCCCATGGTCATTGTCAGCGCTGCGAACTCGTCCATATTGATGCCCTTGCTACGCGCCATCTGTGCATCAATGAAGTTGTGTGTGGCCCCACTGTCCACAAGCACTAAAACACGTTGTCCTTGTACAGCACCCCAGATCCTCAAAGTCAAGTACTAGGGTACCCCACGTAGTGATGTGAGGACCCCTCCTGAAGGTGCAAATGCGGACCCTCCTGCTGTCAGTGGAGATCTTTCCTCCCTAGGTGTTACGTTGTCCTCTCCTCCAATCTCAAAGAATGCATTGTCATCAACGTCACTATATGATAAGACCTCTATGTAGTGTGCCTTCCCTCCTGCACCCCTGTGGCCTGGTGCCCATGGCTCTTGGCAAGTGAAACATAGTTTCTTAATCTACAGATCCCTCCCGGTCTCATCATCCAACTGTCCTCGGCCCTGGTTACCCCTCGGGGCTGGGGCTCTCATATCTCTCCCCATTTGCTGGAAGACTGGTCTGGCTGGCTGGGGTGCTCAAGCTCTCGGTAGGGCATCCTGCAAATATCTCGCTCTCCCCACTACGCCATGCAAGGTAGTGGATCTGCTCGATCTCATTAACCCACGAAGCAGCTCCACCAAACCCTCTATGAACAAGTAAATCCTCCTGGATTCCGATAAGTCTGGAACCATCACCGATAGCCTCAAGAACTCTGAGATATAGGCCTCTGTGTTCCCTGTCTGCTTGAGCTTTGTCAGCTCTCCCAAGTACTCCTTTGGATCCTTCCTCTCAAACTGCTCCAACACCCTCCTAGTGAACTCATCATATGTTTCCACGTTGTCGTGCCCCAGCATGGTCAACCCATGAAACCACCAGTCATGGGCTTCCAAGTGCAAGGTAGTAACCTTGATTGCCTCTTTCTCGGTCATCTGGTTTAGCTGGAAATAAATATCCAGCTTCTCCACCCATGCCTTTGTTGAGCTCTTCAAGGAGCCATCAAATGTTGGAAGGAACAGCCTACCCACGGTACGTTGTAAGTCACTCCCCTGCATGTATCCTCCTCTGGCGTGGCCTCTGGGTTTGTTACTAGTTTTCAGGTGGCAAAAACCATTGAATGTGATGGCCCTTCCGAATTATGGCCAATAAGATTGATACTCTACAAAAAACTCTTCATAATGAGCCTCTTCCGACTCCTGCTGCCCTCTTGTCCCTGAAGTTAGGAACGTGGGAATAGTGGACCGTAGAGTATATGGTACGGTCGGCAATGTAGTGTGGAGGCTTGCCTGGTGTTGTGAAGTCCCAGACCCTTCTCCAATTTGAAACTCTCCTTAAACTCCTTTCCCTTCGTTGCCATTGCTAAACCTCTGGCCCATCTTCTCAATCCTCTTGGAGAGATCTTGTACTGACTTCAGTAGAAGGTGAGCGAATTCCTTCTCTTCATTCCTCCCATCTTCTGTGTGCTCCATTTCCCTCTCTACAACCTCTGGAATATTATCAATCCGATCTGGAGTGATTTCGAGTCTCCTTTCTCTGCTCATGTATCTTTGCCTCCGGTAAGTCACGTTTTGTTTGCTCTTTGGTGTCATAGACTGCGTGCTCCATAGATTGAGCCAAGTCTATGAGCCCTGATACCACTGTAATATCCCAATTGGGAAAAAGACAGTAATATAAAGCGGCAATAGAATAAAAACTACAGCAAATTAAATCACACTATTAACACATGAAAACTGAAGCCAGAAACATCGACGATTAACCACTTGGCTTTAGCCATATTCTTCTTGAAGGCCAGTAAAGGCGTTGCATCCACTAGTTCAGGTTGAGATCCTTGCCTTCTAGATTACGTAGTTGGAGGCACCCTCCAACCGATCCTGGTCACGCAATCCGCTAGTGGCCATCTCACCCAAACGTTGTCAATCTGCTGCCTCTCACCCTCGTCGTAATTGGCTTTACACACTCCTGATGGAGCAAGCCACAAAATATTATGCCACTGCACGGGGAATCTAAGTTTCTTGGGAAAGAAAACTCACTAAGGTCAGAAATCCCCAAAATTGTGTTTCAGCTATGCTTCCTGACGCTCTACACCAGCAATCACTGTTGCGCAGTCAACTGTGTCCTTCCAGCCGCTGATCTACGTAGATCTGTTGCGTTGCTCCCTCTGCCTAAGACAAACAACAATTGGGAACAATCTTACTCTTTGTCGGGTCACTCAGAGAGAGATTTTCCTGTTGGTCTAGCCCTCTTGGCTTGGACTGCGCACTTCACTGGGAAATCGATCTGCTACTTACGCAACTCTTTGATCCCCAGCTTCTGCTTCAACGTTGGATCTGTTGGATCTGTTCTTTGTCTCGCCTACACTCAACTTAAACAAGCTCTGATAACATGTGAAAATTTCATCAACCTCAGAAATCCTACAACAGCAACTAATGGAAAGTATTCTATTCGTTATTTACTTAACAAATTATTTACTGCGTTCTACAAGTAAATATCGAAATCCATTCACTACAGCGTACACAATTAAACTGCGAAAGAAATACAAGTGTGAAAACAAATCTGAACACACATAGATAACACAACCATTCGACACAATTATTTTTGGACTAATGTCCACGGAAAAACCCAATGCGGGAAAATCGGTGCAACAGATCTGAGGATTTATGTTATTATGCAGTAAATTCTGAGTACAAATCTATGATTGACGAGACTGTCAAATCATACAAAGAAACTGACAGAGGAGATCTTGTGAGACAAACCTCACTCCTCCACGGAAAATTAGCACTGATCTGCACCAAGGTTGGACTACCCTGCGCAATGACTACATCACCCATGCAGGCTCTGCGGTGCAAGTATGGTTGTCCTTCTACCTCTGCATTGGTCTCAATTCTTGCTAGAAATTGAAGACTACTGGCCCTCCGGAAAATCTCTCCGGGATCTTACTCTAGCTCTGCGTTGTCTCCTCAGCAGGAAAACATCTTTCCCTCTAGCTCTGCACAGTGACTACGTAAGCATTGCGTCACTGGCTCTACGCTATTGTTGTGGCTCTCTCTGTCTCTGCTACTATGTACTCTACAGCTCAATAAATGTAATGACCCATTAATATAAATAATGAAAATGCAATTTTCATTTAATTGTTATAAAGTAAAATAAATTAGTTATATATATATATATTAGATATCTATTAAAAGGTAATATTTTAAAGTGAATTTTAGATATTTAATAAAAGGTAATATTTTAATGTGAATCTTAGATATTTATTAAAAGGTAATATTTTAATGTGAATCATAGATATTTATTAAAAGGTAATATTTTAATGTGAATCCAATCTATTTAACCATAAACTTGCAGGAGAAGAAGGGGGAGAAAATTTCTAAAAGGGAGGAGAACTTGGAGAAAAGGAGAGAAATCCTGAAGAGGAAGAAGGGGAAAATTCTGAAAAGGAGAAGGAGAGGAATTCTGACAATAATACTGATGGAGAGTCTTGCTTGTTCTTAGAATTCTGGGCACGGAGGGCCAGAAGATCACCTTCTGGGTCTAGGGACCGTATAGGTAGATCCCAGATAGGCTGGGAGGTAGAGTCTGTTTGAGTAACTGCTACAACAGGAATTGCTACAAACTGCTACAAACGATTGCCTAGTATTCTACTGAAAGCCTCTTTGAAATTCCAGTCATTCTCCAAACTAGATGATAAAATTAGATCTGTACACTTTCATGAAATTGTAATAAACTCTTTGGTTAAATTGTTTAATTGGAGTACTACATATGGTTAAATTGTTGAAATCAAGGGCATTACACATGGTATCAGAGTGTTTTCAAACCCTTTAGGACCTTTTGGGATCTTACACGACCTATACTTACAATGCATCAGAGATAATTTTGAACAGGGTAAGGGCTCATTGGAGGAGCTTTATGTATGCGATGTTGAACAGGGTAAGGGCTCTGAACATAATTTTCCCTCTTTTACCTCGCTTTCACCATTTCTGGAATAATTTACCGAACTCTCTTTCGTCCGAGGGTTATCATTATAAGCAGTCTTGGCAAGGGCAGAGAATAGTTGTTGTTGCCACAGGCAGCCAACCATTAACAGACAAAATAATGCTCTATTTACTGTTGATTTGTCCCTGGAACGCATTTGATAGTATAATATGAATATCTTCCCAAAAGGTTTATTTCCATTAAATGCTCTGTCATCTCCATTTCCATCCTCGTTTCCTCCACTGTTTCCACCATGATTTCCTCCACTATCACCATCAAAGAATTCTCAAACGCCACAATCGCAAATAAGTGATCTGCCCAGAGGCGGGACTCTATCGAGGACTCTATGCAAATAAATCTTGTAAAGAGCTCTTCCATTGTTACGAGATTCAGACTCGGCCCTTCTAAACCATTGAGGCGTGGGAGAAGAGCGTCTGCGATTAGGTCCCTAACAGCAACCCATGCAAGCTCTAACTCTAGCTCTTGCTCTTGCTTGGCTTGCTCCATCAATCGACATGGGAGGAGATAAATTTATTTTGACAACTCCCGCTCTGAAACGTGCAGAGTGCCATAGGTGTTAAGATGTTGGTTAGATTAAAGACCTTCACTTATTTTTGTTGAAGAAGATCCAGGAGAACCAAAAATACCGCGATTTGAGTTTTCATTACATTCTAGGTTGGAATGCTCGTTAATTCCAGTTTTGAATTCAATAGAGGAGATTTCACAGGGTATATTTCCCACGCTCACTCACTTGCACTATTACTTTAAACAATAATCACATTGTCCCATGGTTATATTAATTAAAGATTCAAGTTTTGTTCAAATTCGCTGATAATTTGAATCGAGTCGAATATACATTTTCCAAACTCAAATCTGTCTAACAAGGCAACCAACAATACACATTGAAAATAAAAACACACGCAGAAGGGGGGGGAATGTGGAATATTTGAAAAGTTCATAAGGCTTTCCTAAATTTGGACTATGATTTTGGGTAAAATGAGTCGAAAACGTGATGGTGAAATGTTTATATGACGTTTTCACATCTAATGAAAGTTCTATTGAAGTCGGAAACATGATTTTGAAAAATTAGAGAAATTAAATGTTTAGATGACGTTTTTGCAATTCATCAAAGTTCCCATAAAGGAAGAGTTTGTCTTGTTGACCTATTAATATTATTATTTTACTGATAATTTTATTTGAAGCATTACAAAAGAGACAATATTCTTGGCATGCCATTTTTATAACATGTTATTTATGTATGTCTTATCTAATATTATATTTTTAATTTTTCTTACTTTATATTTCAAAAGTAAGCTAATTTTTCAATCTTTTATTTTGCGAGAGAATAAAATTTGTCAGGTCACTCAGAGAGAGATTTTCCTGTTGGTCTAGCCCTCTTGACTTGGATTGCGCACTTCACTGGGAAATCGATCTGCTACTTACGCAGCTCTTTTATCCCCAGCTTATGCTTCAATGTTGGATCTGTTGGATCTGTTCTTTGTCTCGCCTACACTCAGCTTAAACAAGCTCTGATACCATGTGAAAATTCCATCAAACTCAGGAATCCTACAGCAGTAACTAATTGAAAGTCTTCTATTTGTTATTTACTTAACAAATTATTTACTGCATTCTACAAGTAAATATCGAAATCCAATCAATACAGCCTAAACAATTAAACTGCGAAAGAAATACAAGTGTGAAAACAAATCTGAACACACACAGATCACACGACCATTCGACACAATTATTTTTGGACTAATGTCCATGAAAAACCCAATGCGGGAAAACCGATGCAGCAAATCTGGGATTTATGCTATTATGCAGTAAATTCTGAGTACAAATTTATGATTGACGAGACTGTCAAATCATACAGAGAAACTGAAAGAGGAGATCTCGTGAGACAAACCTCACTCCTCCACGGGAAACTAGCACTGATCTGCACCAAGGTTGGACTGCCCTACGCAATGACTACATCACCCACGCAGGCTCTGCGCTGCGAGTATGGTTATCCTTCTACCTCTGCACTGGTCTCACTTCTTGCTGGAAACTGAAGACTACTGGCCCTCCGAAAATCTCTCCGAGATCTTACTCTAGCTCTACGTTGTCTCCTCAGCAGGAAAACATCTTTCCCTCTAGCTCTGCACAGTAACTGCGTAAGCGCTACGTCACTGGCTCTACGTTGTTGTTGTGGCTCTCTGTCTCTGCTACTGTGTACTCTCCGGCTCAAGAAATGTAATGACCCATTAATATAAATAATGAAAATGCAATTTTCATTTAATTGTTATAAACTAAAATAAATTAGTTATATATATTTTAGATAATTATTAAAAGGTAATATTTTAAAGTGAATTTTAGATATTTAGTAAAAGGTAATATTTTAATGTGAATCTTAGATATTTATTAAAAGGTAATATTTTAATGTCAATCCTAGATATTTATTAAAATGTAACATTTTAATGTGAATTCAATATATTTAACCATTAACTTGGAGGAGAAGGAGGGGGAGAAAATTTCTAAAAGGGAGGAGAACTTGGAGAAAATGAGAGAAATCCTGAAGAGGAAGAAGGGGAAATTCTGAAGAGGAGGAGAAGGAGAGGAATTCTGACAATAATACAGATGGAGAGTCTTGCTTGTTCTTAAAATTCTAGGCACGGAGGGCCAGAAGATCACCTTCTGGGTCTGGGACCGTATAGGTAGATCCCAGATAGGCTGGGAGGTAGAGTCCGTTTGAGTAACTGCTACAATAGGAATTGCTACAAACTGCTACAAATGATTGCCAAGTATTCTACTGAAAGCCTCTTTGAAATACCAGTCATTCTCCAAACTAGATGATAAAATTAGATCTATACACTTTCATGAAATTGTAATAAACTCTTTGGTTAAATTGTTTAATTGGAGTACTACATATGGTTAAATTGTTGAAATCAAGGGCATTACACATGGTATCAGAGTGTTTTCAAACCCTTTGGGACCTTTTGGGATCTTACACGACCTATACTTACGATGCATCAGAGATAATTTTGTAGCTTTATGTTTAGAGCACCGACTTGTATGCGATGTTGAACAGGGTATGGGCTCTGAGCATAATTTTCCCTCTTTTACCTCGCTTTCACCATTTCCGAAAAAATTACCGAACTCTCTTTCGTCCGAAAGTTATCATTATAAGCAGTCTTGGCAAGGGCAGAGAATAGTTGATGTTGCCACAGGCAGCCAACCATTAACAGACAAAATAATGCTCTGTTTACTGCTTATTTGTCCCTGGAACGCATTTGATAGTATAATATGAATATCTTCCCAACAGGATTATTTCCATTAAATGCTCTGTCATCTCCATTTCCATCCCCGTTTCCTCCTCTGTTTCCACCATGATTTCCTCCACTATCACCATTAAAGAATTCTCGAACGCCACAATCGCAAATAATTGTTCTGCCCAGAGGCAGGACTCTGTGGAGGACTCTATGCAACTAAATCTTGTAAAGAGCTCTTCCATTGTTACGAGATTCAGACTCAGCCCTTCTAAACCATTGAGGCATGGGAGAAGAGCTTCTGCCATTAGGTCCCCAACAGCAACCCGTGCAGGCTCTGACTCTGGCTCTTGCTCTTGCTTGGCTTGCTCCATCAATCGACGTGGGAGGAGATAAATTTATTTTGACAACTCCCGCTCTGAACATGCAGAGTGCCATAGGTGTTAAGATGTTGGTCAGATTAAAGACCTTCACTTATTTTTGTCACAAAAAATCCAGGAGAACCAAAAATACTGCGATTTGAGTTTTCATTACATTCTAGGTTGGAATGCTCATTAATTCCAGTTTTGAATTCAATAGAGGAGACCTTGCAGGTTATATTTCCCACGCTAACTCACTTGTACTATTACTTTAGACAATAATCACATTGTCCCATGGTTATATTAATTAAAGATTCAAATTTTGTTCAAATTCGCTGATAATTTGAATCGGGTCGAATATACATTTTCCAAACTCAAATCTGTCTAACAAGGCAACCAACAATACACTTTGAAAATAAAAACACGCGCAGAAGGGAGGGGAACGTGGAATATTTGAAAATTTCATAAGGTTTTTCTAAATTTCGACTATGATTTTGGGTAAAATGAGTCGAAAACACGATGGTGAAATGTTTATATGATGTTTTCACATCTAATGAAAGTTCTATTGAAGTCGGAAACATGATTCTGAAAAATTAGAGAAATTAAATGTTTATATGACATTTTTGCAATTCATCAAATTCCCATAAAGGAAGAGCTTGTCTTGTTGGCCTATTAATATTATTATTTTACTGATAATTTTATTTGAAGCATTACAAAAGAGACAATATCCTTTGGCATGCCATTTGTATAACATGTTATTTATGTATATCTTATCTAATATTATATTTTTAATTTTTCTTACTTTATATTTCAAAAGTAAGCTAATTTTTCAATTTTTAATTTTGCGAGAGAATAAAATTTGTTGGGTCACTCAGAGAGAGATTTTCCTATTGGTCTAGCCCTCTTGGCTTGGATTGCGCAGTTCACTGGGAAATTGATCTGCTACTTACGCAGCTCTTTGTTCCCCAGCTTCTGCTTCAATGTTGGAATTGTTGGATCTATTCTTTGTCTCGCCTACACTCAGCTTAAACAAGCTCTGATACCATGTGAAAATTCTGTCAAACTAAGGAATGCTACAACAGCAACTAATGGAAAGTCTTCTATTCGTTATTTACTTAACAAATTATTTACTGCGTTCTACAAATAAATATCGAAATCCATTCACTCCAGCCTACACAATTAAACTGCGAAAGAAATACAAGTGCGGAAACAAATCTGAACACACAGATCACACAACCATTCGACACAATTATTTTTGGACTAATGTCCACGGAAAAACCCAATGTGGGAAAACCGATGCAGCAGATCTGAGGATTTATGTTATTATGCAGTAAATTTTGAGTACAAATCTATGATTGACGAGACTATCAAATCATACAGAGAAACTGACAGAGGAGATCTCGTGAGACAAACCTCACTCCTCCACGGGAAACTAGCACTGATTTGCACCAAGGTTGGACTACCCTGCGCAATGACTACATCACCCACGCAGGCTCTGCGCTGCAAGTATGGTTGTCCTTCTACCTCTGCACTGGTCTCACTTCTTGTTGGAAACTGAAGACTACTAGCCCTCCGAAAAATCTCTTCGAGATCTTACTCTAGCTTTGCGTTGTCTCCTCAGCAGGAAAACATCTTTCCCTCTAGCTCTGCATAGTGACTGCGTAAGCACTGCGTCACTGGCTCTACGTTGTTGTTGTGGCTCTCTCTGTCTCTGCTACTATGTACTCTCCGGCTCAAGAAATGTAATGACCCATTAATATAAATAATGAAAATGAAATTTTCATTTAACTGTTATAAACTAAAATAAATTAGTTATATATATATTTATGATATTTATTAAAATGTAATATTTTAATGTGAATTTTAGATATTTAGTAAAAGGTAATATTTTAATGTGAATCTTAGATATTTATTAAAAGGTAATATTTTAATTTGAATCTTAGGTATTTATTAAAAGGCAATATTTTAATGTGAATCCTAGATATTTATTAAAAGGTAATATTTTAATGTGAATCCAATCTATTTAACCATTAACTTGGAGGAGAAGAAGGGGGAGAAAAATTCTAAAAGGGAGGATAACTTGGGGAAAATGAGAGAAATCCTGAAGAGGAAGAAAGGGAAAATTCTGAAGAGGAGGAGAAGGAGAGGAATTCTGACAATAATATTGATGGATAGTCTTGCTTGTTCTTAGAATTATGGGCATGGAGGGCCATAAGATCACCTTCTGGGTCTAGGGACCGTGTAGGTAGATCCCATATAGGCTGGGAGATAGAGCCGGTTTGAGTAACTGCTACAATAGGAATTGCTACAAACTGCTACAAACGATTTCCAAGTATTCTACTGAAAGCCTCTTTGAAATTCCAGTCATTTTCCAAACTAGATGATAAAATTAGATCTGTACACTTTCATGAAATTGTAATAAACTCTTTGGTTAAATTGTTTAATTAGAGTACTACATATGGTTAAATTGTTGAAATCAAGGGCATTACACATGGTATCAGAGCGTTTTCAAACCCTTTGGGACCTTTTGGGATCTTACACGACTTATACTTACGATGCATCAGAGATAATTTTGTAGCTTTATGTTTAGAGCACCGCCTTGTATGCAATGTTGAACAGGGTATGGGCTCTGAGCATAATTTTCCCTCTTTTACCTCGCCTTCACCATTTCCGAAAAAATTACCGAACTCTCTTTCATCCGAGGGTTATCATTATAAGCAGTCTTGGCAAAGGCAGAGAATCGTTGATGTTGCCACTGGCAGCCAACCATTAACAAACAAAATAATGCTCTGTTTACTGCTGATTTTTCCCTGGAATGCATTTGATAGTATAATATGAATATCTTCCCAAAAGGATTATTTCCTTTAAATGCTCTGTCATCTCCATTGCCATCCCCATTTCCTCCACTATTTCCACCATCATCTCCTCCACTATCACCATCAAAGAATTCTCGAATGCCACAATCGCAAATAATTGTTCTGCCCAGCGACAGGACTCTGTGGAGGACTCTATGCAAATAAATCTTGTAAAGAGCTCTTCCATTGTTACGAGATTCGAACTCGACCCTTCTAAACCATTGAGGCGTGGGAGAAGAGCATCTGCCATTAGGCCCCCAATAGCAACCCATGCAGGCTCTGACTCTGGCTCTTGCTCTTGCTTGGCTTGCTCCATCAATCAACATGGGAGGAGATAAATTTATTTTGACAACTCCCGCTCTGAACGTGCAGAGTGCCATAGGTGTTAAGATGTTCGTTAGATTAAAGACCTTCACTTATTTTTGTCACAGAAGATCCAGGAGAACCAAAAATATTGCGATTTGAGTTTTCATTACATTCTAGGTTGGAATGCTCATTAATTCCAGTTTTGAATTCAATAGAGGAGACCTCACAGGTTATATTTCCCACGCTCACTCACTTGCACTATTACTTTAGACAATAATCACATTGTCCCATGGTTATATTAATTAAAGATTCAGGTTTTGTTCAAATTCGCTGATAATTTGAATCGAGTCGAATATACATTTTCCAAACTCAAATCTGTCTGACAAGGCAACCAACAATACACTTTGAAAATAAAAACACACGCAGAGGGAGGAGAACGTGGAATATTTGAAAAGGTTATAAGGTTTTTCTAAATTTCGACTATGATTTTGGGTAAAATGAGTCGAAAATGTGATGTTGATGGTGAAATGTTTATATGACATTTTCACATCTAATGAAAGTTCTATTGAAGTCGGAAACGTGATTCTGAAAAGTTAGAGAAATTAAATGTTTATATGACGTTTTTGCAATTCATCAAAGTTCCCATAAAGCAACAGTTTGTCTAGTTGACCTATTAATATTATTACTTTATTGATAATTTTATTTGAAGCATTACAACAGAGACAATATCCTTTGGCATCCCATTTTTATAACTTGTTCTTTATGTATGTCTTATCTAATATTATATTTTTTATTTTTCTTACTTTATATTTCAAAAGTATGCTAATTTTTCAATTTTTAATTTTGCGAGAGAATAAAATTTGTTATTTAAAAAAAAAAAAAAAGTCCTCTTGTGCCAAATTTGCATTTTGGTTTAGTTATTATATATTTTCATGTTAACTAAATAAAATTAAATAAGACAGGTTTAGACCATGTAAATTGATTGTCTCATATTTTATTACACAAATTGAATTTTGGAAATTTTGAATCATTATATATACAATAAGTTTTTGTATTAAAATTAATATAGTCATTTTTGTTTAACAAAATTCATAAAAGAGATATTCAACCATTCCTATCAACGAGCTCCCAACCAAAAACATCTATCAATTAGACCACGCATATCTAAAATGTTTTATGACATAGAAGGGAATTGCCTCTGTAATTTTTATAAAGCAAAGCATGGTACACAACCATGTGAGGAGTTTGTTATCATGGAAATTGTCAATGAGTAAGTGTACGCCGCTCACTCTTCCCAAACCACCCTTTTCGTTTTTCGTTTTACATGTGAATTTTGACTTTTCATTTAAAATATTAATTCTTAAGATTTAAGTCATCCAATTTTACTTTATTATCTTGAAATATCCTATATTAATTCAAAGTATAAAGCCGCCACATAATTAGTTTCAGTAAAGTTGGCTCGAGTGAACACATAGTTACAATGTTTTGGTTAACTCTCATACTTGTTGAGCATAATTTAATAATACAATTTTATTATTTATTTATATTAAATTACGAAGGTTTACTATTCTCAGTTATCCATGTTCCCATTTATAATCTAGTCAAAACTTCTCTACTTTTGTAAAGTTGACATAACATTGTGATTATTTGATAATGATGTTGAAAATAGGTTTTTATTTACTTAAATATTAAAACGATTAATAATAATAATAGTAATAATAATGCCGAGAAGTGATGATATGGTCTATAAAGACCCATGAATTTTCCTAATAATTGTTACGCATCAGGATAGAACACCATGCATTAGGACAAGGAGGTAGTAATACTACCCTCCTTAACCTCAATACCAATAAGACCTGCCTGCAAATAATAATAGCAAAAAAGAAAACTATACATGTATGTGAGCTTGAATTTACGAAATTATATTTATTAAATCTAACACTTGAGACCCATTTCAATTTATAAGCAAAACAGTATTAGCATGTATACGATGTATGCATATGGTAGCTACATATGCATACATCGCATACACCGCACTAGTATACATACCTACTAGTATTGAAAATAGCTAAGTAGGTTAATAAGTCAATTATGAAAATAGATCCTTAATTACCTTGATATAATAAATATGTCGAGTGAGACCTTTAATAAATATCGGGGTAATATATGAGTTATGGTAACAAATTGAATATCATAATGCATTTCTATCTCGTCAAGATATAATGAAATATCAAGATAGGTACTCTTGTTAAATTTGGACAACTAGGTCCAAACTCCATATTGATGCTCAGATTAAGAGGCTAATATTTTTGTTGGATTCCTCTTTCTGAGAGGTGTAAAATCCATATAAAATATGTCTTAATCCGATGAGCAGAACTTATATTTTGAATTTATTATTTTTTAATAAATTATATGTGCAAGGTCGGCCAGTTTTGTAATGTAGGCTCGCATGCCCAACAGATGTGTCACACACCCTCATGATTGATATAAATACAGGAAAAGTTGAAGAGCATTTCATCATCAACACAACTCATCATCTTCTCTTCTCATCAAATAGTACGAGCTACCGAAAGACAAGTTTCAGCCACACGTGTGAAGGACGAAGAGGACAAATTGTACGGCTGAGCTGAAGTACGGATTTGCTGCTGCTAGGGTTTCGCAGAAACTTTGACCACCGTTGACTTTGGTCAACGCTTGGTCCAAACAAGCTGAAAACTTGTGGAAGGTTCGATTTATGAAGGCCGTACTACCTGGCACAAAAATCGAGGTCAAAGGGTTGACCGTTTTGCTGCTGCGTTGACTTTTAGCTTGCTGCCCCTGCGTTGACTTTTCAGGACAGCGTTGACTTTTGCAGAGTTGACTTGGGCTGACTCATCTACTGATTGGAGGGTTGTTGTGACACATGCTGGGCTGGCTGACCAAAGGAGACTTTGCTGGTTGAAGCATCCTGTTGACCGCCGAAACAAACACACACATTTTTCCTGTTTCTGATTTGTCTTCTGTAAGATCTACTTATATGTTCTATCTGCATTTTGCTTACCTACTTGTATGATTGCTGAAAGAAAAGTGAAATTGCTACTAGCATAGAACATCTACAAAACTTTACATGGTATCGGAGCTGAGGTGAAGACAAACTCAATCTATAGCAATCATCATCGTGAAAATGGGTTCCACTAGTCTTGAATTCAAGGAGAATGACAAGCTGACCGGAAGTGATGACTTCCATCCCTGGAAGATGATATTAGATCTCAAATTAGAAGATCATGATCTCCTGGATCATGTGACAGGGAGGATTCAAGAACCTCCATCCAATGCCTCTGCTGCTGTTAGAAACAAGTATAAGAAGGGAGAAATCAAAGCAAAGCTGCTGATCAGGGAATCCATAAATAAGAGTCTCGTTGCCTACATATCTGAACTAGGCACATCCAAGGAGATGTATGACAAATTGATACTTATGTTTCAAGTAAACAATGTGAACCAAGTGCTATTCCTCAAGAACAAGTTGAAGAATATGAAGAAGGGCCGAGATGAGTCTGTTCAAACTTTCTTTCTGAAGTTGACCGAAACCAGGAACAATCTGCTAGCTATTGGGGAGATAATAGCCGATCGTGAGATGGTTCTCACCGCACTTGGAGGACTTCCATATGAATGGCAAGTATTCACAACTACTATTCTCAACAATAATACCATTCCTAACTTTGATGAGCTTCTGTCAAGATGTATGCAAGAAGAAACAAGGATGAAGGAATTTGATAATGAAAGAAATGCCGCCTATGGTGCTCATTCCCGAAAGAAGAACTCTGGTGGTTCTAAGGACAAAAGAAGGACAAAGACTCAAGAGAAGAAGGGTAAATGTTTCACCTGCCATAGGCCTGGACACTATGCTAGAGAATGCCCCTTCAAGAAGGATTCTCCCGATGGTGACAATAACAACAACAACCGAAGGAATGGGAATCAAAGAAATGACAAATCCAAAGGAAAGAGGAAGGCTCACTTTGGAGGAAACAATCAACCTTCTAAGAGGTCCAGAAATACCAGGTATGAGGAGTCTAATGTTGTTGATAAAAGAAATGAGTATATTCTGGTATCTGCTCTCTCAGCTGCATCTTCGCCCGACACTATGGATGTCTGGCTAATTGATAGTGGTGCCTCAAGACACATCACCGGATTCAAGGAAGCACTTTCTGACATGGTTGAAAGGGATACTAATCTAGAAATTATCCTTGGGGATAATGCCACTTATCCTGTGAAAGGGACCGGGATTGTGACCCTCCACTTGTCCCAAGGACAAGTCCTCCGTTTGCAAGATGTACTCTATGTACCCAAATTGAAGAAGAACCTTGTGTCTGTATCTGCCATGGAAGAAAAAGGATTCAATGTAACTTTCTCTGATGGAAAGGTGCTCATGTGGAAGAAGAGCTTCAAGGAAGCTATCTCAATTGGTTTTAGAGTTGGTACACTCTACCAGGTTGGAGGGAGTCCGTTGAGAGCTATGACTTGTGATACTATCCGTCAAACCGAACTATGGCACCGAAGATTTGGACACCTTCATTACAAGGCTCTTCCCGAAGCAAGGAAGGTGGTGACAGGGATGCCTGATTTTGGAAATAATCATGAAGGTGTATGTAAGGGTTGTGCTGAAGGAAAACATACAAGGGGACCTTTCCCCTCAAGTGTCACAAAGACATCCGAGATATTGCAACTGGTTCATTCTGATCTTTCTGGTATGTTGCCTGTAACATCCCTGGGGGGATGTTCTTACTATATGACATTTACTGATGACTTCTCTCGCAAAACCTGGATATACTTCTTGAAGAAGAAGGACGAGGCTTTCATGTGGTTCCGTACATTCAAAGCCTTGGTGGAAAATATGACCGGAAAGAAGATCAAGATTTTGAGGACTGACAATGGCACTGAATATGAGTCAAATGAGTTCAAAGACTTTTGCAGAGAAGCTGGCATTAAGAGGGAGACTACCACTGCATATACTCCTGAGCAGAATGGTGTTGCCGAACGCAAGAATAGGACTATTGTGGAAGCTGCCCGTGCCATGCTATGTGACCAGGGTCTACCAAAGTTTCTGTGGGGAGAAGCTGCAAATACTGCTGTGTACATTCAAAACCGATGCCCTCATTCCGCTTTGGACTCCAAAACTCCCGAAGAGGTTTTCTCTGGTAAGAAACCTGATGTCTCACATTTTAGAATTTTTGGATGTCCCGTCTATTTTCATGTACCGAAAGAAAAGAGAAGTAAGCTGGATGCTACTGGGAAGAAAGGAATGTTTGTGGGCTACAGTGAGACTTCTAAGGCATATAGAGTCTATGTACCTGGTCAAAGGGAAGTAGAGATAAGCCATGATGTCACTTTTGACGAAGATGCTTCCCCGAAGAAAGTAGTAGATCTTCCTAGATCTGAAGAAAATCATGAAGAAAGACCTGGAAATCTGGAAGAACCCCAGGATGAGACTATGCCTGATATTGAAGGGCCAATGGACCCTATTGATCCACCCCCTTCACTAGGAAAGAGACCATCATGGCTCAGGGACACCCTTGAAGATGCTGAGGGTCATGCTGCCCCAAGGGGGACATTCCGAGAAAGCAAGAAGCCGTGTAGATACCAAGGGTATCTAGCTGCCATGAGTACTATTGTACAATCTGAACCTGGATCTTTTGAGGAAGCCATCAAGCATCAAGTCCGGAAGGATGCTATGCATGAAGAATATGAGTCTATTATGAAGAATGATGTCTGGGATGTGGTCCCGAGACCGAAGGACAAATCTGTTGTCACCGCTAAATGGCTCTACAAAATCAAACATGGATCTGATGGGAGTGCTGAAAAGTTTAAGGCAAGGTTTGTTGCCCGTGGCTTCTCTCAAAAGGAAGGAATTGACTATGACGACATATTTGCACCTGTGGCACGATATACCACCATCCGATCAATCATAGCCCTTGCTGCTACGCAAGGATGGAGTCTTCATCAGATGGATGTCAAGACCGCTTTTCTGCATGGTGCAATAAAGGAAGAAGTGTATGTGGAACAACCTCTGGGATTTGAAGTTCAGGATCGAGACACTCATGTCTGCAGGTTGAAGAAAGCCCTCTATGGGTTAAAGCAAGCACCCAGAGCTTGGTACGAAAGGATGGATAGTTACTTGATGAAGCTGGGCTTCACTCGAAGCAATGCTGATCCGAACCTATACTTCAAGGTTGTGAAAGAGAAGCCTCTCATTCTAGTACTATATGTGGATGACCTTTTCCTGACTGGTGATGACCCTCTCATTCATCAATGTAAGAGGGAGCTTGCTGCTGAATTCGAGATGAAGGATCTAGGACTGATGCACTATTTCCTAGGCCTGGAGGTCTGGCAGAGACCTGGAGAGATTTTCCTTTCTCAAGGAAAATATATTGTGAAGCTTCTGGAAAGATTTGGGATGGTGGACTGTAAGTCCGTGTCGACATCGATGGAACTCAACTTTAAGAAGTTGAGTGGCAGCGCTGCTGGGCCTATCTTGGCCAATCCTACTGAGTATCGTCAACTCATAGGAGCTTTGATGTTCTTAGTGAACACACGTCCGGACATATGTTTTGCAGTGAACACTTTGAGTCAACAGATGGTTGAGCCTCATCATTTTCACTGGGTTGGTGCCAAGAATCTTTTGAGATATCTTCGGGGCACGATAAACCATGGGCCGAGATACACTGCCGGGAGTGTGATACTCCGTGGATATACTGATGCCGATTGGGCTGGCAGTGTGGTGGATCGTAAGAGCACATCCGGATGCTGCTTCAATCTTGGTTCTGCTTCGATCTCATGGATGAGCAGGAAGCAGAAGTCGGTGGCTTTGAGCACCGCGGAGGCCGAATACATTGCTGCTAGTATGGCCTGTTGTGAAGCAGTTTGGTTGCGGAAGCTCTTTAGTGAGCTGCTTGGACATGTGCTAGATACCACTGTGATACTCTGTGATAATCAGAGTGGGATTCGTATGACTGAGAATCCTGTGTTCCACGACCGATCCAAGCATATTGATATCAGGTACCACTTTATCCGGGATATGGTACAGCGAGGCGTCGTAAGGCTCGATCATATAGGAACCGATGAGCAGGTCGCGGATATTCTCACTAAGCCCCTGGGGAAGGTCAAGTTCCTAACCTTCCGTGAGAGTCTTGGTGTCGTGGAAAGACCCTATGATGTGGGTCCTGTTGGACGATGTGCTCTGGGAGCTCTGGGGGGCTTTGGGGAGAGCTTCTTGGAGCTATGGGCAACCACAAGGCTAGGCTTGCCAACCTTGGTGGTGTGCTTGGACCCCACCGTTGGGATGTTGAGTTGGTTCACCTCTCATTTTCTGTGCCCCGTATGCATCCTACCCATTGAGTTCAGGGCTCATGGGAAGTACCTCTCATTTGGCCAAGGAGGTGTGGAAAAGTTAGAGACTATTAGCAAAGACTGATGGACGCATCAGAGATTGCCGTACTCTCTATCTAGGATGGCACGGTCCAACCACTTGATCTGGGATCAAGATTTGTGAGGTCTGGGATCTCTGGACTGATTATGTCAGTCGGGGGATGATGTCTTTGTGACTGACCCACTTCTGTTCTGAAATAAAGAAGCCAGCAAAGCAAGTTTCGGCGGGATGACGCACGATGTTGATTGCACAAATAGATGGAGTTCTCCCTAGTTGAGAGGGAGTGTTAAATTTGGACAACTAGGTCCAAACTCCATATTAAGATGCTCAGATTAAGAGGCTAATATTTTTGTTGGATTCCTCTTTCCGAGAGGTGTAAAATCCATATAAAATATGTCTTAATCCGATGAGCAGAACTTATATTTTGAATTTATTATTTTCAATAAATTATATGTGCAAGGTCGGCCAGTTTTGTAATGTAGGCTCGCATGCCCAACAGATGTGTCACACACCCTCATGATTGATATAAATACAGGAAAAGTTGAAGAGCATTTCATCATCAACACAACTCATCATCTTCTCTTCTCATCAAATAGTACGAGCTACCTAAAGACAAGTTTCAGCCACACGTGTGAAGGACGAAGAGGACAAACTGTACGACTGAGCTGCAGTACGGATTTTTCTGCTGCTAGGGTTTCGCAGAAACTTTGACCAGCGTTGACTTTGGTCAACGCTTGGTCCAAACAAGCTGAAAACTTGTGGAAGGTTCGATTTATGAAGGCCGTACTACCTGGCATAAAAATCGAGGTCAAAGGGTTGACCGTTTTGCTGCTGCGTTGACTTTTAGCTTGCTGCCCCTGCGTTGACTTTTCAGGACAACGTTGACTTTTGCAGAGTTGACTTGGGTTGACTCATCTACAGATTGGAGGGTTGTTGTGACACATGCTGGGCTGGCTGACCAAAGGAGACTTTGCTGGTTGAAGCATCCTGTTGACCGCCGAAACGAACACACACATTTTTTCTGTTTCTGATTTGTCTTCTGTAAGATCTATTTTTATGTTCTATCTGCATTTTGCTTAAACCTATTGTATGATTGCTTCAAAGGAAAGTGAAATTGCTTCTAGCAT